>MU130016.1:0-136024 GCA_015039465.1 Phlegmacium glaucopus | reverse complement strand
TACTAAAATAATAAACAAATCAACAAATCGGAACACTAAAGTTGACGGAGTCAACTCCCCCTATACTCGCACACACCCGGAAACTATTCCTCACAGTCCCCTACTGTTAGGGCAACTGCGACGTTGACTTAGTCAAGCTAGCAGGGGATCCAAAGTTAATAATATTTCAGAAAAGATATCTACAAGTGACTTACCTAGCAGGGGATCCAAAGAGGAAAGGATGGGGATCCCTGCTAGGCTGGGGGTATTTAAGTACTAATATGGACATAATGGAGATATAAAATAAATAAAGGAATGATATGATAATAATTAATTAATTAAATAAGAAGTGGTGTGATGTGAAAAATAGAAATAAAAGATGGAGTGAAATGGAGGATTGGAGTTGGAGTGGAACTACGGGGTTCCAGAGCAAACCGGTGACGGAAGCGGAGTTGGATGGAAGGTCGGAGGTTGTCAGAAAGGCGGGGTGTATGTTTCTAAGGTTGAGGTTTGGGTTAAAGTCAGGTGTCCCCTAACACCTACCCCACAATCAAATAAGGTCAACCAGGGACACAAAGAATATATCATGAGTCTGGCAGTTGTCATTTTTAATTAGAACACTTAAGAGATATGCCATACCTTCCAGGCTCCAGAAGGCTTTCTTCAATCCAAATTTATCACCCAAACAGCTGAAAAATTTCTTGGATATGCCAAAAGTTCAGTATTGACACCTAAACTTAATGCAAAGGCCCCCCCAAGAGGTCTTTATGTGCTCATTCTCACTGTGGTATGATATCTTCCTTTGTTCTTGTGGGGATGGCCACCTCCTGTTATGGCTGTGGGAGCGTCACATCACATCACACAGCCAAAAGCATGACAAACTTTGAAACACATGAATCTTTTGTTGCTCACTCAGTTTTGCATGCTTTACCTTGATTCCTTTTAGTGTAAAAAAGTGTTAAAATATATTAGAAGCTTTAAAATCATAATTTATTGTCCAAATAACTAAGTTAAAGTGACATAAACTACCTAATCATCATCCCATGACTCCCATATCCTCATTTCCTTCTTTTGAGAAGTCAAATTCCTCCCCAGACTCTGAAATATCTTCTGTCCCTTTAAGTTGGGGGGTGACCAATACTTGAGTTATGTGGCACCATGTCATACTGGCATCACATAGGTGTCACATATGAAATGTTGAGACATGGCCTTTCATTCCTCACACAACATTTAATAGGATGTTTTTAAGTTGAAAATGGTACATAAAGAGTAGTTTGAATCAGAAACTGCAAGTTGAATACAACCAATATATCTCTTTGTGGCCATAATGATGATTCCCCTGCTAAATCTGAGTGCTGAGATGTCTACCCTTTATAACTCTCCAGCACCTCAAATCTGAGACTTGTTTTGCTGGAATAAATTATTCTAAATGTTATTATGAACATTTCTATCAGGTTAGAAATTTTATATTTGTCCATTGAGGTCATTATTTCAAGGTATATGCATCATTATCTTATGCTTACAGTGTGAAATTAAAAATTCTGAGCTGATAAGCATGTTAAGAATCAAAAAATACATATATTATGTCACCAAAACTAGTTGCAAAAGTGCATTGGTGAAATGTTATAAGAGCCACTACTTTTTCTGCCTATTTTAGGTGGGCACAGAAGTATTTATTCAATAAAGAAGTGGATAATGGATGTGGAGATGGAATTTTGGCTCAGATATATGGTGGTTTGTGAGGAAAGGAGATTAAGCCATGAAGCAAAGGTGCTATGTGTTGCATACAGCCATGTTCATTTTTGGGGTGGCTGTGCCCACCAGAAAAAGTAGTGGCTCTTATAACATTTCACCAATGCACTTTTGCAACTAGTTTTGGTGACATAATATATGTATTTTTTGATTCTTAACATGCTTATTAGCTCAGAATTTTTAATTTCACACTGTAAGCATAAGATAATGATGCATATACCTTGAAATAATGACCTCAATGGACAAATATAAAATTTCTAACCTGATAGAAATGTTCATAATAACATTTAGAATAATTTATTCCAGCAAAACAAGTCTCAGATTTGAGGTGCTGGAGAGTTATAAAGGGTAGACATCTCAGCACTCAGATTTAGCAGGGGAATCATCATTATGGCCACAAAGAGATATATTGGTTGTATTCAACTTGCAGTTTCTGATTCAAACTACTCTTTATGTACCATTTTCAACCTAAAAACATCCTATTAAATGTTGTGTGAGGAATGAGAGCCATGTCTCAATATTTCATGTGTGACACCTGTGTGACATGATGTCACGTAACTCGGGCACTGGTCACCCCCAGTTCTTGCACTGCTTCGCTGAGGAAACGGGTTTAATAGGTGGAACAAGCCTTTACCGCTCACCTACAAGGGACCTTTGTTCAATCTCCAAAATTTGGCCATGAAAATTATTGGCAGCCAATTCAAGACTTCAACAACCACATTGACCATTTGAGTGAGAATTGATGGGCATGTGTGTTGGATTTCAAAGGGGGTAATGGGGGCGAGGATGATGACAAAGTTGAAGGTGGTGATAGGATGATGATATCTGCATATCATGCCAACTTCTACATTCCTTCAAGCCCTCAGAAAGCCTGAATTTCTATACTCACATTATCTACAACATCTTTTCAGGCCCAATATCACATTTGATGACCCAATTTGCTTCTAATTTCTTTTAATTTCACTCCCATTACACAGCTTGTAGACATGCATAGATTACATTGCAGTTCCATAGGTTTTTCATGTTTCCATAAGTTTTCTTGGTTTCCATCCCTCACTCTCCTGAGATGTTTCTGGAGAATGGGACACAAGTTTTTAGGGTTCTGGGTTTCCTGGTTTTCAATGGTTTTCAATGGTTTTTTTGGTTGAGCAACCACCGGAAACTGAAATGCTTGATTACTGATGCTAGTTAGATCAGTACTGATGAATAAGTGATAATATACCTTACAAACCTTCTGGAGGTTCCTTTCATTTTCTCATATTCAGCAACCAGATCATCATCCTTTTCATTGTCAATATTGCTCATGTATTCAGTGGCTTCATCATTGTCAGGGGCCATTATATCTTCCACATCTGATTCCTATTCAACTGTCATTCATTGTTTGGCTGCATTGGTTGTATCTGCAGATGATACTATGTGTTTTTGAGTTGTTGTCTCATTTGTACTGCTGTCTGTGCTGTTGGATTCAGATTCTGCCATTGTACATGCTCATTTGGCAGCACTTATTGCATTTACAGACAATGTGGCACATTTTCAAGATTTTGGTGGGCCTACAGGCTATGTTAATAAATTTTAATAGGGTGGTTACAAATATTATGCACTTTTTTTGCATGTTTAGAGCCAGAAGCAGTAGGTGAGCCCACTATACATCAATACTCATCCATAAGAAAAATAAATAAAATCCTACCTATGAAGTATTTCTTCAAAAAATGGCTAGACCCAGAAGGGGTGGGTAAATCCACTAAAAAAAATCATATGTATTAGTAGTTATCAAGAAGGAATAGAGAAAATGACTTACCAGTAAATTTTTTCTCAAAGTGACTTTCCTTTCTGCATTGTCACCTTGCTTCTTGCCCTCCAAACACACTTACAAGCCACTATGGTGGTTGGTTGGTTGCCCTTGAGCCCACAAGGTATTGGTTCTGAGGTCTCTGAGTCAGACCCACTATTTCCGCTGTCAGAACCTTGATCTGTTGTTGTTGGACATGCAAGTGGCTGCTTGTCAGAAGGGAAGTGAAAAAAACCAATTTTGGATGCATCTTTCAGTGTCCCATTGGCATCAAGGGCAGGATTGTCTGAGTTCATAATGAATGGAAGGGGGTGGTGTGGATAAGCTTGTGGATACTGTGGATGCGATAAAGTTTGAAATGATGGCCAACACTGGCTTAGTACAATTCAATCTCCAACTCCATGTGAGACCACACCAATGCCTATCTCTCCTCATCTCTCCCACCTCCAGCTCCAGTCCTAGCGAGCACATTTGTGACTCGGCCCATAAGTCATATCCATTTGTTCTTTTCTGTCTCATATTAAACCACTTAATTTAGATGCTAAAAAATTGTTCATTTGCCATACATGCCTGAAGTTCCAAGTTCACATTGCATAGACAAAGTCACACCATCCTTCAGAAAGGAATTAATGCTATATGGCAACAATGCAGGTGAGTAGCCAAATTCCTGCTAAATTATGACTTAAAATACTCATACTTTCAAGTGATTTTCCATTCTCAATAGTCACATACCTCCCACCATGGTACTTTTGTAAGTCTTTCCCATAGGCTGTGTAAAGGATAGCCCAAAATATTTGGACCAAACTGAACTGAACCTGAACTGACAGTTCAGTTCTTTCAGTTCTTGGTTCTTGCATCAGTTTGGAACCTGTTAAGTTATGGAAATGTTGGACAGATTCCAGAACAGACATAATGGAACCAGACTGTAACAGGAAGCAGTGTATGTGCTGTGCTGCCCAACTCCTATGTTGTCCTGATTTTGGAACTAGAAGAGAAAGGGATAAAACAGAAAGTCTCAGAGGACTTAGAGGATGAACAAGAGTGGAGAACTAAGTTGATATTTGAACTGGGGAATGTTATGAACGTCTGGTACGCGCATAGCCCCTATTCTTTTTCTCCTTCTTCTTTACTGTACATTACATCTTCCTTCATCGCTCCCTTCCTACACTACCTTTCCTGACTTACCCTTTACCCTGAATCTTCCCTGTACTATATATAACTATCACTCCCACTCTTCTTATCTCTGACTCATACCGACTCGTATCTCTAGCATGGACCATCCATTTATCTCTGACTCGATCCCTTAGTATATAAGAGCCATACCCATAGCTACAATCCTTAGTTTAGACCTTCTGTATTCCTACGGTCTTAATCTACACAGCTTGCTCAGAACTTGCCGTCCTCAGTCTTACTTGTTGAATACGATTGCAACTGTACAACAGTCCCTAGCTACTTGGTCTATCGGCCCAGCACCAAACACGAGTGCAAGCTTATAGTCGCCGTAACAGGGAAAACATACAAGTTATGAGTGTTAGGGGACACCCGACTTTAACCCAAACCTCAACTCTAGAATCATACACCCCACCTTTCCGACGACCTCCGACCTTCCGTCCAACTCTGCTTCCGTCACCGGTTGACTCCGGAATCCCGTAGTTCCGCTCCGACTCCGGTCCTCCGATTCACTCCGTCTTTTATTTCTATTTTTCATATCGCACCACTTCTTATTTAATTAATTAATTATTATCGTATCATTCCTTTATTTATTTTATATCTCCGTTATGTCCATATTAGTACTTAAACACCCCCAGCCTAGCAGGGATCCCCATCCTTTCCTCTTTGGATCCCCTGCTAGGTAAGTCACTTGTAGATATCTTTTCTGAAATATTATTAACTTTGGATCCCCTGCTAGCTTGACTAAGTCAGCGTTGCAGTTGCCCTAACAATGAGTACTTCAATAATGTAAGGAATAGTATCTGAATATAAAAGATAAAAATATAATACTGCGCTCTGCTCCTGGAAAGTCCTGCATTCTATGGTGAATAATCTGATGCTGGGTTGCTGACTGATAGTGGGAAAGTGCTGACAAGGATAAGATGATGTAATGATGTTGATAAGTGGTGATGACAGAGATGAGCTTGAAATAAGGGCAGAGGACTTGGAATGTCATGGAAAACTTTCAGAGTGGAAGGGTGATGGAGTAAATCCATTGAAGAGAGGTAGAGGTTAAAGAGTAAGGAGTGGATGTTCTGTCCGTAGCTCCGACGGAGTAGGAAACAGAATAACCCAGAAACAGAAGCGTAACAGAACCAAACTTTGGCATTGCTAAGCCAAATTGATGGCTGAAACTTCTAAGGTATAGAACTCTTCAACAACTCATTTCTTGGATTTGTTTTGGTGGGAGAATATGTTATACCTTTGCTTCTGAACATTTTGTTGGGAGTAGAATTTTTAATTTCATGCTCCAAGTATGAGATAAATACTTAAAATACATATTAGAACATTTCACATCACCAAGACAAGTTACATAAACCAGTTTCTGAAGTGTTATGTTGCAAAAATGGCATTCTGGCAGGTATTTGGGTAGAAATTGTTCATTTGTAAGGTCCTGAGTGTGCAATAAAATAAAATGACTGCTGAGAAATATTTAAAATACATGGTAGAGAACTTCACATCACCAAAACATGTTGCAGAAATGAATAATTGAAGTGTTATATTGCTTGGAAGTTTCAGTCCACCAGATAGAGGGAGCACAGCCACCTCAAAAAACCACATAATTACCGTTTTTATCATGAAAATTTATTCACTATATGTTCCAATGATGCTATAATACATTTATCATACAAAACAACATCCAAATGATGCAGAACTGAGTGAGCAAGTGTTTCAAGTGTTTCACATTTTGTCACACATTTAGCAATGTGACATGACATAACACTGCCAAATAATACAGTATTTGACCGGTCAGTTGTACACCAAAACACATTCCTCAACAACCAAAGATCTGTTCCTCTTGAAAATTGGCATTGCGGTACGAATCTATGTAATAAGGCTACCTAAAAATTTATGGAGCATTCTCGTCAAAAAGGAGATGTACAGAGCCCAAATACAGTGTACAAATGACCAGTATTAGAGAATTTAAACCCCGCTCTAAAACACTACTTTTCTTTGCCTTATTTACTGGACCATAGACTGTACTTGCACTCTTAAAATTTACATACCTCGAAGCTTTAGAAGTACTAGATTCAGAATTTTTTTCAGAAGAATGTGTGGTGAAAATGCTTAAATTTGTTCATCAAAGTGTACAACTGACACATAGTGTACAACTGACCGGTCAAATACTGTAGGCATTGCCTCCGAAAACTAATACCTATTGAGGAAATGCATTCACACGCACCGCCACTACAAATGGCGCACCAAAAAAACATAGACCCACTGGTAGCGGGAAATGTATTTATTTGGTTAACTTACATTGAAAGTGAAATACACCCAAAAAATTGAAATCTTCTTTTCTTTTGCCTATTTCGGACACGAATTATTAAAGATTATTAATAAGTTGAGGATTAGCAGGTGCATCACAACACAGAATATCGATTATTAGCGGGGGAACATACAACAACGCCATAGCGAAATTTAACCATCCTTCTTGGAATTCCCATCAGCCTTATGCAGCATCGTTCTGAACGGCTTAGTAAACTTTCTGGAAAGGTTCTGGTGTTTCTTCTTGAGAGGTAGGTTTGCAGATGGGCCAGTCTGGTTAATGCCAGTGTCCGGTGGAGAGTTTTGTTGGTCTGGCGGCGCGATGAAATATAAGTTTGAAGCTTGCTTCGAATCTATCTGTTTGTTGATGGAAGAGCTAGAGTCCTTGATCAATATCGTTAGTCAAAAACAGCACATAGTAACTAAGGAACGTTTATATATTCACCCAATTACCTGTGTCTCTAGATGGAGACGCAGGCGCAGAATGGTTCGACCCTTTTATTGCCACCACCAAAAGCTTCAACTTCTGGCGGACTTTAGTGAGATTCGTCTGGCGATCCAGGTTCTTCAGTTGACCAGTTTTCTCGTCCCTACGCTGCACACTACTAGTGGAGCCGTTCATCGTGGCAGTATTCTCCTGCTCCAGTAACCGCCGCGGTGTAAGATAAGACTCCGAAGCTCGTTTGAGAGCTTCCTTCTGTTCCTTGGTGAGACCACCGAGTTCGTACAACCAATGATATTCCGTCTTTTCATCATCCGGGCAAAACACTGGATCACTCTCTACTTCTTTGACCCACTCCATGCAAACGTTAGTCCAATCAGATTGTAGGACTGACGAAGGGTTTCGAAAATTCTGTTCTAGCGCCAGTGTAAGTCGACTTGCAACAGCACCTCCTCCATCACGGAAAATCATGACCTGAGACTGCTTGGTCAATCTGCCATCCACGTTTGCTTCTTCCATAGCTTGCGAAATGACGCGCAGCATGCCACCCAATGCAACGGAGCAGACAATGTGTGTACCGTAAGATTCAAAGAAATCGTGGTATTGTTGCATTGACTGACTCGATTCATCCAATCTATCAGGTAGTGGTGGTAATCGATTAATACGAGTTATCATATCTTTCGATAATGTCAGATTACCACGAATTTTCCCGACCGCAGTAATCTGACGAAGGAGATGAAGCTCTGATTTCTCTGACTGGGCCAAGTCGAAACCAAAGGAGGAAGAATAGTGTGAGCTTAAGTTTGCACACGTCGGGAAGCCAGCAACATTAAGCGGCGAAACGGTAGGGTCATGATCTTGGTTTGTAAATCTGAAGTCTTTGGGTTGATGCTCAGAAAACCTTTCGACTTCTATATGTGACGGGTTGGAGTCGAGAACGGAAGTGCGTCCAAATGTACCACAGACTGGATTGTATACGATTCCCAAATACTCTTCAGCAAGCTCGCAGTTTCTGTCGGAAGGGGAAGGAACCGGAGAAAAAACTGGAGACGATTCAATTATCTAGATCAACTAGGTTGGTCATGTGGCAAATGTGCGGCATGTCTAGACTCACTGTGTCTTCTGTCATCCCCGGACTGAGCAGAGTTTCGGGTTTCCCAGCGGAATCTAAGAAATCTGCTCCAGTTAGTAGTCGAAGCGCTTGTACGCCTACAAGATCGTGTATGATGTTCGAAATAGCGTCGAATAGGTTCTGATGGCTCAACTGGCCGTCCGGTAAAAAGGGGTGCGGCGCATCCATCTTGCTGCCACCTCCGTTCTCGATGAACACGACAGGCCATGGGGTTGATTTCGGGAAAGCCCTGCGCTGCAGGTCAAGAATGATAGCCTTCCGTCTACCCGCCTCGACGCTCCATTGATCGTTCTTCTCCTTTTCGCTTTCGTAGTCGTCTAACTGGTACCAATATGACATCGACTTAGTGACCACCACGATAATGTTGGAATACTCGAGATCGACCAAGCCGCAATTTGTCAAACTGGCAATCGATTTTCCGACAGCAGAAGTAAAATGTGCGGGATCGTTATGAGCATCCGGTGTGATGGAGTCCCATGCAGCAACAAGGAGGATTACATGGGGAAATGTGGGGGTGATGGCTGAAGACGTCTGAGAACGAGAGATAGGGTCAGGAAAGTAAATCTTCTTGTATTGGCGCATCAGATTGCCATTGTGGTGTCGATGGCTGTACGTCGTATCGTCAAGTCCCGGTGTATCGTCGATCGCGATCGCAGTAAATCCTGTGTCCTTGTCGTCTATGGGAATTGTAACCCGCTGTATGGCCTGTGCGCAGGATGTGTGTAAGTTCTCAGGGAGACGATTTAGGTGCGAAAATGTCTACTTTAGTTGTTGACCCCAAGGTACTCCTTCCAATATCGAGGAGATTACGACCGACGAGTCTGTTGATTGTCTTGGACTTTCCATGCCCACTGTTGCCCACCATAAGAATGACAGCCGTGTCGTGATGCCTCCGAGCTGCTATCGTCAGCAAATTTTGCGCTTGTCCAGAGGGAGACTGGTTGGGAGAATTGTTCATGTTACTACTGTGGTTGTACTAGAGATGACGGGCTTCCCTTCTAACGACTTCATACTCTGTCATACTGAAATACATCCATTTCGATTGGAACATTCGAGAATGTATCCTGCAGGCACCTTTACCCAGGACCCCCGAAAGCACCCTGTGTTCGCCAAACAGTCGGTACCGTTTTTATGCGGTCCTGGTAAGTCCTGGTACCTAACTCCGCCTGCGGCGGGCCATTTGTATGCGGGCTTGAGAAGACTTGAGACGACCTCCCAGAGGGCTTTCGGGGGTCCTCTTTGCCCTTTGCCCAAAAACTCCGCTCTGTCCGCTTTGGCTTTGAAATTTGAGCGCTTGAGCCATTGAAAATTGAGCGCTTGAGCCATTGACTTGAAGCTTGAAGCATCAAACTTCCCAAACCTAAGTCGTGTGTATTACAGATAGTTGCGAAAATAGAACAGGTCCAAATCATATATGGGGGGCGTTCTCGGTGGGAAATGACCACTCTTAATAGTCCGATCCTTTAGTCTGCTCAAATTCTGCCGCTAATCACATCCCCCTTCTACTCATCAAAGCCTTTTACTCATAGGATCTCCTTCCCAACATCGAAACACAACCATGAACCAAGACATAATTATAGTAATGTAAGCCTTTGATGCTTTCTTAAGCATAGATGCTAGCTTATTCTGTATACCTCAGTGTAACTGGCCCATGTGCAGAAGCTGGGACTAAGGTGCGTTCCGTTGTTCGACGCAGTATGTAATTATCAGGAATGATTCGTTAATTATAGTTTGTACAAGCTATTGCCCCGGCAAGATATCGTTTGCAACCCGAATGGCTTAGGCGTGAACATTTTAAACGCGATTATCTGGCACGTCGTATCATTTTTGTCAGAGCGCAGCCTGTAGATACGGAGAGCGTTGTACAGAAGCGGATAAAGGATAGGTGACTATCATACTATATCGTCGCAATTTTCGTTGACATCTTGTCCCAAAGTCACGCAGACAATGACCACATTGCCGGAATACTGTATTTTCACGATAGTGAACCACGCAGTGGCTTTCTTGGACTTAGTCATGATATTATTTCTCTGAAATGTTTTATCGTCACAACTTGCGATGTAGTCTCTTCAGCAGATCAGGTATCTGCGAACGGCCTGGAGAGTGGAGGGAAGTTTCGTACGATTCAGTTTGACGGTACACCCGAGTCCGCTTGGTCGGCCGTACGTTTGTTGTTGGACGAGCCATCTATACATGAATCACCTTACATCGACGCTGCTCCCAGTATCTCATCCTCCTCTACCGTTACCCTTGGGAAGACGTTGGACGATCATCCATCGAAGACATTAAGCAACGAATCGCAGAATCTCGGAGAGGATACGCCTCCAAATTATTATGATCGGAATCAAAGAGCTTATGAACAGTCGGGTCTCACTACTCGGAGACATGCCAACCAAGCGGTTGTCCTCGTCGTAGGTCGAAGTGGCCACGGCAAGTCGACGACTATAAACAGGCTTCTGGGTCGTGACCTCCTTGAGATGGGTAGGAGTAATACTACCGGATCAACTACGAAGGTAACCTTAATTTCTGCATGAAACGTATGGTGAAAATGAGATTCATATTTTCCACAGGTCATACAGAGGGTGACTATTCCTGTGCAAAATGAAGAAACGGGTGTCACAGTGACGGTCGCCTTTGACGATACACCAGGGTACGCAGACACAACCTACAGCCATCGAGCGGATAATGTCTCTCTTATACACGAATACAAGCGACGTTTCTTTACGGAGCCTGAACCACACCTTCATCCTCAGACCGTCCACTGCTCCACATTTCCAAACGTGATTCTCCTCGTTGCGGAATGGAGCTCCATCACAGCAGATGCTCACAACGAACCTGAGCGCTTTACCTCTGCCTTGGGGACATCGATGTTTAATCTGAACACTACCGGTTTGGTTGACCCAGATCGCACCAATGTTATCGTGGTCATCACTAAATCGATGTCTTCTTGGGATCAATTCGACGATTTCGAGCCCGATAAGAAGGGGATTCAGTGGAACATTGAAGCCGGCAAGCGAATCTCCATCATTCTTGACCTGCAGCGCAAGGTTTTCCGGAGATCAACTCAGTGGCGTATCGTATTCATCGAGAATGGAGGTGGCAGCAAGATGGACGCGCCATACAAGACGTTACCGAATGACGAATTGAGCCATCAGAACCTATTTAAAGCTATTTATGACGTCATCGCGCCTCGAGACACGGACGTGCACGATCTTGCTGGGATACAGGCGCTTCGTCTTCTATCTGGAGGAGAGTCTTTCGATCTCGCCAGTAAAGCCACGACTAAAGTTCTCCTGTCACCGGAGAAGATCACATACCACACGTCCCAAGGCAGAGCCAATTCGGTGATTATATACACGATCCCTAGTTGCTACGTGCTGTTTGACTAACGATATTGATCCAGAACACTCCGTCTTCCTCCTCTTGGCATCCTGCTGGCTCTGATAGAATTGGCGAGCTAGCTGATGAGTACCTAGGAGTCACGTACAATCCTGTCAGTGGTTTGTTTGGGCGCACCCGCATTCTCGAACTGCGCCCGTCAGATGTCAAGATCACCAAGCAAGCTGGCGGTCAATCAGACGAATTTTCACACATCAAGGATACCAAGCAAGACCATAAGACCACAGCTACTCGGCTTCATGTCGAATTCGAGATGCGTGAAGTCGCAGGTCTGAGCTCACACTATTCCAGTTCCCACACTTTCAAGTCGGCCATGTCGGCGGAATCACAACTTTATCTCTCCCAGCATCTAATATATGTCGCTAAAGTCAATGTCGGGGATCCGCGACTATCAGAGAAAATGATAGCTGAGATCAAGCGACTGCCACCACTGCATACTGCCAGTGGACCAACAAAATCAGCATTGATGCAACAGTACTATGACTTTTTCCAAAAATACGGCACACATGTTATCCTCCGTGTCGCATTAGGTGGCGTCCTGCGCATCGTTTTTCAAACCAATAGTAACGCGGAAGAACGCATAGATGGAAAAAGTTTCGGAGGAGATGCGCATGTGCCGCTGGAGCCCGCGAACGCTGCTGCCAAATTTTCCTTGGATCATTTAAAAGAAAAGGGGAAAAGGGGATTGAGGGACAGGGTAAACGTCATCATTTGCCGTGATGGCGGAAGTTCGGTTGCAAGTAAACTTATACCCGTATTGGAACAACGTCTTCAAAACGTTTCACCATCCGCCGCACTCTCTGACTGTACTGATTTTCGCATCCAGTGGATTGAGGCATTAGAGAAAGATCCAGTTTTTTGCCCAGACAATCAAAACACAGAATACCAGTGGCTGTATAATCTCAATGGTGTCCCTGACCAACAGAAGGAAGATCTGAGGCAAGCTTCAAAGTCATATCTCATCGCGCGGCCGGACCAAAAGAACTTTGCACCTGACACTGGCATTAATCAGGCTGGCTCATCTGCAAATCTACCTCGCAAGCAGAATCACTGGAGGGTTTTCATTAAGTTCAAGAAAGCGTTCAAGGCGACGCTGCATACTAGGGCTGATGGGGATTCCAAGAAGGATCGTTAGATTTCGGTATGGCGTTGTTGTGTGTACCCCCACTATAATCAATATTCTAGTACATAATTATCCGTTCGCCATATTATTATTATATATATGTCGCCAGGCGGCGCCGACAACTTGATATTCGGCAAATCCACACTCTGTTCCGCAAGCATCGCTTTCAAGGGTGCCGCCAGCTCAATATCGAGTCGGTTTCCACACGTTCAGTTCAAACAAATGCAAGGGACGCACAGCCAATCAGCTCAACTTTGCTGCATCACAACACGAAATTAATCAGAAATTACAGCTATTTTCATATCGATAAGCCGTCACTCAAAAAAAAACAAATAGTATGGTGTATATCTAAACGATACAATGTTACAAGAGAAAAGAGCCTGATGACAAAAGCGAACATACAAGTATTGAATAAGGGTAACCGGCGTCCGCTTCCTAGTCCAATTGCAATTTCAACACTCCTCCCCGATGTACATTTATCCTTTATATTTTTCAATTTTATCAATGACTCCTCCACTCATGCCGACTTTTTTTTGTTTGTTTTTTTTTGTATCGGATTTGTTGTGCTAAGAGGACATGGGGAAGAATGGTGTGCTAAGTCAAAGTATAACTAATATAAGAGCCATAGAATTCCTCATGCCCCAACTGACTAGTAAAAGTGGGCCGGTGCATGTGAACTTTAGACCTCTGCCCACTTTTTATGATTTCCTCTAGTTGCATCCCCTCCAACTCTTTCAATTTGTGACGAAGGGCAACTATATTCCCATTTTCATACCTGGGATACCTCTCACTACGGCGCTGATTTGCGAGCTGTAGGTCTTCTTGTAACGCCTCAAGCTTGACACGAAGCATCTTTATCCGGAACTCGTGATTGCCAACAATTGATGGATAATTGGCTGATGAAACTGGTAGAGACGTCGTGCTGGGATGAGGATGTTCCACGAGGCCGTATGTGCTGTGATGAATAGCAGATGAATCACCAGAACCGAAAGGCTTAGTGATAAGCGACGATGAAGAGTCTTTCTTGCTAGTGACCAAATCGACAAACGGAACTAGACGGCGAGCTTGAGAAGAAGAGGCCGCTGCCCCTGGTGACTCATCCAATTGTTTCCCCTTCTTGGACGACCTGAGAAACTTGGGTGTTTTTTCCAGAGTACCGACATCATCATCATCATCATCCTCGTCTCTCTCTCTCTTGTCATTACTTCGAGCCTTATGGACCTTCTCCGACGCACTCTTCTTCGACGGGTAGACACAACCCTTTTTGCTGACTACACACTTCATACATCTAGCCCCAACCAACTGATCGGAACGTCTCAAGCAATCTTTACCCGCCCGTGCGCAACGTTCGCACTATAAAAAAGAATCAAATCGAACAGAAGTGTTATAGAAGGTTGGATCACGCACCTTAGGACGATTAACTAAAGTTTTGACTGAATCCTCCGCCTTCATGGCTGCCATCTGCGACCGGCTCTTTCCTACAATACGCGAATCTTGCGGAACACTAGGAAGTGCAAGCGGCACCGATTCCGACGACATATTCTAGCAAGTTTATACTGAGCGCGCAATTTATAAATGGGTTGATTCCGAGTACTGTCATTCGAACGAGAGACATGGGAATGCCACTTACCTCCAAGAACCGTACTCGCTTTGATTCCGATGGAGTATCCTCATGCGAAGCAGCTCCAATTTCCTGATCGGTGTCCTCTAATCGCCTCTTTCTGGTTTTGCTCACTGATGGAGACTTTTAAGTGTAGGATTTGTAGTGTACAAAGAATCAGCTGTAGGTCTGGGTAATTAGAAGTAAGTTGTACGCACAGCAGGATCATTTTCTAGTAACCCCACAACTGAAGAGCTACCGAAATTTGAATTTGAGGTTTGCTTGCCGCCTCTCGATCGTAGTCCAAGTCGAAGAGGGGGAGTTTGGGGCTGTCACTAGATAATTATCAATTCTCCTTGAGGTTCTGAGCAAATCATACAGGAGTGGCTGGCATTGTGACCTTAGGAGGACATCGACTATCATGAGGATTCTCCTTGTGTTGATTAGAATGTCAGTGTATATTGCTTCAAGTTCGTTAACAATAGTTACCTGCATTTTCTCTTCACTTTTTACTCTTTGAATTTCTGCAGCTAGGGCTGGCGGAGAAAGGGATGGAGTGGTGCCGGTGATCATTACTTGCTGTTCCGCACTTTCTGATTCAAGTTTATCCCAAGTCCTGGCGAGTTCTATCCAGTTCCGGAGAAAATTCCTGTACTTGTCTCTCTCTTCCTCTAGTCGAGAGCATCTCAGCCGTAACTGCGTAACTTCCGATGCCATTGACACGTATGCAATGGAATTGGGTTGGACCATCTCCTCTGATCTAGCTGGATAGGAGGTACTAGACGACATATTTGGACTGGAATGAAGCTTGTCGAATGGATTCAAACTGGATGACGTTCAAGACAAGTATAAAGTGTTGCCACCGGCTCGGCTTATGGCTTTGATCGCTCGCCTTTTTAAACTGGACTCATGACCGTAGGAAAATAGAACCCGGCGTTTGCCGGTGCATTAAGCATCAACAAAATTCTGGTGGAAACCGCATACATAGGACTCGAAACTTCAGAGGCAAGATTCCTTTTAAATTCTAGTCTGTCAAGCATTTTATTATGGATGGGTAATAGTATGTCGGATACACACGTTATTTTGCGGACCATGTGACATTCGGCGTTCCAGCTTCGTCGTGACCGTTTCCATTTATCAAATACCTCTCCCATTGGCGTTGAATCAGGACACTATACAGCATGGGCTGTATCCACTCTCGAGCTGTCGCCGGGCCAGACTTGGATCCTGCACCAGGTTCCCATCCAAAAAATGACACCCAGAAAACGGAGAACACAGCGGACACAGGCATCGCAGCAACCAATCATGCTAGCAATCAGGAGCTAGAGAGGGGTCAAGTAGCTGGTGCTGACGGCCAAGTTACTGGAACTCGGAAGGTGGTACTATGTGGTGCGCCACGCGCTGTATTTCAATTCAAAGCATTGTTTGATGTCCTGGTTATGCAGACATTGAAGTTGAATGTTCTTCAGAACGAGCCTCAAATATCGATGGGCGGCCGGCGCTGATACTCACCATATTCGGCCCGGAAGGCGAGGAATCTGCAACCTTGAAGAATTCATCTGAGACAACGTGGAGTTGGCCTGGTGTAATCACCTTGTTGGTAGTTATCCAATAGAAACTATCTATTACTAACCGAGACATTTAGGAGGGAGAACATGGATAGCCTCATTTTCATCGCTCAGTCCAAAGATGGTGAAGAGCTGGGAAGTGTTTCTTTGAACAAAGACGAATTACAGGGATTCTTGGCGGTACAGGCTGGTAGGTAGCATATCTGACCCTTTGTGATAGGACAGGTATCAATTTCCTGACTAGATATCGAAGATGAGCGACAATTTTCCGCGGGCGAGGCTGGATTACTGCTAAAACTTACTTTTACAATCAGTAGTATTTTCTTTTCTGATTGAAAATGTCATAACTAACCTTCTCCTGAAAGATTTATTTGAAGTGGACAACACAACCGCAACTTATAGCCCGGAACAGATTGAACAAATGGTGAAGGACGCAGCAAAGAACCCCGCTTCCTTTCTAAGCGTCCTTGAACAACTTGCCTACGAAGGTCCTGAGTATCTACACCTCTTCGGCTTCTACTTATCCCATAGGTTCGAAGAAACCGGAAAGGTTGACGACATCAACTATGCTATTAAATCATTCGAGCTTGCTATGAGGCATACAACACCCGATGATCCAGCTCATGCGATCTACGTTCATGCTGCTGGTACAAGCTACCTCAGTCGCTTCACATTATCTGGAAACGCTCCCGATATTGAACAAGCACTTTCTTTCCTCGAGTCATCTGCCTCCGAGTCACAAAACAAAGAGGGTGATGTGGCCCTTCCTGAACGACTAAGTAGGTTGGGAATCGCATATCGCGTTCGGTTCAAAGCTACTGGCGACCTTATGGACATTGAAAAAGCTATATCAAACCAACAGCGAGGCGTACATCTAACCGGCGACAACCATCCCGATCTAGCAGCTCGCCTCGGTGCCTTGGGAAATTCATTCAAAGCACGTTTCGACCGCAAGGCCGACCTGGCAGATATTAACAGCGCGATTGTCAATACGGAAAAGGCAATCAGCATGAGCACCGAGCATCACGATGATATGTCAATATGGTTAAACAATCTGGGGAGCTTTTATCATTTGAGGTTCAAGGGGACGGGGGGAGGTATGATCAAGGATTCTGATGACGGTATTAAGTATCAGAAAAGGGCGATTGAGATAGCGCCGAAAAAGCATCCCAGGATGGCATCGTGGTTGAACAATCTGGGAGGTTCGTACCAGATTCGCTTTGGAAAGACGAAGGAGGTGGCGGATATAGAATCGGCAATTAAGTTTCAGGCACAGGCGGTGGAGATGGTAAGAGATGGATATATGCTCAAGCCGTTACTGTTGAGGAATCTTGGGAATTCACACCACGCAAGGTTCAAAGTGACACATGACCTACTTGATATCAACAGTGCTATCGAGAGACACCAGCAAGCGATTGGGCTTACGCCAAAAGGACATGCTGACCTGCCTTCACGACTTGGCTCGTTAGGAAATTCCTTACATAGCCGCTTCAAACAGAGTGGAGACAAAGCTGACGTTCTCAACGCCATCACCTCATTCCGCGATGCGGCCACATGTCACACAGGCAGTCCATATATCCGTCTGATCACCGCACGCGAATGGGGTCTTCTCTGTCGACTACACGACCCTCCTCAGTCTCTGGAAGCATTCAGAAAGGTCATTGAGCTGCTCTCACAAGTTGCAGGATTAGAACAAACTGTTCAGAAGCGACACGGGAGCCTAACGGATATTTCGGATTTGACGATGACCGCTGCAGCTACGGCAATGGACCTGGGCGAACTTGGTACAGCTGTCGAGTGGCTTGAGCAGGGGCGGTGTTTGGTTTGGAGTCAGATAAATCAACTCCGAACACCGGCAAATAGTTTGCAGGAGCAAGATTCAGAACTGGCCCAAAGATTTTTAAGAGTTTCCAGGGCATTGGATTACTCGGGTTCTCGCCAAGAAGCCGAATATTTTGACTCAGGAGGAACTGGCGACATGTCCCATTTGGTAGCTACTCAAGACGAGATACTTACACACATTCAACTTGCACAGGAATATCATACCCTGCTCACCAAGATTCGAAGTAAACCAGGTTTCGAAGACTTTCTCCAACCACCAAAGATTTCTGATATATTGCCTAAGCTCCCCTTAGATGAGCTACGTGTGTACGATCCAGCTCTAGCTGATCATTTCCTCAATATTTCAAGACAATTAAAGCACTCTGGATATCGTGCAGAAGCATCAAGCATTGGAACCGAAGCTAGCATGGCTCAGAAAATGTCATTACAAGAAGTTCTTAAAAAAATTCGCATCATTCCTGAATTCAAAGATTTTCTCCGGCGCCCCGGCCTGCCAGCAGACGGTCCCGTAGTTCTCATCAATGTTCACAAGACTCGTTGCGATGCACTTGCTCTCATTTTTGGAGCCGAAGCGCCTCTCCATGTTCCTCTTAACAATTTCTCTTACGAATTGGCAGAAGAGCTTCGAAGTCTCCTCCATGGCTATCTTTCATCTTGCGGTATGCGTTCCCGAGGATCTGAACCTGACGAGATGCGAGGCGCGCACCAACGCAGCTCAAATAGAAAGAACGACAGTGATATTCGTTCTATTCTTGGTCAGTTATGGTTAAATGTTGTTAAGCCAATTCTCGACAATCTTGCAATTTTGGTAAGTAATTTAAATATGTATTTGAACTGTACGGTCACTTACTGTTCTTGATTGAAGCCTCATCTGTCGGATCCTCTTCGTATCTGGTGGTGTGTGACAGGTCCCCTTGCATTCCTTCCCATTCACGCTGCCGGCATCTATGGTCAAGGTCACGCCACTGATGATTGTCTTTTAAATTATGCCATCTCTTCATACACTCCAACTGTTACTACACTTCTTGGAAGAACAAAGGAAGTAAAGCCAGGCCAACAAGGGTCCAAGAAACTTCTTTTGATCAGTCAACCAAATACACCGGGCCAGACCCGAATTCCAGGTACCAGAGCCGAAGTTCGTGCCGTTTTGAAGCACCTAACTGGCCGCGGAGATGTTGAAGTGCGTTGTCTTGAGGAAGCTGCTGCAACTGTCAACGAAGTGAAGAGGATGATGGAATCACACAGCTGGATACACTTTGCCTGCCATGGAAGCCAGGACACAAAGAATGCTTTGCAGAGCACCTTCTATCTTCACGACGGACAACTTGTGCTTTCCGAGATTATCAAAAAACAACTCGACAATGCTGACTTGGCTTTCTTATCGGCATGTCGAACAAGCACCGGAGAAGAAAAGCTTTCAGAGGAGGCTGTCCATCTGGCGGGTGGGATGTTGGCAGCTGGATATCGAGGAGTCGTGGCGACAATGTGGTCCATAATGGATCAGTATGGGCCGGAGATTGCTGTCGATTTCTATAAGCATATCCTGGGCGGTGAAGCGGGTAAAGGGCAGAAAGAATTGAATAGTGATATGGCTGCTTATGCCCTTCATTATGCCACAGGGCGCATTCGCAAGAAGCTTGGGGATTCGGAGCTGGCACTCCTTGCTTGGGTTCCATATGTTCACTTCGGATATTGAGATCATTTTCCGGTTCCTCGATATGTGCCAGTATAGATGTTTGATTAAACTTGAAGGTTCGAGAATAACGGGATATGACATGGTGGTAAGATCACATTGGAAAGAGTGACAAATTGATATGTACTTGTGTGTTTTATCATTATCCGATTGATGATAACACAACATACACGAAAGATCACTAATAAAACTTGGTTAGTGGGCCGCTGCTTTGCACGGTAATATGAGACTTACTTTAGGTTTTATATTTCTTAAGGAGGTTATACTTATCTAGGGTTCGGAGCGAGCCCTTTCTCCGGTCCGGGAAGGACCAAGTGCTAAGCGCTCCAGGATCTGCTGATGTAATTCAATCCTTGTCTTGTCGGACTATAAAATCACGGTTCAGCGCTCATTTCTCTATCACAGTTAATAAATATCTGACAGGGCCTCTGCACCAGATTTTATCGCCCTTGGCCCACAGGACAAACCACATTTCGTTGGAGACCAGGCTCTCAACAGTCAATATCCCATGTCTTCTAAGTCTGTGTAAGCATTCCATTACCTACTATTCCCCTTATCTCGAAAAAGGCAATCTGATGTCGTTACCTTTGGTCTAGGGCATTCGCTTTGCTCATTGGAATCGATACATACCCGCATGTCAGGCAACTAAAAGGATGTGTCAACGATTGCAACGCCTTGGAGGCTTGGTTGAAAGAATCCTTCGACGATGTTCACCAGATGCTTCTCACGAATGATAAAGCCACGCGCGCCAATATCTTGACAGCGATCAAAAATCTTGCAGAAGATTCACGTATTCAAGAAGATGACCTTATTCTGATCTTTTTTGCAGGTCATGGTGCGGAGGTGAAGCCCCTAGAGGAATGGAAGCTCCCGAGCAAGCGTAAAATACAAATGCGCATTCCGTATGATTTCAAGTATAGTACCGGTAAGCCTTCTTTCTGCATCTGCCTCTTATATTGTCATATCTTTTTGCACCTAAACCCAGAGGACGAAAACCATCAAGCAGGGATTCTGGATAGAGATTTGTCTCGAATAATCGCAGAAGTGGCAAAAATAAGCGACAACATTGTAAGTGTGACATTAATCTGTTGGTACTGGTATTTTATTTAGTGCTCCTCAGGTCGTTATCCTTGATAGTTGCCATTCGGCATCGGGAACTCGAAGGGAGGAAGACGGTACTGTGCGAGGTATCGATCTTCCAGACAACTACGCAAAACTTGCATCACTCGCTAAGACTGATTTTACTGCTGATATCGAGTCGAATGCTTCCCGTGCGTCCTCTACGACACCAACCAACCATATACTCCTTGCTGCTTGTCGTGAAGATCTGAAGACTAGAGAATCTTGGGTTACGGAACAAGGTCAATACCGGGGCATATTCAGTCATCGTCTCCTCAAACAACTCCGAGGTATTGAAATAAAGTCCACTTCCGTAACATATGAGGAGCTTATTCTCAGTTTGGGTTATGAGAGGTGAGTCGCAACCGTCCACTTTGTCGGTGTACTTGTTCTTAAGCATCTGCAGCCCATATCCTCACTGCGACGGAGTTAACAAGGATCGAATCATCTTCAGTATGGATCGAAAGGACAAGGTTTTTCTACCGATCGAGCCCGTTCGAGATGGCGAGGGTGGAAATGGTATACTTCGTATCCAACTGGGACTTTGCCACGACATCAAACCAGAGGACAGGTTTCTCATTTTTACGGCAAAAGACCTTACTTCTGCTGCGTATGTGGGGGAAGCGAAAATCACTGATGCACGGAACTTGGTTTCATATCTCAAAGTCCCTCCAGATACGCCAAACCACGCCTTCGCCGTCAGGGCTATTCTTTCACCACACGTCAGCATCGCCGTCCCCCAATCTGAACTGAATAGGATAGTAGGAAATTGGAAGTTCCCAAACTTGGGCGTAAAGCTGGTGGATGCCTCCCACAAGGACCCGAAACTTGTCCTTCAAGTTGTCCAATCCGGGCAGGATTGTGTTGGATTTAACTTTTCGCCTCCATGTCATGGACTGACTAAAACATTCCTCCATCCTTCACCACTTGCGGATATTGATTTTAACAGACTTTTCCAACAGATGGGCCATTTCTACGATTACCTTGAGTGTACTACGCCAGACCAGAAACCGCCTATTGAAATCAGATTGGTCACCCTGAGAGGTGGTTGCGACGAGAAGATTCTTAAACCTGATGATGCTGTTAACCTTCCGTCTGATAATAAGAAGGATTATGGTTACAAGATCACCAACACATCTGATCATCCCATCTACTTCTCGCTATTTTATTTTGATATGAGTAAATTCAGCATAGGTTCGTGCTTACTTTTACTCTCCTTTCCCATTCTGAACAATATGCCATGTATAGACGTCATTTATAACCCTCCAACCGTCTCCGGAGGGGAACCAAGTCCTTGCCTGGAAGTGGGAGAATCAAAAACGATTGGGTATGGCAATGAAGGCGATGATCCCTGGTTCTTTATTTTGGAAAAGGATGGCTTGGAAAGCGAACTCATATATCTGAAACTATTTTTCTCCGCTGGTTATCTCGACCTTTTACATATCAGGCGGGATGCCTTGTTCTTGCCGAAATTTCAGCACCGAGATCATCGTGGAGCAAGGAGACGTAGTAAGATGAACGACGGACCACACCTCTATATGAATGCCAGCCGCGGCGCAAACAAGCCCATAGGGACCTTTAAAATCCCTCTCATTGTGGGCAAAGGCTCGGAATGATATTAATGATCTCGATACTTTTTGACTTTGTATTATAGTCGTCCTCACAAATGGTTATCTTTTTGCTAGAGAGCTGAAGCATTGTTTGCGAGGCAAACCTACTTTGTCGAAAGATTTTGACTTGGCGCTGCTTGCAATTGAAAGCTCTCGAGGGACAGGACAGTGTCGAGGGCGCCCAAATCGGGCCCTTCCCTTTCTTCGGCTCCAAAATACACGGGCCACGAAGCAAACCTAGTCTGGTACCAAGATCGTCCACTGGCAGTGGCTTAGTTGAGTCTAGAAGCAAACCGATAAGTTTGAGTATACTAAGTAGTGGATAAATATTAAATATTTAATTCTACCATCAACCTGGCCTGTCTTCTTTGCGTATTCATTTGTTTGTCTGAGCCTGCAGACCCCGGATCAACTGTAGTTGATGCCCCGGGGTAAAGATATATTCAATGAATTACTAATATGATGCAAATGACTATCGAGATACGAGCACAGTAAGCTGATTGGGTGAAAGCGCGAAGCGCTTCCCGACCCGAGAAGCAACCGAACTAGACTGGTAGAGACGAGCTGCGAGGGCGGGTGGGAAAACTCGCAAACTGAAAACCTCTCAATCAAATTTGGTAAAACCTCTCGGGCCAGATGAAAGTCGAACGATGCTGGCCTGGTGAGTAAGTTTGCGTTACATAGGGAGTGGTGGGAGGGAGCGAAAAACGAGCCAGAGCGAGGCAGAGAGCCAGATGCTGAGAGTGAACGATGGATGTCTTAGAAAGAAGAAGCGTGTAACGCTGTGACATCACACATTCACTCAAAGACTTGATTCTAATCTACGCTCATACTTTGCTAAGACGAGAATATTGATCTTTGCGTATTCATTTGTTTGTCTGAGCCTGCAGACCCTGGATCAACTGTAGTTGATGCCCTGGGGTAAAGATATATTTGATGAATTACTAATATGATGCAAATGATTATCGAGATACGAGCACAGTAAGCTGATTGGGTGAAAGCGCGAAGCGCTTCCCGACCCGAGAAGCAACCGAACTAGACTGGTAGAGACGAGCTGCGAAACCCATAACTATAGGAGTCTGACAACGCGACGATTAAGTCTCGTTACCCAAGTTCTAGGAGGAAGGGCTGCTGTGCTTACCTAGCTTGATGAAGAAATCACTGCCGTCCCTGCAGGAGGGACTGCGATGGAATAATAAACTGCGAGAAGGCTTCGTGAGCGTCCGTGTTGGCTTGTATGAATGGAGTAAGGATCTGAGCATGCTTCCTAAGGTAACGTAGGAAGGCGTCGCTACTCCAGCGCCCCATGACTTTCATCACTTCTATGGGTACTCCCTGGAGTAGATAGAATAGGGTAGCGCCTACACGGATGCCATGACCTTGAAGAGGTTCTAAACCAGCTTGACGAGCGGCTGAGGTGAGCCTCCTGACGAACGCTGGCTTCGTCAGTGGGCGTAATTGGTCCTTGTGCCGATAAGTGAAAAGGTGGGCTCCCTCCAGCGGATTGTTGACCTGCCGATGGTTGTTGAGAGCCTCATAAGGGTCGGTAGGCCCTGGGTGACGGCTCCAGCACACATCTTCTCCCTCGAGAGGGGCTGCCTTGGTGTGGGGAAGATGTAAAACTGTTACCTCAAGGCCGTTCAAGTCTTGCTTGGTAGTAGGCTGGCTATCGTGATGTGATGAGTCGGCGAGAAAGTGTCTAGTCGAGGGACTAGGAATTCACCTACACGGGCTGCAGCATAGAAGCAGGTCGTGAGGCAGGTGAAGACAGCAGCGTCGAACGGGTCTTCGAGTCTGAGCTGCTGGCGGAGTTTGGCGATAAATTCAGGGGTATATGGCTGCCTTTTCTTTCTCTTCGACGCCGGAGGGGTTAGCCGGTCAGCCCCTTTAAGCAGGGCGTCCATTTCGAGAGAATTGAGTTTCCACTCCAGCCCATGGAGGATGTGCCAGGCCCGAATGCCTTGAATATAATTAGAGATAGTTGAGCCAGAGTAAGACCCAGCTAAGCTAGTGATGAAACTTGAGATGACTGGTTGACTAGTAGGCGCTCGCAATTCCTCTGGGATAGCCTTCTTGTCGCAATATATGTGGTAGACCAGAATCCCTGTGCTATATGATTCGCGCATGGAGTCCGCCCATGCGTTCAACATGATGTTGAAGATATTGTTTAAGTCTTCTTCCGGGGCAGTGGTATGACGGCTATGCACAGAGGCAGCTGGTCTCCAGAGGTGAAGTCGGTCTCGCGCTAAGCAATGAGGGTGTAATGGGGATGGCTGAGGTGCAAGGTGAGGATTGTAGGCTGAAGGCCTTGAAGGACGAGGTCTACCAGAAGGAATATCTGAGATGACTTGGTCTTGACTCGGTATATTATTATGTCGGACTCGATTGGTGATTGTAGATAGATTTGGAACGAGTCTAGGTATCACGTCTTCAGAATTAGGAGTAGTCATTGCAAAGGGGTGATGTGCAGTCGAAATCGACGACGAATTGCTTGATAGCATCTGGAATGTGGATTGCTGGGAGGAGATGTGTTACATTCCGTCACATGTAACTCCGGTCCGACTCCGTTGGAGTTGTTTCCGGTAGTCCGTACTCCGTTCCAGTACTCTCCCTTGTTTCCGACTCTACTCCTCCTACGTCCGACTCCGAGACTTCTCCATATCATTCCGACTCTTCCGACGATATTCCAAACACCTTACCACACCTTCGTCATAACAACTATTCCTTTGTCATCACTTTCCCACTATCAGTCAGCACACCAGCCATGGATTATTCACCCAAGAATGCAGGACCTTTCCCGGGAGCAGAACACAGCACTTATATTTATATTCTATATTTCGGTTGCAATTCCTTTGATATTTAAAGTACTCGAACTTGTATGTTTTCC
Organism: Phlegmacium glaucopus; assembly: GCA_015039465.1. Taxonomy (NCBI): domain Eukaryota; kingdom Fungi; phylum Basidiomycota; class Agaricomycetes; order Agaricales; family Cortinariaceae; genus Phlegmacium; species Phlegmacium glaucopus. The sequence continues at coordinate 110,612 of MU130016.1, read as the reverse complement.
CTTAGTTCGAATATCAACTTAGTTTCCCTCCTCTTGTTTTCCCTCTAAGTCACTGAGGTCTTCCGACTTGTTACTTACTTCTTCCGTTCTGAAATCAGGACACCTTAGGAGCTGGGCGGCACAGCACATACGCTGAGGCCAACGTCCTTTCCGGGTTACTGTTCCGGTTCCGTTCCGGAGTAACTCCGACGTGACTTCTCCTTTTGCTTTAAACTTAACAAGATGAGTAATTGCCGGGTATAGTCCTCTTGAGGGGGCATCTGCTGGGTTTTCTTTGCTAGTGACGTAGCGCGTGATAAAAAAGCATTGGTGAGTATTTGAGAGGTTGTGGATGCGGCGGAATACTTTGTTAGTCTCCCAATTTCTACTCCTTCCTTTCCACCATCCTTCGACGATGCCTCTGTTATCGCCGAAGACCTGGAAATACTCACCCGGTTGGCTTGCTGTGCAGAGAGTGCGTGCAAGAAACTCGAAGCCAATAGCTTCTGCCCATCCGATGTCCCTACCGTCTGTCTTCCAGCCTGGGAGGAGACACCAAGCTCTCCATTTGTTGCCGACAACAATGCCGATGCCAAAACCTGAGCTGGCATCTGAGAAAGCAGCTTTGTCTGTAACAGGGGATGGGCCTGGGATGGGATGAATGATTCTCGATGAGTCAAAGACACGAAGCCACCAAGCGAGATCCTCTGCGGTATGGCGAGGGGCGTGGTGAGGGACAAAAGGGTTAGATCCGAAGGAACCGATAAGTGTCTCGAGGCCTGTGAGATAAGCGCGGCCTGCAGGGAGTACCAAACTCGCATGCAGAAGCTTTCCATAGATTTTTTGTGCTTCTTCCAGTGTGTGAGTAGAGCGTGACAGCCAGTTTTGGATTGCCGTCCTATATTTGGCCTTTTTGTCTTCTGGAATTTCGACTGTGCGCTCTGATAAATTCCATTTGAAACCTAGATAAGGCACGATTGACGAGAACGGAATAGTCTTGGAAAGTTCCCAGGGAATACCGAGCTGTTCGGAGATGGCATCAACGTCTGCGTCACAATAAGTGAAACAGGAGTCTGCGTGGGACCGATTTGGAAGGTTTGAAAAGTCTACGAAAGGACAAGCCGCGTCTTCATCGAACTCTGCTGGGAGGTCGTTGGGCATGACTTCTCCCTGGTACCAGTAACGGCTACCTGACTGAGTTCTACCTCCGTTCTCAGTAATAATAGCATGCCAATGTTGTTGTTTGGCATTGTAAGATGCGAGGTACCTACTTAAAATTCGAAAGAAAATATGATCGTTGACCCATTTAGAAATTGGTCCAATACCCTGCGTACGGAAAATATCGATCGTTGCATCTCCCAGGTGACTGTAGATTCCCCCGGCAGAGGCAAGCCCAAAATCATTGCAAGTATTAACAGCGAACGCATTGAATTCCCGTAGCTTAACAACTAAGCCGGGCCATTGGCTAGGGATAATGGGTATTGTACGGTATGCTTCGGCAATGTCACGGATAGAAGCCTGGGAACCGGGGGGAAGATTGTATATAGTGAAACATATTGTTGTGAAAGTACCCCATGTGCATGGGTACATGTCTGGGTCAATGGTGTAGTTTATGGAGGATATATCTGTAGTAGGAGTGTGAGGGTAGGAGAAATTATGCACGGCGCGGTATTTGCCAGGTTTTCCTGGCTTAGGAACCCAGGAAAGAGGTGATGACTGGAATGGTCCGATAAGCTGCTCGACCTCATGTCGAGTGCATGGGCCGATATAATGGCCTCATCTGAACTCGTTCGAGATGACCTCCTGGTAAGCTTCCGGGTGTTGATGTAAAGTAGGGCTATTATCAGGTGTAAAGGTAAAATAAATAGGCCGTATTCCGGCATTGAAACCTTTTCGTAGGGCATTAGGGATACTGGGGTATTTGACAAGTAGGTTACAGCGTCGAAGCATTGACTCCCAAGCATCCGCCTTATATGGCATGAGCGCTTGGTTTCCTCTGCGCTCGAGGACACCTCTGAGCTCCGTGATCTTTGTTTCCACAGCCTGAACACTCGTGTCGTTGTTCATGAGAATTGGAGGTACATCCGCGACGATTGTTCCAGTCACTGCATAAGATGGTGCTGGCTGGCGTAATGAGCCTGCCCTCTTCGCTTTTTCTGCATCTAGCCTTGGTTCCGTCCCAGAGGGTTTCGGATCGACATTTCCTGGTGTCGTGGACCTCTGTGGCCAGGCATAGAGCGCAGACGGGTTGACCTTGCGAGGCTGTGCCTGATGGAAAAGCTAGGTTCTTAGTCGGAGATTGTTGGGATGAAGAGTAGCGATTATGCGGCGGAGGAGAGAAACGATGACGAGGGTTGTTTGGCACCCTTCTCGTGGGTGAGTGCAATCGTGACGGATTGTGGGGGCGTCCACTACCACTGGCCGTTCTAGCAAATTGCTGTTCCCTCTCGCGATGGTTGCGTCGTTTGGGGGTATGGAACTGCTCTTGCCTGCCCTCTTGGGCATTCATGCTATTATGAGCGACTCGCAACTTCACGTATAAGTCATATGACGCAAGAATAGAACATGGTGCATATTCGAAAGTATAGTGTACATGGTGCATAAAGAACATGGGGCATGATGCGTGGGGCATGATGTATAATGCATGGTGCATGGTGCAAGGTATGTAATACGCGGTGCAAGGTGCATGGTGCAAGGTGCAAGGTGCATGGAGCGAGGCACGGGGTGCATGGGGCGAGATATGAGGTGCATGGTGCAAGGAGGGGGATGAGTCGAGATATACATAGACGCGGGAAGGAGGTAAAAGAAAAGAACCGGTTAGCCAACTTTTACAGAGAATGAAAAGGTGGTATGGAACTAACCTTGTTAAGGGAGATAAGCTGAGCCTTGTCTAATATTTCTTTGTATATGCTTTGGAGCAAATCTTCGTTGATGATGCCAATGTTGAAGGTGGAGCCCAATTTTAATTGGTCGTGCCATTCTCGACAAACCCGTGCCTGATAGAGGATGAGCGCTCGTTCACCAAAATCTCGCTGGCGATAAGGGTGCAACTCGAGTTGAGTGAAGAACTGTGCGAAGGCGTTGATGGCCTTGTCCGACCACTGGTGCTTGGTCATTAACAGTATGAAAGCGTTCTTGGCCATGGACATTTGGCGGAAGCTTAGCTCAGAGTTGGGAACGACGTTCCTGGATGCCTTGAGTGAAGAGACCGACTTCAGCGTGACCATGTCATCGACCTTAGTCAAGCCAAAAGTGTCATCGTTCTGTGTGTACTGGTGCTGCGTCGTGTCCGCACAGCCTTCGGGTGTGAGATACCAAAGTTCCACATACTCGAACTCTTCAATTCGTCGTAGGGCATACTGAGCTGGCCTCGGGGCAATGTAGTTGCCAATGGCCGCTGCATCGTTGAAGTCCTTCATCTTGGCCTTCTTCTTTTCCGCATCTGCTCTCTCTTCTTCTTGCTCTGGTGGCTCGTGGACCAGCTGAAGCTCGACTGCTTGCTGCTGTTGCACCAGATTTCCTAATGCCGCGTTAGCGTCATCAATTACTTGCTGGTCCCACCTTTGAACACGTTCATTGTGATTCTGGGTCCAGGAGTTGTCGAGCGCTTGGACTGCTTGCTCGGCAGTCATACCATTCTGGGTTAACGTATTTCGCAGAACGTTGTAGTGTGGTCCTGCGTGGTCTGGCCTGACCTCGAGATGGGGGTCGTTGATTATCCTTTCGTCCATGGTGATATTTAAAGGTTGAGGGGAAATAGACTTAACGGGTTTAAAAGATTGACTTTAAATTTTGTAAAGAGCGTGTTTGTTAAAAGGAAAGGTATTAGTGTTGGTTTTAAAGCCAAAAACAAGCCAGAGCCAGGCAGAGAGCCAGATGCTGAGAGTGAACGATGGATGTCTTGGAAAGAAGAAGCGTGTAACGCTGTGACATCACACATTCACTCAAAGACTTGATTCTAATCTACGCTCATACTTTGCTAAGACGAGAATATTGAGATTTGCACTGATTTACCATCAGCAAACCCGACTGGACATAAGTTTACGAAAGTTTGCAAAATATTGTCAACATAGCATGAAACGCAGGAAAAGTTCCCGACCCACTATAATTATCTCATAGATGACATCGAAACAATGAATTGTTAATTTTTCGTAGGATTCTACCAAGAGGTTTCGCAACATTACATAGTTAGGTAACTTTTCAGACAATATATAGCCATACTAACTTTGAACAGCATTAAAAAGTAGGTAAAGTTTTCCCAGCTGTTGTAAGTTTATTGAGCAACGAAAGGCCTAGAAAACTATACAACTTAATACAATGTGCATCAGTAAATTCAGGGTCAGCTGACCGGCACTGGACAGCACCGGACAGTGGCATAGAGCCATAGTAAAGGGTCTTATGTTTACAGCGTTACTGTGACACTTGACAGCGCTATCCAGAAATGGCCCGACGCTAGACAGCACTATGGAGTGCTATAAGGTGCTATATAGGGCTATAATGTGCTATATAGGGCTAGGCTAATACTGTAGTTAGGGAGCCCTATACTCATAATATTCTAATAGCAATCACAACTAGAGTAAGGAAATTGTTAAAAAAATCATATTTCAACTAAGTAATAGTAGTCTAAACATCATAATATACTACTTATACTACTGTAAAGGATATATACTGTCTCATGGGCATCGTCATTGTTCATGCATGCGTCATCGCTGTTCGTGCATGACTCGTCACTGTTTGTGCATGTGTCATCACCGTTCATGCATGTGTTGTCACCATTTGTGCATGTGTTGTCACCGTTCATGCATGCATTGTTGCTGTTTGTGCATGCAACATTGCTGTTCATGCATGCGTTGTCACTGTTCATGTGTGTGTTGTCGCTGTTTGTGCATGCGTCATCACCATTTGTGCATACGTCGTTGCTGTTTGTGCATGCGTCGTTGCTGTTTGTGCATTGTTGCTGTTGGTGCATGCATTGTCGCGGTTTGTGCATGAGCTGTTGTTGTTGTTGGTGCAGGTGTCGTTGCAGAGGTGGTGATGAGTTGTTGTGGTGGTGGTTGACATAGTTGTTATACCTGTAGTTTGTCGTTAGTAGAGTGAAATTGAATTTAAATTTTTTTTTGAAAACTGAGACCCTTAAAAAAAACCTGCAAAGGGGTGTGGTGCATCGTGGAGGTGGTCGTGAGGGTGGTCGTTGTAGTCGTGTCGTCGTCATTCAAGACTAATGAAATCAAACAAAGTTAATATAATGAAATTAAAATAAATAAAAAACAAACCCACCCCCTAGCGAGGGGGTACATCATCATCGTTGTTGTTGTCGCTAGTTGTGGTTGTGGTTGTGGTTGTCATCGCTAGTCGTTGTCATCACCATCATTGCTAGTTAGTCGTTATCATTGCTAGCCGTCGTCGTCCATCTTTTTCCTGTGTTGTTGTTGTGGTCGTAAGTGGTGATTGAGAGGTGGTGGTGATGGTGGTGATGAGACGAAGTGTTGTTGAACTTACATATTTAGTAATTTTGGATTTGTTTAGGGTTGGTTTATTTAACTTAATGAAAAATCTTGAAAAATGTGTGACGTGACAGAGTGAGGAAACTAGACCATGCTAGATAGCACTGGTGTGCGCAACGTGAATACTATGAAACTATAACCCACTATAGTTATGGTGACGTGACTGTAGAATACTATAATTTTATGTGACATGACTATAGGCTACTATAATTTAGTGTGACATAACTATGACAAACTATGGGAAATCCCTGACTTTACTGATGTGTAGGCACACACAGGACCTTTGCGAGCAAAACAGGTTAATTGTGCATATCAATTAAATCATATCCGAGTCTATCAAAAAGTTAATACACGTTACACTGACACGAAAGTATGATACAGCAGGACAAGGCAAATACAGAAAGTTCAGTGATGAGGACATGATAGAGCGGCATCAGCAGAGAATGAAATCGTTTAGAACTAGGGTTACCAAAGTTCAGTTCAGTTCAGTTCTTCACCTCCTCAGCCTGAACTGAACTGAACTGTTTGCATATGGTCCTGAACTGAACTGAACCATTTAAGAACTGGTTCAAACTGAACTGAACTGAAGAACCATTATAAAATCTGAAATTTTGCCTTTTTCTGACAATTTATTTTACAAAGACCTTCCTTAGCCCTTAGCCACTTGATTTCTGCTCATATATGATCTCAGAACTCCTTTAGAACACAGAAAACCATTGATTTATATTTATTTTCCTAAATAGGCAGTACTAATCTATGCTGACATAATAACATGTCTGGCCATTACATCCTTCCTTAGCCATTATTTCATGCTAAAAAGGACTGCCAAACCATTCCAATGTTCATAAATTACTGAAGATCACTCTCCATAAAATGTTAAGTCAAAAGAAGAGAATTGCCTGGCCTTCTGGGACCTAATGGTTCAGCAGTTCAGTTCAGTTCAAACTGCATGAACCATGAATCTCTAAATGCCTGAACCTGAACTGAACTGAACTGATAATTCAGTTCAGTTCAGTTCAGTTCAGTTCAGGTTCATGAGTCAGTTCTGAACTGAACTTTGGTAACCCTATTTAGAACAGCATAAAGCAGAGAATAAGTACAGCAGCTGCAGCAGAGGAGATCCGAATGCATATATACTGGTGGTATTATCGCCTGTCATGATTGCGAGGGGGAGGAGACTCCGAGTTGGATGGTGAATATGAAGTTTGTTTGGAGCCTGACACCCGATCACATTGAGAGGAGTCTTGAGCATGACAAGGAGAATGTTGACCATGGTGAGAAAACTCACCCCTGTGACGAGGTGGTTGGATTGGAGATGACTGGTGATAGCAAGCAGGAGGGGAGCGGGAACGATGGGGCTGCATCACCATTGGTGAATGGCTCTGGTGCCGGGTAGATACTGTTTGAAAAACACGGTGGAAACAAGGCGGAACATTTTGGTGATCCACCAGTGGTGAACTAGGTGTATTGCCATATCATGGATTGCTGTTGCGAGGTCGTATGTCTTCACGATGCCTGTGGTTTGTTGATGACATAGGGTGCCGGTCATGGTCATGGTGGCCTCGGTCAACTCCTCGATACTCGCCTGGTAGTGTATCAGACCCCTGAGAGTGTCTGTCAGTGCCTGGGCTTGAGGACCTGGACAAGCCATTGCTATGTTGCCGTTCCTGGCAGCTATTAACTCAGTGTCAGTAGAAAATAACATGGGAGAAGAATGGAGTGACCGGTCATCCTCAGCCCTCTGCCCATGGATATCTGCAGCTTTCCAAGCAGCACATCCTCTCCCGAATTGTATCAGCCATGGATGGTGGGTGATTTTTGTCTTGGCTATCACCTTCGGGAGGCGTTCCAAAGATGTGCCTGTCACGATGAAGAGATGACTCAGGTGAGATAGGCAAATCAAAAAAAGGTAGCTTACGTGTTCCACCATGTAAGAGTATCTTGGGTCCACATGTCGTCAGGATCTTCAAGTAAGTTGAGAAGGGTTTGGGTGAAAAGACAGCGATCAAAAAGATTATCTTCAGTGCGCCAGTCGTCGAGTGCACTTATACAGTGATGAAACTGGAGTGTGAAAGGTGTCAGTAACACATTAAATATATGATAAAGCACATACCATTAAAGTGGCATATACAATTGAGCCTGGAGTCACCTTTTTCATATTGTTCAACTGTGCTTGTGGGCGTTTGGTCTTCATCTTGTTGGGTGCGGACAGGTCCTCCTTTGCAGATGTCGGTGCAGTGAATATATGCTTGAAAAACTGATATCAAAGGGTCAGATTTGTGTGTACTTCAAAGATTGAAAGTATACTACTCACGCAAACAAGTATCGGGTTTCTGAGTAAACCAGTTTTGGGATCGTCCAGGTCAAAACCGCCAGCAGGATACAGGAGTGCTGGGTAGTCACCAGTGAATACCTTGATCTTGTTTCGGAGTAGCTTCTTTCGAAATCTGTTGGTAGCAATCAGCAGCAGTCCACATAAATCAGTTCGCTTACTCTTCAGGATCAGCATCATAATCATTAATGAGAATGACTGGGCAGAGCAAACGTGAAAGCACCGGGTGATTATGTCCTCGTCTTGTTTTTTTTTCGGCTCCTTGTCTGATTTTGGGAACAAGGACTTCATCAGGCTGTTCAAGAGCAACGTATTCAAGACCTGCTTCTCGTAGAGTTGAGATGTCAGCGCCTCGGGCAGCTGTCACAGCTGCATCAAGCTATAGTAAAGTGGGTATATGCGTTTCAAAACCAGTCTTTACATTGGAAAACAACAAAACTTACCAGTTTCGCAAACCCCTCAAGCTCTTCTGGCTCTTTTTGAAACTCTAAGAAGTCCTTCGAAAATTGAGGAAGGCCTTTGCGAAGGGCCCTATAGACCTTGAGTTGCTTGTGGTTTTCGTGAAGAAATCTATACTGATAATGTACAGTATCACATGCCACAGATAAAAAATGATACACACTCTTCCTCAGTGTTACATTCTGTCATACGTGACTCCGGTCCGACTCCGACGGAGTTGTTTCTGGTAGTCCATACTCCTTTCCAGTACTCTCCCTTGTTTCCGGTTCTACTCCACCTACGTCCAACTCCGAGACTTTTCCGTATCATTCCGACTCTTCCAACGTCACTCCAAACCCATTACCACTTCTTCACCCCTACCACTATTCTTTGTCATCATCCTTCCCATCATCAGTCAGCAAACCCGCCATGGATTATTCACCCAAGAATGCAGGACCTTTCCGGGAGCAGAACGCAGCACTTATATTTATCTTTTATGTTTCGGTTGCTATTCCTTTATTTATTTAAGTACTCGAAACTTGTATGTTTTCCCTCAGTTTGAATATCAACTTAGTTTCCTCCTCTTGTTTTCCTCTAAGTCACTGAGGTCTTCCGACTTGTTACTTTCCTCTTCTGTTCCGAAATCAGGACACCTTAGGAGCTGGGCAGCACAGCACACACGCTGAGGCCAACGTCCTTTCCGGGTTACTGTTCTGGTTCCGTTCCGTCCGTTCCGGAGTAACTCCGACATGACTCCCTTTGTTTTAAACTTAACACTCAGTGAGATCTCCAAACTCCTTGATCTCCAAAGACATTGCAGCATCCAAAACCAGACTGTAATTAATGAATGCATCTTGGCTCCTGGTGTAGAAGCCAACAAATTTCTTGTGAGGATCCATTGGGCAGTGTCCATAGTGATAATTAGCAACCAGAATTACACAGATAGAAAATAGTAAGCGCACCTTTTACGCTTCTGAGAGCGTGATTCCAGGCTGTCAATGAATCGACCTTTCCGCTTTTGGTGGCCCTCTTCAGCCTGAGAGCTTTCATTATCAGACCGGCTGGACATGAGGCGATACGCAAGTAGTGGTGTTACTAGTAGGAAGGAGGTGTGAACTTTACCACAATCTGGGTTCAAATCACATGACCTTATCGATACGCTCTGTTGAATGTCTGATATTTTCCCCCCAACTCCTCTTTCCTCAACAAATGGCAATATTGCCATGAATATCATACTGTTTCTTATCTTTATGGTTATTACCTGCAACGGATGCAATAAGACATTTAAGCATAGCCATGGTCTTTCACGTCATCGAACATTGTGTCTTGCAGCTAAGGAACACACAGCATTCCTCGCTCAAAAGCGCCTCAGCCTACAGAAGGTTGGGAGCAGTAGCCGAAAAGCCCTGAGAAATGCAGAAGGCAATGAAGAACTACAAGAGGTCGCAGAAGATGTGAGTTTTCTCAGATCCATTGGATGATTTGATCTACTACTGATACGATTGAATAAAAGTTGAGCAGCATGGATGTAGACATGGAATTAAATCACGAGCCTGAAAGACAGCCTTCCCCCCAATTTGTTCCCGCACCAGCTACTTCTGGCCGTCAACGACGGTTTCCTCGATGATTTCACGACTTTCTGCCTAATTCAACGACTCAAGTACCGCATCTGCCCGAGAGGATATTTGCTTGTGCACCATCCCCACTTCCTGCCGAACCGAGGTCTCCATCACCACCACAGCTGGAAGCCGTTGAGCCTGAACCTCAATGTATCACAACAAAGCCTGATGAATTCGGCCTATATCGTGTCTATGAAACCTATCCTTCCCATGTTCCTGACGAGAATCAAGGCCTTGATGACTGCTGCAATGCTCCTGGACTTGCAGCTGTGCCTAACACAAGTGCTCGACGCTGGTGGGCTGGGTTTGGAGCCAAGATTCTGAACCTTTCGCCTCAAGAACTCCACAAAAACATTTTTGCACCATTTCTCAATGCGACGGTCTTTCGTTTAATGAACTGGTTCTACAGTGGATCAATGATGAAATCAGTTACCGAGCTCCAGTCCCTTGTCGACAATGTTCTTCTCGCTGATGATTATGACCATGCACACCTCCAAAACTTCAGTGCAAGAAGCAAGCTTCGACGCCTTGATGGCAAACCAGGAAAAAGTTCCGACTCACTCCCATTTACACATGAAAACAACTGAGCAATCAACTGTCCGGCTTAAGCTCCCGGCTGAGAGGGTTAATCAGACGGAGGAAAGCGCACCTGAACTGGAGGTACCTAGTGTCTGTCACTGTAGTCTATTGGAGGTCTTTACTACTGCGCTCCAGGATACGAACGCCAAATCATTCCATTACACGCCATTCAGCCTCTTTTGGAAGCCTACCCCAGAGAGTATACCCGAACGTGTTTACTCAGAATTATACAACTCAGATGTGTTCCTCAAGGAGCATCATAATATACAGCAGCTACCACCAGAACCAGGCCCTCAATATGAGTGTGCAATTGCAGCAGGTATGCTATGGTCCAACTCGACACACCTTGCGAACTTTGGAACACAGTCGCTTTGGCCTGGTTACATTTTCTTTGGAAATCAATCCAAGTATGCATGCGGGAAACCGTCACAATTTGCTGCACACCATTTAGCATACATTCCTTCGGTGAGCTTATTTTTTATAGCTGCAAATGAATGACTATAACATGAACTGGTCCCAGCTTCCTGAGACGCTCCAAGATGAATGGAACTTTTACTGGATGACAAGTTTATAGATGCTTATGAGCATGGAATAGTCTTCAAATGTGCCGATGGTGTTATTCGGCGAATCTATCCTTGTTTTTTTACATATGCGGCTGATTATCCTGAAAAGTACATTATTCATCATCATTGTAAATGAGTTTCTAACCAGTTGTGCCAGAGTCCTACTTTCAACCATCCGATACCTTGCCAACTGCCCTTGTCCTCGGTGTTTTATCCAGAAAAGTCATATAAAAGATATTGGCAGTCATGTTGATGACCAACGGCGAACACATATCAGGGCTGACACCGACCAACGACAAGATAAAGTCAATGCATCTCGAAGGTGGATATTTGAGAAGGGTTGAGGAGTCAATAGCCAGTCAGTCAATGACATTCTTCAAGACGATCCTTATGTTCCCACTTGAGTAAGTCAGCCTGTTTTATGCTGGACCCGATGACTCATTTTTATTAAGAATGCATTCTCCACTCGATTATATCCTTTTGGCTTCAACTTCTTCTCTCTTTTTGTGCCTGACCTTCTTCACGAATTTGAGCTTGGGGTCTGGAAGGCAATTTTTACACATCTCCTGCGCATCTTGTACACAGCAGGAGATAATTGTATCCAGTCCTTGAACTGGCGGTAAGTACCAGCTCATTTTAATTCAGTCTGTGCCTAATACTTCTTAGATACTGCCACGTTCCAACATTTGGTAGAGGTACCATTCGGCGCTTCCATAATAATGCGTCGGCCATGAAAAAACTCGCTGGGCGTGATTTCGAGGATCTCCTACAAGTATTTTATTTTATTTTAATGACCACTGCCTTTACTAAACTATATATAGTGTTCTCTGCCCGTTTTTGAGCACCTACTACCAGAACCCCATAACAAAATTGTGATGGATCTTCTGTTCTCGTTGTGTACCTGGCATGCATGTGCAAAGCTCTGACTTCATACATCATCAACTCTTCAAATACTCAAGAATACTACAAAGGAATTAGGAAAACAGATATGCTACTGGGTCAAAAAAATGTGCAGTGTATTCGAAACTCGTGAAATTCCTAAAGAGGAAAGCGCTCGACACCGTTGAAGAGCAGCAGCAGCTAGCAAACCAAATTCATCAGCGAAAGGGAAATCGACAACTTTAGCACCAGAAAGGGGTACTACCAGAGGATGTGGTCGAGGGAGGGGTAGACCAGCTGGACCATTGAAAGGGAGGTCAGCGGGTGGGTCATCTAAAGTACCTAAGGCATCCACATCGAAGGAGAAGGGTAGCCGCACTTCAGGTAAAGGCAAAAATGAAGCGCAGGCCAGCAAACTCCGGAAATTTTTCAACTTGTGCACGTATAAGCTGCATGCTCTCGGAGACTATGTGGCTGCAATAGCAAGATATGGGACAACAGACAACTATTCGACACAAGTTGTAAGGTGTTTAGTTCATTACAAAAGCAAAGCTAACATCAGCTGTCATGTACTAGGGGGAGCTTGAACATCGACGCGTCAAGAGGTTCTATGCACGAACAAATAAGAACAAGGCTTTTACCCGACAGATCACCCGACAGCAATGGCGCGAATGTATCCTGCGGAACATCAGGGAGAGACTCAAACAACCCCCACCACCTGTCCATTCTGAAGAAATTCAGTCGCCATCAGCCTCGGTTCCATTTGAAGAATCAGATGCCCTTCCACCAACAACTCCGGAAGTACACCACCATCTATCAAATTCAACCCGTCAGAGGGAGAATATCTTCAAATGGGTAGACTACCATGAACGTAATGGTGATCAGGCGGTCAAGGTGTGACAGTATTCTCTTCGTGAAATGTAAAACTCAAGCTCAACTTTGTAGGATTTCATTCCAAATCTCAAGGATCATATCCTCTCTCGATTACTTGAACGGCCGTATGATGGTGACGAAGTGGAATACACAGAGGACGACAGGGACACAGTCGTCATCTGTACCAATTCCATTTACCAGCACAAGGTCCTTCGCGTCAACTACACTACTTATGATCTCAGACGATTGCAAGACTCAATCAACCCTTGCACTCACCCTGATATCATGCTTCTCTCACACGATAATGAACAACATCCTTATTGGTATGCACGTGTAATAGGAATCTTTCATGTTGATGTTATTCACACTGGACCACTCTTGAAATCTCCCTACAAGCAATGCGTTGATTTCCTTTGGATTCGGTGGTTTGGACGAGATCTTGATCATAGGGCAGGTTGGTTAGCTCAGCGTTTACATCGGGTAGGATTTTTGGATGCGGAACAACCAGGTGCATTTGGTTTCCTGGATCCTGCTGTTGTCATTTGAGGCATACATTTGATACCTGGATTTGCCTATGGCACCTCCACGGAGCTTCTGAGTCCTCCTCAATCGGTTGCACGACTCCCGCTCAATGAAGTCCAAAACTGGCGCTACTACTACGTTGGGATGTGAGTATTCAGCTTCCTTGATTTGCAATGGACCTTTCTGATTTATTTTGTTAGGTTCGTTGACCATGACATGGTCATGCGATTCATGGGGGGTGGGGTTGGACACAAGGCAACAAATGCTTTCACTCAAGCGTTTGCACGTGAAGCCCAGAACTTGTCAACCAATCCTGAAGTTGATGACGACTCTCTTAGTGTTACCGAAGTTCGGTTCAGTTCGGTTCTTCAACTGTTTTTGAAGAACTGAGAACCGAACTGAAGGGTGTCTCACCGAACTGAACCAGAACCGGAACCGGAACTGATAGAACCGGTTCTGTCGGTTCGGTTCCAGTTCTAGAACCGGTTCAAACCGCTGAACCATTCAAAAAAATCTAAGCCTCGCAAACATGAGACATGCCAATTTTTTTCATTGGTGGTACATCCATGTTATTGCATTAATACCATTAAATTTGGTGGACTAATGGAATATTACAGTACAGAGCTGTCATCATAGAAAAAGGGTGATAGGGGCTGAAAAACGGTGGTACTGCATACTAGGTATTGGAAAACATGCTTGTCATCATCATCTGTTTGTCGTTGTCTTGAGTTCATTTGTTCATCATCGTTGTTGGTTTGTTTGTCATTGTTGTTTGTTCATTTGTCATTGTCGCTATTTATTTGTTGTTCACTCATCGTTGACGTTCATTCATCATTGTTGGTCGGTTGTTCTTGTCGTTTGTTCAGTCACTGGTGTCATTCATCTATTGTAGTTTACATTAGAATGAAATGAAAATTTTTGAAAAAAAAATTCCAAGGTTCCGTGGCGAAAACGTATGAGATATCCTGACTCGGAGGCATTGGTGGGCCTGGTATAAATGGGATTGCAAATGACGAGCTACATCAGTCAGGGCGTATTGCTATGAAAACGGCTGTAATGACGCCTGGGCCGTACAGTCCAATGGGTAATGGGCCTCCTGGGTACATGCGTACGATGGTGGGAGCAGCTGCATGATATTGTGGTGCATATGTAGACTTGTATTGTCATCACTTGTGCATCATTGTCATTTGTTCTCGTTGTCATTGTTCATTTGTGTTCATTTGTCATCGTTGTTCATGCATATTTATCGTTTGTTCATCGTTATCGTTTGTTCATCATCATCATCTATTCCTTGTCATTGTTCGTTTGTCACAGTTGTCATTCATTCAATATCATTTGTTGGCCGTCAACCGTCTGTCATAGTTTACATTAGAATCAAATTTAAATATAAAAACATACTGTACCTGCAATTGAACGCGGCCATTACATTCAAGCTTGTGAGAATGAGGTGTGACATTCACCGTTTGTCTCTATTTTTTGTTTGTTGTAATTGTTCGTTTGTTGTCACCTGCTTGTTTGTTGTCATTCGTTCGACATTGTTTATTGGCCATCATTCATCTGTCGTAGTTAATATTAGAATTAAATTAAAATTAAAAAATATATGTCCTAACTTCAAGGGGGGTAGTGCCGCCCATCATCGTGCTCATCATCATGATGTGGCAAAGTGGTGCAGCTCATCGCCGCTGTTGTAAAATAAAAATAAAAAACCCAAGAGTCGTCATCATTATCGTAGTGCATTAAAATAAGGGACTTACTAAAACTTATAGTAACTCCCCAGGTTGTTGGTGTTGTTGGTGTTGTTGCTAGAGTCGTTGGCGTTGTTGCTGGAGTCGTTGGTGTTGTTGTCGCCCAATGAGACTTTTCAAAGTCCGACTCCCAAAGCATCGGGTCTGGCGCCTAACGACATTTGTAGATTATAATTAATATAAAATCATCAATTCTCTATGGAAATTTTAGAAAAAAATACCATTAGAAAGTTCGGTTCGAACCGGTTCGAACCCAGTTCTCAAAATCCTAGAAAATTGAGAACCGAGAACCAAACAGACAGCCCAAAATCTTTGGACCAAACTGAACTGAACCTGAACCGATGGTTCGGTTCTTTCGGTTCTCGGTTCTTGCGTCAGTTTGGAACCGAACTTTGGCATCACTAGACTCTCTGGACGAAAACTATGGCGATGACTTGGAGGACTCGGCAGGGGATGCGGAAGAAGATGACTATGGGTATGTAATTGACTCAGAAGTAGAAGAGAGCAATGGAGAGGACCGTGAAGAGGACGAGGACATTGGGGGAGAAGTGTTAGAATATTTCGCAGCTAGAGCAATGAAATAGTGAGTCTCAACTTTTGGTAAAAGTTGTATATTAATTATTATACCTAGAGCAATGAAATAGTGACTAGGTATATGTTAGACGAAGTAATTAAAATAGTAAACGAATGAACTCACGTCTCAACTTTTGGTAAAAGTTGAGACTTGCTACAGTAAAATCCGTGACTAATAAATGTGACCGTTATCGTGACACAAAATAAAAGAAACGATAAGATAATAAAATATAAGATGATAAAAGATTAAGGAATGAATTAACGAGTCGAAACTCGTATACCTCAACAAGAAGATGGGGAGGAACCATGGGAAATGGACGATGTACAAGCAGAAGGGTTTGACGACCTGTAGATAAACCGCGGCTGCTTTGGTTTGCTACATAACATTATGGAAACTTTGTCATGGTTTTCTTGGAGACGGAATATCTTACAATTAAGATATTGCGTCATAAATTTTCACAGCACTATAGATTTTCAAGACAAAGTCTTCCTACAGAAATTATAGCTCGAAGGATTTTCCCTCACTTTTTGACGTCTAGGATTACTTTCTCAATGCCGTGATTTGCAATAGATATTGAATAAAAACTTTGACAATGGATAATAACTTTTTTCCGTCCTTGTATACCCTCAAAAAAGAACCCAGAGGTATATTATGACCTCATAGGTTTTGCCAGCAATCTATACCCGCGACAATCTTTATTTTCGGAATACATTACAGCAAGAAGATTGTGGGAAAAAATACACACCGAAACGCAAAAGGGTGATATGTCAGGTTTGCTGATGACAGTGCACATCAGCCTTGCTTAGTTTCAGGCCACCAAACCCTTCCAGAGCGGCGTGCCAGCACTTTTACACAAAGAACTCGTGCCAGGAAATTATACTTCAGGCTCTCGAGCCTCTAATTAGTTCTAGTAATATTAATACAAATGAAATTTATTTTTCGTGCTCAAAAGCACATTGGTCCTCTCCACATACTCCTAACCTTTTTCTTTTTTTTGTTTTGTGTCAATTTAGGTCTTCGGAGCCTAGCTCCATGCAGACATTACAAGTTTTGTTTACGGATTTAAACTACAAGGCCCCTAGTGCCCGTCTCCCTCTCCTGCAGCCCCATGCTGCACTGCTGAGGTACATCTTAAACGATCCCCTCCTCAGTCACTCCTAACCTTTACCAACCCTTTATGGTAAGCTTCTGGCTGCTTCTGGACAGCCGAGAATTCACGTGTGCAGCACTGTCCCGAACCATGATCAATTTTCTGAGTACTGCCTGCATAATCCACCTCTCTATGTTCTTGCCCGCAAGTGAACACAATGATGATTATGCACAGCTCAAATACCCAAAAAAAAAAATTGTAAAAAAAAAAAGGAAAACAGATTTCTTAACTAGTAGTTTAGGCTACGCTTCTCCCGACAACCGTGATGGTCGCAATCCAAGCATCCCAACACGCGGAGTCCAGGATCTCCCTGTCTACCAGATGCCGTTTAGATACTCCATCCAGAAGGGAGTCCTGAGCGATCCAATCCAAGCTGACTGGTGTAGTGGAGACGAAAAGCTTGAGAAAACCGGTGTCTGATGATCGACCTGGAGGGAGAGTAAGCTCGAGGGGGAAGCCTCCACCTGCGCCATAACCAATGGTGACTTTGCCTGGGTTGGCTCCATGTTGACCTCGCAGCGGCGCTGACATTGATGGTGGAAGATACCAAGCCTATAAAGATGTAAGTAGGGTATCTCCACTGAACGCTGGAACGAATCTCACATCGATGCTGTAAGAGAAGGGATCAAAGTAGAAAAGATATGGGAACAAATCATGTCGTGAATAGTTTAGAATCGCCATGCCATAATTGGCCTTTTCGTCCAGTTCGCGAATGGTGTGGTTGTTGACAAGGAGATTTCCAACATTCATATCGGAGACTCCATTGCTCGATGCTCCAGTTAAACAGTATAACTCCATGGTGACCATGCCTTCGAGCACGTTGCCTCCATGTTGCTTCCCAAGATAAAAATTGAAGTTGGCTATGCCGTCTAGGATATCCGGTAACTGTTGGAGCCGGTTGCTTGAATCGAAAGATGTCGTTTTATTTGCATATGTAGATATGAGAGGATCCAATCTCTCGAAGACCACTTCTTCGTTACTTAAGTTGATTGATAGGTTTGCCTTGAAACGTGACTCGACTTGAACAAAACTTCGTGTTCGATTTGTGTCCGTCAAGCTTGACTGCACGGCTTGAATATTTTCGGGTGGTTTAGAGGACAGGAGATCTGCAAGTTTGTCCTGAGCCTGTGGTTCAACAAAAACTTTCAGGATCCGTTCGGTGTTCTTCCAATCTGAGACTGATGCACGCGCTTCCTTTGGCACGATAAACGCTGCATCTCCAGGACGACTTGACAAAATTGAAGAGGTCAGGTCGACATAGACAGCCACCAGAAGGTGAGGCTCTGAGATGGATGAAATCGTGGCGCTGCAGTCGGGGACAACAAATTCGGTGCCCACAACGACTCCATGTATGCTCCCGGCTTTGATCTCGAACACTCCTGCATCCTTCTCCATCAACGCAAATGTTCGCTGACCTGTTGCGGACACTCTCCCAGAGAATAAAATTCTATTCTTATTGAAGCCTTCGCAGTGTGGATTCTGATTGACCATCTGTGGCAAGAGGTCAAAGAGCTCGGAATAGGTAGTTCGATGAAGAGTAGTCTTTTGAAGTCGCTTGATAAGGCTATTAGTGAAAAAACCACAAGTGTATCCCTCATCGGATGTGGTTTCCTGCGCGAGCTGTTCTTGCTGACAAGCTGCTAATAGAACATGTGAAGCCATGAACTTGTGCACAAATCCGGCAGGGATGCTCTCAGACGCAGCACGAGCAGTGCTCCAGATGTCAGCATCGAGATCAGCAGGAATCGGTTGCGTAGTAGTAACGGAACGAGGTGTCAAGTGGACATTGGGGGACACGTGGCGTGTAATCCCGCCGGAATGGCAGGAATCGAAGATGACAGTCTGAACGAGGCTGTGAGATGCATGAAGAAGGCGCGAGAGGAATAATACGAACGATGTTGTTATGTTTCACAGAGGACAATTCATGAAGAAGAGCATTGACAGTGCGATCTGGTATTCCATGAATGAACTCGCCGTCGACATTTGTTCTCTCGTCATGGGGACAAATCGTTTCGACCCAAGCACCGTCCAACATCCATTCCTTTGGAGGAGCAACACGGCTGCCGTGACCCGCATAGAAAATGACAATGGCATCGCCTTTCTGAATTTCGGGGTTGTTGATGAGGTGTGACTTGAAGTTTGAGATGATGGCAGAGCGGGTGGCACTTTTGTTCGTGAGAAGGACGATCTGAGAATCCGGGACGTGGAGATTATCAACCAGGAAGGATTTGATGGATTTTGCATCGTTTATGCATCCTTTTAGATTTGGGACCTCGAATGACATGTACTGCGCACATTTAAGACACCTATAACTCAAGTAAGAAATTTTCTGATAATACCTGGTCGATACCAATTATGAAAGCAAAAATGGGACATCTAGTTCCGCTATGGTCTCAGGTCATTCATTATGCATGATACCGTGTTGCATGAACTGTTCACATACCTGAATACAGTCCCTGTCATGCAACATGTTATTGCCACTGAACGGCCTCTCCCTTTCATGACCGGAACGCTCTTCGTCACGTCTAGAGACGTTACAGATATTCAGTATTCAGTAATCTGTAATATTGATGCCAAAGCACTTCGTTCGTACCCTTTCCGTAAGGTTCAAAGTCTACGAGGCGTTCGGTGGTTTTGCCTATCAACACATCTTTTCCCAGGAAGCTGGTTCGATATATGCTGATTGCCACCTCCTTGGCCCCTTGCGCTGTACTGTCCCCAGATCATGAGAAAGTTCTAGTGAACAGGTGCTATACTCACAAAGAAAATGTCTCGTCCCAGACAGGAGACTGTGTTCGACTTGACATCCTTGTTCTGTGTACTTGATTTCCGATCTTAAGCACAATGTAGGTTTTGGGACTAACAATGGTAACTCGTGCAATGCCACTAGCCCGAACGACTGTCAATGCACGTCAGATGAGATATCACGTCAGAAAACGCAGAAATCTCACCAGTGAACGTAAATTTACCGACATCAAGTTTGAAATGAGACATTGGCGCCGTGGTTGTATAGTTTTCAGGTAACCAACTGGTGGTATGGTATTTGTAAGGCTCCAACCTCCGCAATGAGTAAGCGCGAGGAATGAGCACTCATTATCGGATAAGATAAGTTAGATAACCTCGAGCGTTAGTGGTGTACAAACACAATTCGAATTTAATGAAAGGAGCTTCTTTCATCCTCGGATCAAGTTCTGATTCTGACGCGGCAAAAAGAGTCCTCTTGGTCCTCATCGAGTTTTTTTGAATACTAAACACCTACAAAACACTCTTCATATTGTTTCTTGCACCATCCATTCTAGAAAAGGGTGATTGACCCAACTGGACGAAATAGGTAAAGCATGAGAATGTAGGTTTGAACGTGACATAGAATTCGAACTACCGGAATGCCACATTGGTAGGTATCGCAGGTCCTGAAAGACTCAAATGTGGTCTACCAGTCCTTTTTGCGAGTCGACAATGTATATTCCCAAATAGACGACGAGTATCGCTATTTTATTAACAACAGAACGATGAAATAAGTCGTATATATGCGCATACAAAGACGGAAAGAAAAAAGGAAAACCGCGAAAGTCATTAAGAACATGCCTGAAGTGGAACCGAAAACTCCAGCTCAAGGAGCGATTGCAACCCTCTGGATAACCTCAACCCTATCTCCCTTAATCCGCCCCTTCCACACATCCGCTAAGGCCAACCCTAAATCATCCATCTCATTATCCACACACTCCATAACCATCGTCGTCTCCCTTCCACCCGCAAAACTGAAATAGCAGGTCACTATAGACATGATGTTTACCACGCTAGATGAATCTATGCATCCCAAAGGTCCAGGAGGTGCAGTGATAAGAACATGAACCTTATCGGCTGACTGAGGCTCTCCAGCCCATGTTGGTGGGTCAGATCCACAAACGTATGGTAATACGAGAGAAAGGAAGTCTCGAGAGAGGAGGAGTTGATGTTCTGAAAGGAATGTTTGTGTTTGATCCTCTTGGGGTATGGGTACGATGAGGTTGAGGACGGAAGTACCGGTTTTGAGATTGTATTCCGACCATGAACGTCCGGCATCGACAAGTGGTGTTGAATATTGGATTCTGATAAAATGGGTGAACGAGATGTCGGAGATAGAGGTTGTTGGAGGTAGGATGGTCGAAGGATCGAACCCATCTGAGAGGGCAATGGAGAGGAAGGGAACAACTTCACAGTAAGATTGAAGGTAGATTCCTTTTGAACGAGCTCGAGGTAACGGCAGAGAAGAAATGGAAACCTCTCCTTTCGTAGATGAATGATGAGGAGGCTTGACTCTTCTCTTCGTTTTCTTTTGACGTTTATGCGATCTTCCGCGAGTATCATATGTGTTATCGGAAGCACAAGTAATGACGACGAGTTGGACGTTGCAGCGCTTGCGCAGGGGTTGGCGGATAGCAGGCATAGTAGTTCAAACGTTCAAGAGTCAATTAAAAGGAGCGTTAGAAGAAGAGGTAACCTGTCCTCAGAAAGGGAATAAAATGCAGTCTTTTGTAGAGCCTTTGTTGATTTATACATATCTTTTTCGGAGACTCAAAGTGTCCATGAGTGGCCCAAGCACGAGGCGAACGAAAGCCCATTGTCAAGGATCTGCACAAGCATGATTTGATAGGGGTTAGACCTCGTTCTGGAAAGTTGGGCTTTAAATCTGCTTTCCAAGTTGAGGTGGAACAAAGCCCGGTGACAATAATCATGGAGCTCGGCGTGATCGGCGTCGCGGAGCAACAGTGAGCACATCAACACACCCATCATCAAAGGCCACCTATCGACTCCACAATCACAGACACGCTGATTCCTTTCATAACACTTTGCACATGGTGAGGTGCCATCGTCGAATCATCGTCCACTGTCAAAATATTGACTTTCTCGTTAGAGCGCTCATGATGCAGGATACCTAACACTTTCATCCAACACAAACGGTCAAACGCGGGTTTATCCACCAGAAGATGTTTCATCATCATCTACTGAACCACTCGTTAGTCAATGGACCAACGCCAACAGGTCTAATAACATCCAAGGAGGAACATTCACCCTTCAACCAGATGGGCATACGTATACCTATTCATACGGACCAAAAGGCTTAGCTGGCCTACGACATAACTATTATGCACTCTTATGCGCATTCTTTGCTTCCATTGGAGGTCTGGAGTTTGGGTATGACCAGGGTGTCGTGCGTTGTTTACCTTTTTTGGCTTCGTTCCTTGCTCTGATGGATTGCAGATAGCGAATGTCCTTGTCATGCAGGATTTTATGAAAAGGTGGCCAATAACACCTCTACAAAAGGGTATTATGAGTGAGTTCAATCCCTATCAGCTTGAAGACCGTTCTAAAACTTGGGTCATGATACATAGCCGCTGTCCTAGAACTGGGAGCGTTGATGGGTGCTTTAATCGCTGGTGTCTATGCAGATCGTTACTCAAGGAGACATTCAATCGTGATTGCTTGTAGTACGTTGCTCTTCTCGAGACGTTTTAAACTTCCAACACATGATTTCTCTTAGTCATATTTTGTATTGGCTCAGCTTTTCAATGCAGTGCCATGCATCTTAGCCACCTATTCATCGGTCGTGCATTGGGTGGAATAGGAGTAGGTGCTCTCAGGTTAGTCAACAAAGAGCTTTTATGTCTTCGAGTTATACTAAATCATGAACCCGCAGTATGCTATCTCCTCTCTACATGGCGGAAATAAGCCCTCCGGAAGTACGAGGTTCACTTTTAGCTCTCGAACAACTCTCTATCGTGCTAGGCGTCGTATTTGGGTTTTGGACAGGCTTTATCACTCGTTCTAGTATGTTTTCTTTTTCTTTAATTCTAATATCGCGAATCTCAAATCTCACCTCGTTCTCCTTCAAATAGTCCCGGGTTCTTTGTCATGGCGTATTCCACTCGGCATCCAAATAATCCCAGGTATCATCCTCGCCCTGGGATGCTTTTTCCTCCCACCCTCTCCTCGATTACTAGTTCTACATGGGAGGCACGATGAGGCTCTTGCGAGTTTGGCTCGCTTGCGGTTAAGAACGCCAGAAGAAGCAGAATCGGATCCCTTATTGCATGTACGTCCCGACCCTCCTGTTCTACAAAAGTAATATTATTCTCAACGTTTCGAATTTCCTTAGATCGAGCTCTTAGAAATGCGTGTAGAGACAGAGCTCATTCACCGTTCGCTAGGACACGAGCTTAGTAAACCAGGGTTTAAATCAGAGTGGAAAGCATGGAAGAAGTTATTTAATAAGAAATATCGGGATAGAACTATGATTGGAGTGTTGATTATGGTTTTTCAACGTGCGTTTCCTCTCCGTCTCCGTCTCTTTCCATCTTTCCATCTTTCATACATGATACAGAATGGAGTGGCATCAATGCTTTGTTATATTACGGTCCTACACTAGTTCACAGTATTGGATTACGAGGAGATACTGTGACTCTATTAGTATCAGGCGGTATTGGCGTGGTTCAGTTCATAGCTGTCCTTCCTGCTATAGTATTTATCGATCGGCTGGGTAAGCATGGCTTTTGTTGCTTTCTGGTATTTCTGATTTTTGATTTGTCGATAATTTAGGTAGGAAACCGCTTCTTCGAGGTGTTTTTTTTTTCTTGTTTAGGATTGGTATCGAACGCTAAATAAAATTTTATAGGTGGAACTGCCATGATGGCATTATCTCATTTCACCATCGCTATTCTCGTACGCGTCTCATCCTAACCTCCAACTCGCCCACCTTAACCTTCTCATTTAATTTACCTCTAGGTCATCCTTTTTGAATCCGATTGGTCAAGTCATCCATTCGCAGCTTGGATGGCAGTTGCGTAAGTCGCCTTTCCCTCTTTTTAACGTTCATATTTTAACTGGTTATAGTGGGATATACACTTTCACTGCAGCATACGGAATTTCAATCGGACCTATTGGTTGGGTTTTACCAAGTGAAGTGTTTCCGTTATCGATGAGGAGTAAAGGTGTAGC
Organism: Phlegmacium glaucopus; assembly: GCA_015039465.1. NCBI lineage: Eukaryota > Fungi > Basidiomycota > Agaricomycetes > Agaricales > Cortinariaceae > Phlegmacium > Phlegmacium glaucopus. The sequence continues at coordinate 86,880 of MU130016.1, read as the reverse complement.
ACTATCCACCGCATCGAATTGGTTGAATAACTGTATGAACCCAATTTCTCTTGCTTTCTCTCTCTCTGCTCATTTTTTTTTTGTATCTAGTCTTCATCGGGCTGTTAACCCCAGTCATTATCCATCTCTCTGCATCGTTAGTATTTTCCATTTCTCAAAAAATGATTATAACCCCGGGCTCAACTAATACCACTTTTTCAAACAAACAGTGCCACATTCATCATCTTCTCATCCGCATGTGGATTAGCATATTTCTGGGCTACGTACTTCGTACCTGAAACGGCTAATGTCTCTCTTGAAGAGATAGATTCGTTGTTTAAATCGGCGGCTGGGAGGGAAGATGCTGCTGTGAAAGAACAGGTAAGAACAGTTTTGGTTTTGTTGGTTTTTTTTATTCCTCTTTTACCGTTTTTGTTCTCTGCTCTTTTTCTTTCTTTATTTTTTATTTTTTTTTGAAATTGTTTTTGATTGAGGTCATCCTTTTTTATAGATTGAACAAGATCTGGGATTGAGGGATTTGATTCGAGAGTTATCGGAAGATCGATGACTCCTGGTACGCGCGGCCCTGTATGTCACCGGAGATAAAGTTCCTATTAATTTTATGATAAATGTTATAGTAACGACTCCTCATAGCTCCTCATTTGTATTGATATCGAGAGAGGGTTCATAGAGATAGATTCAAGATTGGAGATAAAATATATCATCACGTGAGAGGACTACCACGCAAAGAGCGGCGGTCCAATGTTTATCTTGGACCACATGTTTACCACAGGTAAACATTCCACAAGTCACTATGAATGGAACCCTTCCAGCTCCGTATTAAATGCCTGTCTGCACTTGGCTGTGTCGCTTCAGCTTGCTTGCTTTGTACCATAAAGATCCCTGTTTCTAGACGTTAGATTATACACCTTGGGGCCGGCGACTCGAGAGAAAGATTACGATTAGAACGGCTTCAAGACTTATCCGTGTATTCTGATTCGGAAGAAACGCTAGACTATAGATAGTGAGTAACGAATTCTTTGATCTGCTTACCGCTCTCTAACTTGGGGACGACAGTCTAGATTACAATCCCCTGTTTTTTTTTTACAAAATGTCTCAACATGCAAGGTCCCCAACTTCATCCACCCTCATCGTCGTCTCCCCTTTCCCAATCGTTAATCATCCTTCCAACGGTCACAGTGGTGTTGTACCCATTAAAAAGAAACCTGACCTTAAACTTGGTTTATCTTCACACTCGCCCGGTTTTTTTCCCCCTGATATCGATAAACAGATGAGGAGCGGAAAGGGGTTCATTGAACCCCATCGGAATAATTTGCCGAGGAGGAAGAGGAGGGTCGTAACTGCTCCCCCAGAGACCGGGGTTTCGCATAGTCTTCTACCAACGTCAGAGGCTGGTCCTCGTTCGTCACCTGAAGATTTGTATGCTACTACTACGCCGGGACCTACGACCGGCAGTTATGCTTCTTCTTCCTCTTCTTCGTCACTTGATACGAACATTACCGAGCCACCTTCCTCTCTCCGTGCAACACCATCGCCCTCCCCTCCTCTCCAGAAACCTCCAGCTCTCTCTAAACCACCACCATCAACAACTAAACCAATCTTTCAAACTCCTAAACGCACACTTTTTCAGGGTCATCATTTAGACGATGCGTCGCTCGTCCGATCTCCACCACCGATAACACCAACTAAAGGCCACCTCCAACCAACATCTGCTACTCTCCCTCGACGCCGTCGGTCTTTGGTCTTATCCGTAGCACGAGCAGAAGAGCGGAGACGGAGGCAGCAGCAAACCACCTTGGACACGGTGCAAAGTCAAGTGCGGAATGATGCATGGATCAGACAAACGAGGCCGGAGGTAGATACAGACCCGGTGACGGACTTGGAGAGTCAAAAGATGCAGCGGATACAGTCGATGTGCTCGCAAGAGCTAACAAAGGGACTTGTGCTGGGATTTTTCGCAGAGGGAGACGAACATGATGAGAACATTGTCCGAATCAACGTCTACACCGATTCAACTACGCCAGTTTCTTCATTAATCCCAACCTCATCATCATCATCTGGTTCTCCACTTCCATCGCCAGCGTCATCCTCACCCTCAAATCTCCATCTCCAGCTCTCTCTACCCAGCAATCCACTCTCCTATACCGATGGTACAACCAGCCTGACCGACTCTCAGATCCAACAAGCGTGTACGTTCATCGATGAACATATATCTATCATCCTAGAATCTTCAAATAACAACACACGACGCGGGCGCGCGTCGGTTCTGATTCTGGCACCTCGTACGAGACCTGAAGAAGCTATGAGTATAGGTGTATGCTATCTTGCGGGAATAGAAGAATTAGACAAGGGCGGAGAGACAGAAGGACATGAAGGGAGGTAAGACGCTGCGTATATAATATCTCCTCTCCGAGCACACCTGACGATAGTTGAACTCACTAGTGGCAACAACGATGACGGCGACGACAACCACCATACGTATAGCACCATACATCGACTCATGATGGCATTTCATGACGATCCAGGATCTCCCATTCCTAATCATAGTACGAAGCTGGAAGTGAAGGAAAGTCATCTGGATACGTCGGAGTCCTCTAATCCTGGTACCCTCGCTGGATGTGGTATAGATACTGATGGTTGGAGAGGTCTTCGATCTGAATGGCGAGGCGTCCTTTCGTTCGATGGGATGCAAAGGTTAGATAGGGTATGGACTTCAACAAGACGGGGTTGAATTCTGCCTTTGTCACACGTGCTGTACTTGGAGTGATTTGTACGTCCGTACTAGCTGTTTTGTGCAATGTTCTTCAGAATATTTTGGATTGTGTGTGGATTCTATTTCCATATTTTACTTTTTACGTGCAAGTGCAAGTTCAATAGGAAATTTAACCAACCTGAACAATAATTGAATAGACATTACACACATGTTATGCTACCTTGTGCTTCTACTTACTCTGAGAAAACAATCCGCGTCGAGATCTCCTGCACGAAATAATATTTCAAGGGTCAATTTATTTAAGGTTTTTAGTTCTTCAGTTATTCAATAATCTTGGTTTTATCAAAAACATTGGAAAGGTTTAGTCTCTTAAGCTTACTGTATGCATATCTGGTTGCAATTACTCATATTGCTGTTGACTAGGAATTCAAACAATTCTTTTGAGTTGAAGGTTAAAATTCATATGGAAAAAAGGTTATGTTCTGGATCAGGTCAGATTCATACAATCAGAAATAGTGGGACATAGCAGCATTCAAAGGTATTCAATAGCACAGGAAGAAACTGATCCATATCTGAGCAATCAGTGATGTAATTGTCAAAGTATAAAAGTACTTGGGGTATGTTGGGAGTATGGTTTATTTACTTTGTTTTCAATATGTTTTGTACAAAAAATTAGATTCCAACTTTTTTTCAGAGAATGTATTTGTGAATTCAAGGTGCAACTACTCTGCCTTATTGAACCTTTCTTTATTATGGCCTGTGCTTGCTAGATATCCCACACTTCTGGAGTGGCTTCTGGAAGCCTTCTTCATTCCTGACTTGAAAGTTGAAGCTTCAGCTGCTCTGCTTCATCCAACCTTCCCTGATTCTGATATATGCTTGCTAGCTTGTTCATGCTTCTAAGGGTGTGTTGATCTTCTGCACCAAGCAACTTCTTCCTCATGTCCATGACTTGAACCTGCAGCTGTTCTGCATCATTCAACCTTCTCAGCTCAAAGTATGTGTCTGCTAGATTTTCCATGATTGCAAGGGTGCTTGGATGTTCTGCACCAAGCAGCTTCTTCCTTATGTCCATGACTTGAACCTGTAGCTGCTCTGCCTCATTCAGCCTTTCCTGATAATAGTATATCTCTGCTAGATTTTCCATGATTCTAAGGGTGTCTGGATGTTCTACCCCAAGCAGCTTCTTCCTCATGTCAATGACTTGAACCTCCAGCTGCTCTGCCTCATTCAACCTTCCCTGAAAATAGTATACCTCTGCTAGACTTTCCATGATTTTAAGGGTTTCTGGATGTTCTCCACCAAGCAGTTTCTTCTTCATGTCCATGATTTGAATCTGTAGCTGCTCTCCCTCATTCTCCCTTCCCTGATTATGATATATGCTGGCTAGATTTTTCATGCTTTTGAGGGTGTCTGGATGTTCTTCACCAAGCAACTTCTTCCTCATGTCCATGACTTGAACCTGCAGCTGCTCTGCTTCATTCCACCTTTTCTGATTATGATATGTGTCTGCTAGACATTCCATGCTTTTGAGGGTGTGTGGATGTTCTGCACCAAGCAGCTTCTTCCTGATGTCCATGATTTGAAGCTCCAGCTGCCCTGCCTCATTCAACCTTCCCTGATGATGATATGTGTGTGCTAGACCTCCCATGCTTCTGAGGGTGTCTGGGTGTTCTGCACCAAGCAACTTCTTCCTCATATCCATGACTTGAACCTGCAGCTGCTCTGCCTCATTTAACCTTCCCTGATGATAATATGTGTCTGCTAGATTTCCCATGCTGTGAAGGGTATCATGATGTTCTGCACCAAGCAGCTTCTTCCTCATGTCCATGACTGAGACCTCTAGCTGCTCTGCTTCATTCCACTTTCCCTTAGCACAATATATGACTGCTAGTTGTACCATGCTTTTAAGAGTATCTAGATGGTCTGCACCAAGTACCTTCTTTTTCATGTCCATGACTTGAACCTGCAGCTTCTCTGCCTCATTGAACCTGTGCTGTGTATAATATGTGTTTGCTAGATTTTCCATGCATGTGAGGAATCTTGGATGTTCTGCACCAAGTAGCTTCTTTGTCATGTCCATGACTTGAACCTCCAACTTCTCTGCCTCATTAAATCTTTCCTGTTTAAAATATGTGCTTGCTAGATTTGTCATGCATGCAAGGGTGAATAGATCTCCTGCATCAAGGAGCTTCTTGCTCATGTCCATGACTTGAGCATACAGCTGCTCTGCCTCATTCAACCTTTCCTGACTAAGGTATGTGTGTGCTAGATTTTCCATGCTTCTGAGGGTGTTTGGATGTTCTGCACCAAGTAGCTTCTTCCTCAGGTCTATGACTTGAACAAACAGCTGCTCTGCCTTATTCAACCTTCCCTGATCACGGTATGTGTGTCCTAGATTTTCCATGCTTCTGAGAGTGTCTGGATGTTCTGCACCAAGCAGCTGCATGCTCATGTCCATGATTTGAACCTCCAGCTTCTCTGCCTCATTAAATCTTTGCTGGTTATAATATATACGTGCTAGATTTCCCATGCTTGTGAGGGTGTCTGGATGTTCTGCACCAAGCAGCTTCATGCTCATGTCCATGGCTTGAACCTGCAGCTTCTCTGCCTCATTAAATCTTTGCTGGTCATAATATATATGTGATAGATTTTCCATGCTTGTGAGGGTGTCTGGATGTTCTGCACCAAGCAGCTTCCTCATGGCTAAGGCTTGAACCCTCAACTGCTCTGCCTCATTCTTCCTTCCTTGATTATGATATATTGTTGCTATCTGTTCCATGCTTGTGATGGTGTCTGGATGTTCTGCACCAAGCACCTTCTCTCTCATGTCCATGACTTGAACGGCCAGTTGCTCTGCCTCATTCAACATTCTCAGCTGAAAGTATCTGTCTGCTAGTTTTTCCATGGTTGTAAGGGTGTCTGGATGTTCTGCACCAAGCACCTTCTTCTTTATGTCTATGACTTGAACATATAGCTGCTCTGCCTCATTCAACCTTCCCTGATTAAGGTATGTGCATGCTAGCATTCCCATGCTTTTGAGGGTGTCTGGATGTTCTGCACCAAGCAACTTCTTCCTCATGTTCATGACTTGAAGCTCCAGCTGCTCTGCCTCATTCAACCTTCCCTGATGACAATATGTGTGTCCTAGCTCTGCCATGCTTATGAGGGTGCATAGATGTTCTGCACCAAGCAGCTTCTTCCTCATATCCATAATTTGAGCAAACAATTGCTCTGCATGGTCCCATTCTCCATTCTTTACCATCACTAGTGCAAACTTGGTCCATTTATCATCATAGTATTCCTTGATAAGTCCTATTTGCCTTGCATATGACTCATTTGCCTTGATATGTTGAAAAATTGACTGTTCCAGTGCATAATCCTGACCAAACATCCTTGGAATTGCATAGGCTAATATTATGCTTCCAATCTGCCACATTCTCTGCTGCTCATATTTTGACATTTGCTCCCGACTCCAGCAGTGCATCAGAGGATGAATAGACAATGTATCTGATGATGATCCTCTTTTTATCAAGGAGAAGGAGTGAAGTTCAGCAATCCCTTGTTGAAAGATGAAGTCATCCCAGTGGCCATCATTGTCCAAGCCAAGCAGAGTGTGATCCAGTAAGGTGATTGCCAGTGGTAGCTTTTCAGCTATCTCACTATCAACATGTTCCTTGGAGTTCTCAGCAGCAGATTGGAATATGTGTTTAGAAATATTACTATGATGATAGAAAGCACATATTTGAAGAATTAGGATTGCAGCCTGGGCTCCTTGTGCATTTCCCACAGTGGATTGTCCACTAGCTCTCCTTTCAATTTCTTTGAAAGATAAATCCCAAGTCCCATATACTGTTCTATCATAATGTGATGCTCCTCTGAATGTAGCATCTGACATAAGAGTCTGACGATGCAAGGATAAATGTCTCAGATATCTATTGATATCACATTTCCCAGCTTCAATATAAGCACCAGCATGATTGACAGCAAGAGGAATGCAACCAAGCTCAGTGACAATCTCTCTAGCAGATTCTACATGCTCAGCTGCATCCAAACAGCTAGCCTTGAGAAGTAGAGTTATAGCATCTGCTTCCTCCATTTCACTGATATGAATGCTGTTCTCAAATGATATGATCCTTCCCATGGATCTGTTTCTACTAGTAATGAGAATATTACCTCTATTACCTGAGGGAAAGAACTTGGCAACCTCCTCAGGAGGAGGATGATCAGCATTATCAAACACCATCAACCATTCCTCTTGAATGTTAGATATCCACTGGAGGACAGACTGAAATGAGCCATCCACACCAGAAGCTTGTGCAACAGGGATACTGGATGATATTCCCTTAAGAGATGTTGTTGTGCTTTCATGAGAGGAGGCATCAACCCAGAATACATGTGAAAAACTAGAGCAAGAAATGGAACCAGAGTTATGAATGGCAATGTGAAGAGACACACCTGTCAGACATCTCTTCTATGAACTTGAGACAGATCTGAGTCTTCCCAATTCCTCCCATTCCCCAGAGAAGACAACAGCGCCTCAACATCAGATTACTATGAGCACGATGGGGGAAAAGCTTCCCAAGATTATCAAGTACATCTCTCCGTCCGGTAAACATTAGACTGGACTTTGGGTTTTGACGTATAGGTATCTTCATCTGCGCGTCGCCAGTACTGGCAGCGAGATTATACTCGTGAACCTATGTACATTATTGCTAATTCATATACGCAGCCTAAGGAAAAACTTACAATAGTACTACCAGTGATGAGTACATTCCGGGCATTTGGAAAGAGACCCGAGCCAGAACGCTGAGCCTGTTGATCAGCAACAAAAGCTGAGAGAGACAGCGTATGGAAGGACTTACAAAATTACCACCACTGACGAGAATGCTCTGGTCGTTTACACAGTGACCCGAGCCAGAACACTGAGACTGCTGATGATCAACAAAAGCTGAGAAAATATGGTGTAATAAACTCACCAACGGATTTTGTTCCGATTGCATGGATTCCAAGTTGTTTTGCAATATGACATTAGCCGAGGAGGGCGATATCGGAACATGGGTATTCGGTAACATCTGCTAAATGAGTAGAAATTAGCAATAACGGTCGGGCTCACAACATCGTTACTGACCGTGGGTTGAGTTTCTGATCCTGGGATACCGGATCGCCTGGTCACAGCAGATATAGACGCTGATGCAGATACGGATGTACTGACAACCGCTACGGTGGTAGGTGCGTCTTCGACGACGAGCATAGGGTCCATTGACGATGGAAAACTACTTGAAAGTATCAGGATGTTTAGTAAATCCATCAGGGATTCAGGCGCTCACCTTGTTCCTGCATTTGTCGTTGCGATATAGCTATCAGGACTTGAATCGACGTCCATCGGCGATGGTGTGGACGAGTCTGAACAATGAAATAACCTTTTTCTGAAAGATGGAGTAACTTCGTCTGTGCGATGTCTCTTAGGTGGTCTTTGACTCGACATGATGATGGGAGTCAGTAGAAGAGTCTGGTTTGGCTGTGCCAAATTCGTTCTGCGGTTCCCACGGCAAAGTCATTGGCTGTGCTCAAAAAAAAAACAAGGAAGGATTGATATAACACCGCTACTACCGAATAGCTTAGCGCAACCGACAGTATTATATATATGGTGGCTCGTCAAGAGCGTCCTCGGCAGTCTCGCTACGAACTTACCCTACCTGTGGGTTAATTTGTTTCGACGCCACTCCAATGGATAGTGCCTAGTAGGCCAAACCGCTTCGCCAGCGTACTCATGGGAGGATTGAGAGACAGGAGAAGCATTGAGAGCCATGGTTTGACTTTGAGGTTTTCTTTTATAGATTGAGGGTAGTAACAGACCTAATGATGTCACCGCAGGTAAACCACAGGTCACCATCGTGTCTGCGCTTGTCTGCGCCACGTCACTTAGCCTGCTTCATCGAATTTGTGCTATAAAGATCCTATTCTGGACGTTAGATTAAACTCGATAGAAGATTACGATTAGAACAGCTTCAAGGCTTGAAGGAACGCTAGACTATACATGGTGAGTTCCTTGATCTTTTTACCGCTCTCTCTAAAGGACATCCTAGAATATCCCTTTTTACAAATGTCTCGACATGCAAGGTCCCCAACTTCATCCGCCCTCATCGTCTCCCCTTTCCTAATCCTTGCTCATCCTTCCAACTGTCAGTGTACTCCTTAAAAAAACCTGACCTCAAACTCGGTTTAGCTTCACACTCGGCCGGGTTTTTTTTCCTGACATCGATAAACAGATGAGTGGAAAAGGGTTCATTGAACCCTATCGGAATAATTTGCCTAGGAGGAAGAGGAGGGTTGTAACTACCCCAGAGACTGGGTTTTCGCATAGTCTTCTCCCAACGTCAGAGGCTGGTCCTCGTTCGTCAACTGAAGATTTGTATGCTACTACTACGCCGGGACCTACGAACACTAGTTATGCTTCTTCCTCTTCTTCCTCGTCACTTGACACGAACATTACCGAACCACCTTCCTCTCTCCATGCAACACCGTCATCCTCTCCAGAAACCTCCAGTTCTTGCTAAACCACCACCATCAACAACCAAACCAATCTTTCAAACTCCTAAACGCGCACTTTTTCAGAGTCATCATTTACACGATGCGTCGCTCGTCCGATCTCCACCTCCGATAACACCAAAGGCCGCCTTTCACCAACATCTGCTACTCTCCCTCGACGTCGTCGGTCTCCTGTCTTATCTGTAACACAAGAAGAAGAGCGGAGGCGGAGGCAGCAGCAGACCAACTTGGACACGGTGCAAAGTCAAAAGCGGAATGATGCGTGGATCAGACAAACGAGGCCGGAGGTAGATACAGACCCGGTGACGGACTTGGAGAGTCAAAACATGCAGCGGATACAGTCGATGTGCTCTCAAGAGCTAACAAAGGGTCTTGTGCTGGGATTTCTAGCAGAGGGAGACGAACGTGATGAGAACGTTGTGCGAATCAACGTCTACGACGACTCAACCACCCCACTTTCTTCTCCATTAATCCCAAGATCACCCGGTTCCCCACCCCCTTCGCCAGATTCATCCTCATTTTCGAATCTCCATCTCCAACTCTCTCCACCTACTCTCCTATAGCGATTTTGCAACCAGCCTGACCGACTATCAGATCCAACAAGCATCCACGGTTCATCGAGACACATATCTATCATCCCAGAACCTTCAAACAACAACATACGGCACGGGCACGCGTCGGTTCTAATTCCGGCACCTCGTACGAGGCCTGAAGAAGCTTATGAGTATAGGCCTACCTTATTTTGCGGGAATTGAAGAACTAGACAAGGGTGAAGAAACGGAAGGCGACGAAGGAAGGTAAGACACTGCGCATATAACTATCTCTTCTCCGAGCGCGCCTGACGATGGTTGAACTTAGTGATGACCGCAACGACAACGTTGACGACGACAACCACCAATTGAATAGGACCGTTCATCGACTCTTGTTGTCATTTCATGATTTTCGTGATGATCCAGGATCTTCCATTCCGAATCGTGGTACGAGGGTGGAAGTGAAGGAAAGTCATCTGGATATGCCAGAGTTCTTTCAAGACTCAACCTGGTACCCTCATTCGATGTGGTATAGATACTGGTGGTTGGAGAGGTCTGACGTGGTGTCCTTTCGTTCGATGGGATGCAGCGGTTAGATAGGGTATGGACTTCAACAAGACGGGGTTGAATTCTGCCTTTGTCCCGCGTGCTGTACTTGGAGTGATCTGTACGCACGTATTAACTATTTTGTGCAATGTTCTTCAGAATATTTTGGATTGTGTGGATTCTATTTCCATATTTTACTTTTAGCATGCAGGTGCAAGTTCAATAGGAAATTTAACCAACCTGAACAATAATTGAATAGTTACACATGCTATCCTACTTTCTGCTTCTACTCCGAGAAAACAATCCGCGCCGTCTCAACGGTGATCAGATCTGGTTTTTAGTAGTTCTTGAGTTATTCAATAAGGTTTGTCCTAGCAAAAACCTTGGAAAGGCTCAGTACTGTACCATTTTGATTAGTTCGTCCGTCACACATCATAGGGATGCCGAAGTTCAGTTCTGAACCAGTCCAGAGAACCAGAACCAGCTGAACCGAACCGCAGTTCTGGTTCGGTTCTGGTTCTGGTTCACCCCCAGCCATCTGGTTCTGGTTCTGGTTCTGGATTGGCCAGAAATCTGAGAACCAGTTCTGAACCACTTTATCCCAAGGCAAATACCTAAGTAAGATATCTACTTATTTGCATGTTAAATGACACATTGTACCTGTATCTATAATGAAAATATTTATCCAAGTCACCAACACTATATGTCTCCAATCAGAAGTACATCATCCTTTGGTCTGGCATAGTACATAATCAATAATATGTCTCATTTACTTTATAACTTCAGGTTTTATTAATATTAACTATACTCCTATTGCAAGAATCCAATTCAAGGTTGTCACTAGTTGGCAAAATGGTTTGGTAGTATTTTTTCATTTTCAATTTTAGTGATGTCATAGTTATAACACAAATACTACAAAATTATGGCCTCAAACTTCAAGATATATTTATTTCTAAGAAATAAGATGTAATTTTAGAAATAAATTTTAAAATGAGAATTTCTTGTCTAATTGGTGATATCCTAACAAAAGTCTATTTTTAACTGGTTCTTATGGTTCAAGCTGGTTCTGGTTCTGGTTCTGGTTCTGGTTCTGGTTCTGGTTCTGGTTTTCCTAAGTGGTTCTGGTTCTGGTTCTGAGAAAATGGGTCCTGAACTGAACTGAACTGAACTTTGGCATCCCTAATGTCGCATCACAGATCTTTGTGTTGCGACTTCCAGTGCTGGGACTGAATAAATAGGCAGGTACTTATTTAAAGGCTATAGTAAGCTGCATAAGTGGCATTGTAAGCTAGGTGGTGTGTTCCTAGACCCGGAAAGACTCCAACAAAAGGGGGAAATCAATGCAAGAAGCATGGGCGGGTGGGCCACACTTTGGTATGAGGCTTGAGCCAAGTTGTTGGGTCTTTTCGGATCAGAAAGGTACTGTCATTGATGACACACCAAAGCAATAGGGAGAGGAGGGTGGGTGAAAAGGAATAGAGTGACGCAGTAGGAGCTCGACACAGGATTTGTCGAGTGCTTCTGCGCCAGCAAGGATGAAGAGAGAGACAGGGATGTGCACGTGATGCAGTCACACACTTCTTGTCTTCTCAAATACTATATTCTATTTCTACACTTGTACCTCGCTTCACTAATAGACTATAGAAACAAAGCCTTGTTTTTGGCTATGTGACACTGTGTGACACTGTGTGATGCTATGGATGCTTGCACAAGTGGACCTTTGCTACAAGTTACTACAGACAAATTTAGGTAAAATAAAATATAACTAGATAAATCAAAAATATGTACAATAAACTATCTTTCGTCACTTTTACAACTCAAATTTTCTTGCACCATGAGCTCAAAATTGGCTTGAAAAAATAAATTCCCACATCTTTTTTAGCTCACTGTGCAATGAATTTAGAGGGTATTTGAGTTATAACAGTGACTGTTACAACTTCAAAAGGTTCAGATGACTCTGACCTTAGACAGTTGTGTAAAGATTGGTTCATTGGTTAAAAATGAGCAGTATTGTCTTTAAGAGTTTGAGGAAGCTCAAATAGAAAGCAGATAATATTCTCAAGAACTAGCTAGAGAATGTACAAAGAAGTAAATACAGTATTTATAGTAAAAGATGAGTCACATGTAGAACATATGTAAGATGCTGATAGGACTCAAATGACCTCTAGGTTTGTAAACAGGGTATTTTTGTGGTTTAACAACTTTGCAGCATACACAGATACCTTCACAGCTATCACTATTATTTGCACTCTCATCCACAGTTGTCAGTAACCCTTGCACTATCATTTGCATATCCCACAATACCACCTACTCTTAGCACCTCATACATCCCTTCTATGATCCTCATAACTATCCAAAGTACCTTCATTGCTCTTCACAGTTCATACCTCAGCCTATCTACAGCTCTCACTAGCAATGTTGGACTTAGCCATGTTCACTCCTTCACAGCAACACCTTTGCACAGCTACATGGTCTTTCACACTTTGCATACACATACCTTGCCTCTCCATGTATCCCATGCACTGGTTTTATCATGGTCCATATTGTTTTATACTTACTTTCTTTCAACTTTAGTGCTTGAAAGTAACCTAACTGGACCACAACTAACCAGTTATAGTCAGTTATTTGCAGTTACTAACCAGTTGGGACCGAAAAACTGAAATTTGGCGAAACACAGGCAAATAAGTCCATATATGTCTCAGTAAATATTATTTCCACTTATTTTAGCTTTAAAACGAGCCCAAGAACTCCTAATTCGGTGAATAATTGACAAATTTATGAAAATAATCTTAAAAATCTACTATTTTGACTAATATTTAGAGATTTGACAATAACTCAGTCAAATTTTGAGTGTTTTTGATGTTCTTAGGCACATTTTAAGGGGTAGAATAGGGGCAGTTATAACCAGTTATAACCAGTTGGTTAATGGTTAGTTAACTGCAAAATAACCTATTTTCAAAATTGACTAACCCTAACTGCAGTTAGGTTAGCTTTGCAGTTAGTTCACAGTTAGGTTGCACTTATTTTCCAGTTAACTAACCTAACTTCCAAGCACTATTCAACTTTCCATATATATATTTATCATATCCTTCAAAACAGGAGGTCACTAGGTACAAATAAGAAGGGGGGGGCAAGAGTTCTGGCATTGTAAAAGGCAAAAGGCAAAGGAGAGTCGGTTTACAATATTTTTATTTGTAGTAGTATTCACCCTACACCCAACTGACCTCCTTACTCATCACTTTTATTTTTACTTTGTCTCCTATCTCTTCATTACCAAATTACTGGGTAAATGTGATTTCACATTAGCTCAATTTTTACATTTCTGTTTTGCATATCCACACCTGGTTAGTTTACAATTCTTGTATTGGTATTCATAGTGTAAGAGGGCACTACATAGGTACATACACAAACACTTACACTCCATCCACCTTCTCCCCGCAGCCATACAGATGGTTATTAGTAGTTCTGATGAATTTTCCTTAGTAGTAAATGTGCATGACTCTGAGTAGATACTTATCACACATTTCTCATGGAATGTATGTCCTATTTCTATATTACTACATACAATTGTTATCAGGGCTTAGGGTAGTTACCTGAGTCCTCATGTATATGAGGCAGCAGGTGTTGTCTGTAGATGACACCTTTGTATAAACTTGGTTACTGGTGACCTCATCCTCTCTAAGTTAACAAGTAGCTTCTAGTTATAGTTAACATCTCCTAACACATAGCAAGTAGGAGGCAAAGTGAACAAGAAATGACCAGAGTTTGCACCCCATAACTTTGCAGTATCATTCTAAGTCATTCACTCACTCTTTTAAACTTCCTTTGCACACTTCACTATCATTCATGAACTTTGCTATCTTCATGGATTACTCTCCTTGTATATTTTAATACTGCAAACTACTACTGTCAGTACTGTAACTTATCAAGGAAATCCACAGCATACAATATTACTTGTGGTCTGTACATGCTGCAGGTACATCAACACATGTATGAAAAGGAGAAGGAAAACATGTGTAAGTGAAACATATGTGAAACAATGAAAAGGAAAAGGTAAATGCATGTGAACAGAAATGAAAGTAATGTGTACCGTGCATGTATCAGTGGAGTTTAAGAAAAGAAAAATAAAGTTTGTAACATTACCCTCTTGTTATGTTGCTTGCCCAGAAATTAACTCAGAATAAGGACTCTCTCTTCTTCCCAGTCAAGGACAGTTTCTCCAAGTATGACCTTCTTCATGACAAGTATTGCATCATTGATATTTGACAACTGGTGGAACAAAGTTGAAAGTTAAGACAGTTGGTTGACAACTGATGGACAGATAGCATTGTTGACTCAAATGATCATCCTTCATTACAAATGGAACAGTGTCTTTCAATTACAATGTTGTTGTCATCAAGAATATTGATTGGATTTTTGTGTGTTCCAGGTTCTGGAGTGTTGTGTGTTGTAGAAATAGGAGTCTACTCAAGAGGGATGTTCTGAAGGATAGAATTAAATAAAACTTGGTTTTGAAAAGGTGTGGGTGGTTGAGATTGAACTGGATGGACTTGTCAAATCCTTCTTTTATGTCAAATAAGAGGTTTGAGATGGTCTACCAAACTGTTTCCAACTAGATTGTCAAAAAGAGTTTTGGCTTCTCCTTTTTGATAGAGAAGTTTCATTTGAGTTGTTTTATCATTCATTCAATGTGGAAATAGAAAAGGAATTTTAGATTTAAAGAAGGGTTTTCTCAAAGTAAAGTGGTGATGTTTTGAATATCCAATTGTGATTCAAGATAAGAATTGAATTTGTTCTGGGAGAAGTTGAAAGGATTGAATTAATATGGATGGGATAAGTGTGAAGAGCAAGAGGATGAAGAAGACACAGTTTGAGGCATGGAAATTGTTGAATTAGAGATACCAAACCGATGAGGACTGGTCCTGAGCAGTTTTGTGCAGTCTTTTGTGGTTGCAAGACCGGTCTGAACCAGTTGTGGTTTCAACCAGTTGGCAACCAGTCCTAGATTGGTCTTTTGCCTGTAGGAGGCCTATTGGTCACTCACTATTGAATATATTTATTAGGGGTAGGCTACGAGTCCTGTTTCATGTCTCTAATATATACTACATTAAGAATAGGAAGTATGTATTTGAACTGACACCAGCTGTAGTTAAAAATGTATTATTTTTTTATCTCATTTAATGTTTATTGGCACCAATATTTATGACTTGAGATACCCAGCAAACATGTAGAAAAGGCCAGTTGCAACTGGTTGCAACTGGTCTTTGGTTGGTCTGCAGTTTTTTGAAATCATGGTGGACCAAGGACCAGACTGTGGTTGCGGTCTTGACCAGTCCTCATAATTTGTGGTCTTGATTGGCTTTGGTCTGGTCTGGTTGCGGTTTTTTTCCAGTCTCACAACCAGACTTCAGAACACTAGGAAGCATTGTGATGTCTTCATTGTTGTTATTGTCTTTAGGACAGAAGTTGGGTCTTTAGGATAAAGCATCTGATTGTATCATTTTGTTTCCTGGTAAATGAATGAGGTTTACATTGAATTTGGAAAGGAGTAGTGACCATTGAGCTTGTCATCTGTTCAAATTTTGTGCTGTTTGATAATATGTCAAATTCTTGTGATCTGAATAAACCATTGTTGTATGTTCTGATCCAAGAATGTAATGTCTCCAATTGGTTAGGGCTCAGATGATTTCCAAAATTTCTCAGTTGTATATTTCATAATTTTGTTTGGTTGGGGGAAAGCTTTTTGATAAGAAAGCTACAGGGTGTTGGTCCCCATTCATGTCTGTTTGTGTAAGGATTGCACCTGATGCATATTCCAAAGCATCAGATTCAATTTGGAAAGGTCATGTGGGATCAGGCATTCATAAAATTGGTTCTTCAGTGAATCATCATTTGAGTTCTTCAAAGGTCTGTTGACAAGTATCTGTCCATTCAAAAGGTTTGTCCTTTTTCAAAAGATTGTTCAATGGTTGACAAAGATCAGAAAAATGTCAGATAAATCTTCAATAAAAGTTTTCAAATCCTAAAAATAATTGTACTTCTTTCACTGTGGTTGGGATTGGCCAGTCTTGAATTCCTTTAAGTTTCATAGGATGCATAGAGATTTTGCCTTCTTCAATGATCATGCCAAGATATTTGACTTTCTTTTTATTGAATTCACATTTCTTCAGTTTCAAGTAAAGATTGTGTTCCAATAGACATTGTAAAACTTTCTTTGTAATTTCTTCAAGAATTTTTGGATCTTTGGCAAAGATAAGAATGTCATCCATGTAGAAAATGATACAACTGCCTTCGATGAGGTCTTCAAAGATGGAATCCATCATGGCTTGGAAAGTTGCTGGTGAATAACACATTCTGAAGAACATCATGGTGGGTTCAAAAAATCCTCAAGAATCTTGAATGCAGCTTTCCATTCATCTTATTTTGCAATCTGGATGTTATTATAACCTCTGAGTACATCAAACTTGGTGAAGCAAGGTCATGCCTTTGAGTTTATCCACGATTTCAGAAATAAGAGGAAGTGGGTATGTATTTTTGACCTTGTGTTTGTTTAGATATTGGTAATCTTGGCAAGGTCTGAGTTTTCCATCTTTTTTGATACAAAAAAGAATGGAGATGCCATAGGAGATTTTGACTGTTGGATATTTCCTCTGTTGAGATTTTCCTTTAAGAAATTTGTCTAGTTCAATTGGTTCTGCCATGTGAGGTTGTACATTTTGAAAGACTTTGGTTGAAATCCTGGTTTCATCTTGATCTTATGATCCCAGGGTCTTGGTTCAGGAAACCTGTCAGCTTTCTTTTTGTCAAATACATCCAAAAATTCATGATATTCTTGTGGGACTACTTCTTCAACTGGAAGATCAGGCTTTGTCGTATTTCATAGCCAAATTCTGTGAAGCAGATGTTTTCATGTTGATCCAGAATTTGTCATCTGTTTTGCCAGTAATATAAGTGATCAATGATAAAATTGACATTTTGTTATCATCAATGGGGTTCTGTGTTCAATTAAGATATTCTTTGATGTCATCAACAGTAGAGGTGTCCTAATGATTGGTTTCCATGGTTCTCACTGCTGGCACCCAACTATATATTGCTTAGGTAAATGATTGGATTTTTTTTTTGATTATTGTTTAAATTTTTGACATATCCCCCATTACTGTAAAAAAATTGAAAATGTGTGACAACTTTTGAAATTAACTTATTTAGAAGTTGGTGACTATTTACAAATTATTTACAGTAACAGGGGGACATGTCAAAAATTTAAACAACTGTGGGAAAATTTCCCAAACATTTACTGGTGCTGTATATAGTCTGGTGCCAGAAGTGTCTTGTTTCTTTTGTTCAGGTTTGCGCCAAGTGAGGGTTTAATTTTTCCAGTCAATCTCAGGATTGTTTCCTTTGAGCCAAGTTGCTCCAAGAGTGATCTTGTGTTTTCCTAAGCCTGTGACTAAAAGTCCATTCATCTTCTTTCATCTGAGTACATTGATCTTGAGGTTTATGTAATGTTTGATTGTGCCTTGTTTATTGGGAGTACTGTCAATGTTAAAACTTTGATGGGAACATTTAAGGTTTTGATCATAAATTTTTGTGTTCTCACAAAGTTTTGGTCAATGAATTTTCTGTCTGTGCCAGAGTCAATGAATGTGTTTTTGATGATTTCCAGATCTCCTTGCTTTTCACTTATTATTGAAATAGGTATTTTCATTGAATGAATTTTTAAATGAGCTACTAAGCAATTTGATATAGATAGGAGTGTGGGAGAGACTGACATCAATCCAGATCTCCCCTTTAAAAATCCTCATGGTTGTCAACTTCTTTCTCTTCTCCTCCAAAACCCATCTGTAGGTTGGCCAGCTGTTCTCACTCCTCTCTTCTGAGAGTCTGGATCATGGCATGGAGGTCTTTCAGTGTCATCTTCTTCTGTTGGTTATATGAGGAGTTCTGTTTCCTCAATAACCCAATACTTTACTCTCCCCCTTATTCCATATGGAATCCACATGGACTATATTTCAACCCACAAACAATGAGCTTAAGAACACAGAATCCATGTGGAATCCAATTAAATATTCTTAAATATTCCTAAAGTCATGTTGATGATTTCATTTTTACACAAAACATTTGATGAGTTAGCTATATTACAAAAAGGGTTTCAACTACTTTAATCAATAGTTTCATATTCAGGGTCATTGACTTCCTCTGTATTATTTATTTACTTGTGCACTTGCCTGAGTATTTATGTGCATGGGCCATGTGTCAGCAACAGAATATCAGAATTTTCTTTTCTATGGATATAAATGGCCACCATGGCTTAGTGGGCTGGAGTGCTGGATCTGCTGATGATAAGGTCCTTGGTTTGATTCATGCTTGTGTTACTTATACTTTTTCTAATTAAAATAAAGACACTATAAATTATATTAATGGTTATTCCATGTGAAATCCATCTGGAAATGGTGGAATCCATGTGGAATCCATGTGGACATTCCATCATTCCATATGGAATTTGGCTGTTCTTTTGTCATTCCACATGGAAGCCATACAGATTCCACATGGAATGAAGAACCCAAATTGAGTGGGATCTGAGCCAAAACATATTCCATTATGGAATGATGGAATCCATGTGGAATCCATGTGGAATAAGGGGGAGAGGAAAGACCTCTGATAACCGCTGTTCTTCTCTTTGCAGTCTCATGAGGTAGATTTTGCAATCTTGAATGAAGGTATTAATCTTCTTTTGGTCTTCATTGGGAGGCATCGGTTTGTTGATGTTAAAATCTTTGGTAGAGCTTCCATCTGGCATTTTATTGTTTGGGTTCAGTATTGGGTTTGGGTTTAGATCAAAGAACAGAAATGGGTTTGATTCTTCTCATTTATTGAAGGGATTTCTTGATGCACTAAGAGAAGCAAGAGCTTCTTCATCATTGTCAGATGGGGTTTGGGGTTCAGGTGGAGTTGTGAACAGATCAATGCTTTCACTGACTCCTGAGTTTCTTCTAGTGATCACCACAGGTAACCCATTGATATGATTTAAATCTGCATAAGCATGGTTTTTGCAATTTTTATCTATTATCTCAGCATAAATATCAATTAATGCACCAATAAATGGCTAATACAGCTGATAATAAACAAGGGAATCAGAGTTGTTTACCCTACAACTACTGATTAGACCTATTACTGTGTGACTTAAATGCATATAGTTAATAAGTGTGGTCAATAGACTATCATTTGTTACACTACAAATTGCATGTCTAGATTAAAACCAATAAATCCATGAATATCCTTATAGACTTGGCACAGGAAAAGTTAAATAAACATATATTGGGGTTAGCAATGTCATGGGGTGTGATTGTGGAGCAACAGAATATTATTAATAAATATTCAGGGGAAGGTTGGTGCCCTAGCAACAGTGGAAGCAGAATAACCAAATAGTGGAACCATGTGATTGTGTGGGAATCATGATGATTAAGGATAGGGGGAGTGCTGAACAATCATAAAGATTGTTTCCAGGCACAATAGGCACAGTTACCATCAAGAGGGGTGGAAACTACCTAAAATTAGTAACATGGGGCTAAAAATAGACAACCCCTATATTTTCAGGAACAATGATTGCACATAGTGCCAGAACCAAAGTAAAGGTACCAGGAACCAGTATATCTATTTTTGGACATTATTTATTTTTAAATATCTCAAATGTATAAAATACCTCCCAGGGTTTGTAAATAGTCAGAAAATTGGATTCTTTCTTTCCCCCCTCATTTACAACCTAGTACAGCTCACTGTCTTAGACATTGAGCAAGAACACTTGTCTTTGAGATTTGAATATTGAATACAGATCAGTTTCTCAGAGTGTTGAACTTGTTATAACAATTGTTGAATTGTTGTAAAAGTTGTGATTGTATTAAAGTCATAGCAGAAGTTTGAAACCTTCTTGTGTATGCAATTGTGTTGAAGTCATAGCAGAAGCAAGGAGTCTTCTAGTGTATGCAAATTTGTTGAAGTTGTAACAAAGTCTTGGACTTTTGTGTACACGAGTTAAATCAATCAGTAAAGTCTTAGGAATTCTTTGAGTGATTGTTGGTGCAAGCCATAAATTGCAAAACTACTTAAAAGTTTGATCATCCTTGAATTGATCCAAATTATTGTTGTTATTGTGTGTACTAGTTGAAGTGAAATTCAAAGTCTTGGAAAGGTTATACTTTCTAGAAAACCCAACTTGCATTATAAGATTGTATAAAGTATTGATTGAGTTATTGTTTTGAGTAGAGATTTTATAATCTTGAAAATACACTTTTTCTCAACAACCTCTGTGCAGTTACATCACCGTGGGTAGGCTGGGCCTTACCTGTACCCATACCTGTGCGTACCCCTACCTGTAACCCATGGATCTTTCCGCAAATAAATGCGACCTTGAGCATCCAAAACCAACAGGAAATGGTTAAGATATGCTACAAACAATGTTTTAGCAATATCTCATCAACTTCTGGTTCATTTTGGACACTCCTGGGCTTGTTTTAAAAGTTGCAGGTACAGGAATCTGTACCCATACCCATACCCATACCCACACTTACCCATCTTGAAAACCTGCACAGGTTGGCATACCCTTGTGCACACTAGTTTCTTCTTGTTCATTGTGATGTATTTGCTCACAGTTCATTTGTTGATCAGGTCTTTCACCAGTATGACATTTGGTTTTGGTTTTGTTTCAGTTTCAGCTAAGTATAGTATATGCTTCTAAGCAGAGAGTGTAATAGGAATACAGTAGCTAGTTCTTTTGTTATGACTTCAAAAGGTTCAGATGACTCTGACCTCAGACAGTTGTGTAAAGATTGGGTGGTTGGTTAAAAATGAGCTCTAAATAGTGCCAAAGAGTCACTTCAGTATTGTCTTTAAGAGTTTGAGGAAGCTCAATGTTAGGGGACACCCAATTTCAAACCAAATCTTGACCTCAGACCTATACATCCCACCTCACCAATGGATTTAACATTCTGTCACTCTGTCCAGTCTGACACTCCATCTGACTCCAACCCCAACTCGGGTCAGACTTTATTTTTTTATTTTTCACATCATGCCATTTTTATTTATTTAATTAATTATTATTGTATCATTTCTTTATTTTATATCTCTGTTATGTCCATATTAGTACTTAAATACCCCTTAGCCTAGCAGGGATCCCCATCCTTTCCTCTTTGGATCCCCTGCTAGGTAAGTCACATGTAGATATCTTTTCTAAATATTATTAATTTTGGATCCCCTGCTAGTCTGACTAAGTCAGTACCACAGTTGCCCTAACACTCGAGTAGAAAGCAGATAATATTCTCAAGAACTAGCTAGAGAATGTACAAAGAGGTACATATGGTATTCATAGTATAATTAGTGTTTGGAAGTCTGGTCCAGTCTGGTTTTTTGGTATTTTTGGACAGGACCAGGACTGCAACCAGTCCAATAAGCTTCTAGAAGGTCAAAAGACCATACTGGACCAATTGGGACTGGTCCACATCAGTTTTTTGCAGTCCTGGACCAGTCCTGGTCCAAGGCTGTCCAGGACTAGACTTTTGACAAATACCAGTCATATTTTCATATATAACATCAGACAAATATGTAGATGTAATCTATACCTTTAGAATAAGCCCAAGAATGTTACATTCTGTTGGGAATTGACAAATTTATGATGATATTATTTGTTTCCTACTATTTTGTGTACATTTTTACTGTTTTATTTTTTTCTCAGTGAATATTTGACCAATAAATATGGTCTTTATGTCGTTCGAAAGGGAAAAATCAGGGCTACAAAACTACCGGTTCAGACCGGTCCTAGGACCGAAGACTGGTCTTTTCCAGTCTTTGCTTCTCAAAAACCAAAAAACCGGACTGCTGGTCCGGTCTTTTGCAGTCTGGTCTGGTCTTTTTCCAGTCTTTTTCCAGTCCTGCAACTGGACTTCCAAACACTAAGTAAAATGTGAGTCACATGTATGAAAAGGAGAAGGAAAACATGTGTAAGTGAAACATATGTGAAACAATGAAAAGGAAAAGGTAAATGCATGTGAACAGAAATGAAAAGAATGTGTATCATGCATGTATTGGTGGAGTTTAAGAAAATAAAAATAAAGTGACAGTGACAGAATATAGTTATTTGTACATATTTTGATCTATCTAATTACATTTTATTTACCCTACATTTAAATTTGTCTGTAGCAACTTGTAGCAAAGGTCCTTTGTGCATAGGGCTATAAGCATCCATAGTGTCATATAGTATCACATAGACAAAAACAGGATGTGCTGATGCAGGTCACCCCCCCCCCCAAGATGAATTAATTGATATGGTACGGTATCTTAAGGTTACTGTATGTATATCTGATTGTGATTATTTGTATTGCTGTTGAGTTGGAATTTAAACAATTCTTGAATTGAAGGTTATAATTCACATAGAAAGGCAATGTTTAGGACCAGTTCAGATTCTCTCAAAAAGTGGGAAGGTAAGTTTTCATATGAACCATGTTGAAAATACCATACTACAAGTGCTTTTATACTTTGACAATTACATCTTTGCTCTATGGATCACTGTATTCCTATGCAATACCCTTGATTGCCACTCTCCTTGGTCTCTTCATCCTTATGTCCCTGGCTTGAACTTCCAGCTGCTCTGCCTCATTCAACCTTCCCTGACTATGGTATGTGTATGCTAGACTTTCCATGCTTGTGAGGGTGTCTGGATGATCTGCACCAAGCAACTTCTTCCTCATGTCCATGACTTGAATTTGCAGCTGCTCTGCCTCATTCAATCTTCCCTGATTATGATATGTACTTGCTAGATCTGTCATTATTGTGAGGGTGTGTGGATGTTCTGCACCAAGCAACTTCTTCCTCATGTCCATGACTTGAACCTGCAGCTGCTCTGCTTCAGTCAATTTTCCTTGATTAAGGTATGTGCTTGCTAGATCTTGTATGCTTTCAAGGGTCTCTACATGTTCTGCACCAAGCAACTTCCTCCTCATGTCCATTGCTTGAACTTGCAGCTGCTCTGCCTCATTCATCCTTCCTTGATTAAAGTATGTGTGTGCTAAAGTTTGCATACTTGTAAGGGTGTCTGGATGTTCTGCACCAAGCAACTCCTTCCTCATGTCCATAACTTGAAGCTCCAGCTGCTCTGCCTCATTCAACCTTCCCTGCTGACAGTATATGTCTGCTACATCTTGCATACATGTGAGGGTGCTTGGATGTTCTGCACCAAACAGCTTCTTGCTCATGATAATCACTTGAACTTGCAGCTGCTCTGCCTCATCCAACCTTCCTTGACGACAGTATGTGTGTGCTAAATATCCCATGCTTGTGAGGGTGTCTGGATGTTCTGTACCAAACAGCTTCTTGGTCATGTCCATCACTTGAACTCGCAGCTGCTCTGCTTCATTGAACCTTCTCTGATTACAATATGTCTTTGCCAGATCTGCAATGGTTGTGAGGGTGTGTGGATGTTCTGCACCAAGCACCTTCTTCCTCATGTCCATGACTTGAAGCTCCAGCTGCTCTGCCTCATTCAACCTTCCCTGATGATGGTATGTGTGTGCTATATTTCCTATGCTTGTGAGGGTTTGTGGATGTTCTGCACCAAGCAGCTTCTTCCTCATGTCTAAAACTTGAAGCTGCAGCTGCTCCGCCTCATTTGACCTTCTCTGATCAAGGTATGTCTTTGCCAGATTTGCCATGCTTGTCAGGGTATCTGGATGTTCTGCACCAAGTAATTTCTTCCTCATGTCCACAACTTGAACCTCCAGCTGCTCTGCACTGTTCAAGTCTCCATTCTCTGACATTACAAATGCAAAATTGGTCCATTTATCATCATAATATTCCTTGATAAGTCCTATTTGCCTTCCATATGACTCATTTGCCTTGATATGTTGAAAAATTGTGCATCGCAGTGCATAATCCTTACTTTTATATGTCCTTGGAATTGCACATGCCAATATGATGCTTCCAATCTGACACATTCTTTGCTGGTCAGATTTTACCATCTGCTCCCGACTCCAGCAATGCACCAGAGGATGGATAGACAATATATCTGATGAAACTCCTCTTTTGATCAAGGAGAAGGAGAGAAGTTCACTGATCCCTTGTCTCAAGATGAAATCATCCCATTGGCCATCATTGTCCAAGCCAAGCAGAGTGTGATCCAGTAAAGTGATTGCTAGTGGTAGCTTTTCAGCTACCTCACCATCAATGACATGTTTCTTGGACTTCTCAGCAGCAGATTGGAACATGTCTGTAGAAATGTTACTATGATGATAGAAAGCACATATTTGAAGAATTAGGATTGCAGCCTGGGCTGCTTGGGCATTTCCCACAGTGGATTGTCCACAAGCTCTCCTTTCTATCTCTTTGAAAGATAAATCCCAAGTCCCATATACTGTTCTATCATAATGTGATGCTCCTCTGAATGTAGCATCAGACATCAGAGTCTGACGATGTATGGAGAAATGTCTCAGATATCTATTGATATCACATTTTCCAGCTTCAATATAAGCACCAGCATGATTGACAGCAAGAGGAATGCAGCCAAGCTCAGTGACAATCTTTCTAGCAGATTCTACATGCTCAGCTGGATCCAAACAGCTAGCCTTCAGAAGTAGAGTTATAGCATCTGCTTCCTCCATTTCACTGATATGAATGCTGTTCTCAAAAGATATGATCCTTCCCATAGATTTGTTTCTGCTAGTAATGAGAATATTACCTCTCTTACCTGAGGGAAAGAACTTGGCCACCTCCTCAGGAGGAGGATCATCAGCATTATCAAACACCATCAACCATTCCTCATGAATGCTTGATATCCACTGGAGGACTGATTTGACTGAGCCATCCACACCAGAAGCTTGTGCAACAGGAAGGCTGGATATTCCCTTGAGAGATGTTGTCATGCTTTCATGAGAGGAGGCATCAACCCAGAATACATGTGAAAAACTAGAGCCAGAATTGGATCCACAGTGTTGTGAATGGCAAGTGAAGGGACACACCTGTCAGACATTCCTTCTATGAACTTGAGACAGATCTGAGTCTTCCCAATTCCTCCCATTCCCCAGAGAAGGCAACAGCGCCTCGACATCAGACTACTATGAGCACAATGGGAAAAAAGCTTCCCAAGTTTATCAAGCACAACTTTCCGTCCAGTAAACAATGGACTGGAGTTTGGATTTTGACGTATATGTATCTTCACCTGTGCTTCGCCAGTATTGGCAGCAAGATTATACTATGTACAATTATTGCTAATTAATATACGTAGCCTAAGGAAAGACTTACAAAGTAACCACCATTGATGAGAATACTCTGGGCATTTTGAAAGAGACCCGAGCCAGAATGCTGACACTGCTGATCATCAACAAAAGCTGAGATACGCAGCCTAGGGAAAGACTTACAAAATTACCACCACTAACGACAATACTCTGGGCATCTACAAAGCGACCCGAGCCAGAAAGCTGAGTCTGCTGATGATCAACAAAAGCTGAGAAATATTGTGTAAGAAACTCACCAACGGATTTTGTTCAGCTTGCATGGATTCCAAGTTGTTTTGCAATATGACATCAGCCGAGGAGGGCGATATCGGAATCTGGATATTCGGTAACATCTACTAAATGGGTAGCGATTAGCGATAACGGTCGCGCTCGCAACATTGTTACTGACCGCGGGTTGACTTTCTGATCCTGGGATACCAGATCGCCTGGTCACAGCAGATATAGACGCTGATGCAGGTACAGATGTACTGACAACCGCTACGGTGGTGGGTGCGTCTTTGACGACGACAATAATAGGGTCTATTGACGACGGAAAACTACTTGAAAGTGTAAGGATGTTTAGTAAATCCATCAGCGATTCAGCCGCTCACCTTGTTCCTGCATTTGTCGTTGCCATATAGCTATCAGGACTTGAATCGAGGTCCATCGACGATAGTGTGTGTGTGTTGGGGGGGGGGTCTGAACAATGCAATCAACTCCTTCTGAAAGATTGTGCAACGTCGTCTATGCGATATCTCTTAGATGATCTCTGGCTCGACGAGATGATAGTAGTCAAGAGAAGAGGGCGTCTAATCATTGAGGCTGTTCGGGTTTGCTCTTCCCACGGCAAAGTCATTGACTCTCCTCAAAAAAACCTTGATCGGGGATTGATATGACACAGCTACCACCGAATACCTTAGCCCAACCGACAGCATTATATGTAGCGCTCAGCAACTTGAAGAGCGTCCTTGGCAGTAGCTACTAACTTTACGTGTGGGTTACTTCGTTTCAACTCCAGTAGGCTAAGCCACTTAGGCACCGATGCGAGGATTCAGAGGCAAGAAAAGTGTTTCCGGTCCATCCTGAATAACAAATAACAGGTAGGTGTAGTTGGATGAGAGTCATGTTTTGATGGCAACCGACCCCGAGATTATCTTTTACGGATTGAGGGATTGAAGCATTTGATTCGTGTGTCACCTAGGATAAAGTTCTTATTAATGTTATAGCAGCTTGAGACTCCTCGATTAGCAGCCGTTCGTATTGATATCGAGAGAGGATTGAATAATAAAGAAGGGATATGGGTCTGTGGGCGGCGCATGACCTTGGACGCAAAGAGCGGAGGTGCCGGTTCACAGACAGTTGTATGCTTACCACAGGTAATCTTTGCGTATTCAATTTGATGTCCAAGCAAACGGCAATTCTGGTTGACAGTCAATAACATCAGCAGAGAATATTTAAGTGCTGGTGGATGTAAGGGCAAGGCGGGTGAAAGCGCGTAGCGCTTCCCGACCCGAGAAGCGATCCAACCGAATTGAATAAGGAGACAAGCTGCGAGGGCGGGATGGGAATTATTGCAAACTTCGAACCCGGTTCAAATAACTTCTCGAATCAGAATCAAGTGGTAGAAGTCGTAAGTTTGCATTATGAAAACGAGGGTGAAGCTGGTGACTTGAAGTTGCACACGTCACACTCATCGCTCACATCATTCTAATCTACGCTCATTCTTTGCTAAGACGAGAGTATTGAACATTTCACAAGTCACCATCAACGGAACTCTTCCAGCTATGCACTTGTTCGTCTGGGCTACTTCAGCTTGCCTGCTTCATTGACTTTGTACTGTACATATCCCGTTCTAGACGTTAGACCTTGGGGACTCGATAGAAGATTATGATCAGGACGGCTTCAAGTCTTGTATATTTGAAGGAACGCTAGGGTATAGAGAGTGAGTTCTGTGATCTTCTTATCGCTCTCTCTAACGACAGTCTAGATTACAATCCTTCTACAGATGTCTCGACGTGCAAGGTCCCCAACTTCATCCCCCCTCATCGTTTCCCCTCCCAATTGTTACTCGTCCCTCCAACGGTCACAGTGTCCCCAGTTAAAAAATAAGCCTGACCTTAAACCCGGTTTAGCTTCACACTCGGGCGGGTTTTTCCCTGACATCGATAAACGGATGGTTGGAAAGGGGTTCATCGAACCCCATCGGAATAATTTGCCGAGGAAGAGGGTCGTAACTCCCCAGACGCCGTTTTCGCCTACTCTTCTACCATCGTCAGAGGCTGGTCCTCGTTCGCCAACTGAAGAATCGTATAACCTGATGTTGCTACCCCTGGACCTATGAACAGTTATGCTTCTTCATCTTCATCAGTTGACACGAACATTACCGAGCCACCAGCCTCTCTTCGTGCAACACCCGCACCCTTCCCTCCCCTCCGGAAATCTCCAGTTCTCTTTAAACCATCAACAACTAAACCAACCTTTCAAAGTCTCAAACGCGCTGCTTTTTGTGGCCATCATTTAGACGATACGTCGCCCGCCCTCCACCACCGATGACACCAACTGAAAGCCACCTCCAACCAACATCTGTTACTCTCCCTCGACGTCGTCAGTCTCTGGTCTTATCTGTAGCACGAGCAGAGGAGCGGAGGCAGCGGCAGCAGACCACCCTGGACGCAGTGCAAAGTCAGAAGCGGACTGATACATGGACAGAACTGGATGGTCAGACAATCAGACACACGAGGACGGACGTAGACACAGACCCGGTGGCGAACTCAGAGGGTCAAATCATGCGGCGGATACACCATGTTCTCTAAAGAGCTAATAATGAGACTTACAGAGGGAGACGAACATGATGAGAACGTTGTCAAAATAAAAGTCCACAACGATTCAACACACCAGTTCCTTCTTCATGAATCCCAACTTCATCACCTGATTCCCCACCCCCATCGTTAATTTCATCCTCACCTTCAAATCTCCGTCTCCGTCTCCAGCTCCCTCTACCTACCAATCCACTCTATTATACCGGGGGTACAACCAGCCTGACCGACCATCAGATCCAACGAGCATTCATCGAAACATATATCTATCATCTCAGAACCTTCAAATAACAACACACGACGGGCGCGCGTCGATTCTGATCCCGGCACCTCGTACGATACCTGAAGAAGTTATGAGTATAGGTATATCTTATCTTGCGGGAACGGAAGAACTAGACAAGGGTGAAGAAACGGAAGCCGACGAAGGGAGGTAAGACACTGCGCATATAACTATCTCTTCTCCGAGCGCACCTAACGATGATTGAACTCACTAGTGACAACAACGATGACGATGACCATACGTATAACACCGTTCATCGACTCTTAATGGGATTTCATCTCTCATTCCGAATCATAGTACGAAACTGGAAGTAGAGGAAAGTCATCTGGATATGTCGAAGTTCTCTCATCCTGGTACCCTCACTGGATGTGGTATAGATATGGGTGGCTGGAGAGGTCTTCAATCTGAATGGCGTGGTGTCCTTTTGTTCGATGGGATGAACGGTTAGATAGGGTATGGACTTCAACAAGATGGGGTTGAATTCTGCCTTTGTCGCGCGTCCTGTAGTACATTTGGGGTGATGTGTATGTACGTGGTGTTGTGTGTGGATTGCATTTATTTATTTTATTAAATTTTAACTTGCAAGTCTAAGTTCAATAGGAAATTTAACCAACACGAACATTTGAATAAACCAACAATATGCTATGCTACCTTTTGCTTCTGAAAATGATCTGTGTCGAGACGGTCGTCAGATTTCCCTATTCTTGTGTACCTTGACAGCCATTGGCACTGGGCAGAGTTCCTTCGGTGTTAAAACAGCTAGAAAACCGATCGGCTTAAAGATATCAGATCACATGTACTGAGCACTGTGATGTAATCTTCTGGTTGGTTTGGGAGTTTGAAGAGGTCAAGAGGAGGCTGCACATGGTGGTTTAATAAATAAGTAGCCTACTACTCTTGTGATTGTCTGATTTTCAGAGGATTCAGGAATTGTGAAACATGTCTTAGAGACACACAAGAATGAAGATGCCAATTAGATTCAGCCCAAGATTAGATTGGATTCACCATACTACATGATGTTCAAAATGTGTTGATTTTTGACTGAGAACACTGAATCAATTATCAACCCACCTACCAAAGGGTCATCAGGTTGCAACAGGCCTTATATAATAGTGATTGATTGTCATCACATTATTATTACTAGGCCTATTTTAGGAGACTAAGGGGCACTGGGAATTGAACCCAGAACCTGGGGTAGAGGGGGGGGATAGGTCCAGCAGGGCTTAGAAAATTTTTATAATAAGGCTTCAAACATGAATTTTCAAGGTATGGATGCAACTATTAGGTGTATCTTTGCACTAGGGTAGAGAAAAGCTTCATTTGAGGCACTAATTGGTAGAGAGAAATGTATTTTGTTTACTTTTTATGACATATACTCTGATACTCCTGGAACTGAGTTCAACTAACAACATAGATGGCAAAAGGAAAGGCATGCAGCCATCAATCAAAATAATTTAAAGTATTTAATCCATGAAGATTAATGCTGGATTGATGAAGGTGAGGAAAAATTACCTATGTTTTTCTTGGAAATTTGCCATTTGTGGCCTGACATATCAGCTTTTGGGTGTTTTGAAGGGGGGGAGGGTCCATGAGACAAAGAAAAAAATTGACCCCAGGTATTTTTAAAAATTTTAATGCCTCCTTGAAGATTTCTCACCTAGGCACAGAACTAATAATGTTTCAAGGGTCAATTTGTCAGGTGCTTGTGAGTTATTTAATAATATTTGTCCTGTCAAAAACATTGGAAAGGTCTAATCACTTAAATAAGCTTACTGGATGCATATCTGATTGCAATTAATCATATTGCTGTCAACTCAGAATTCAAACAATTTTTGAGTTAAAGGTTATAATTCATATGGAAAGGCTATGTTCTGGGTCAGTTCAGGTTCATAAAACCTCTCAAAAAAAAAGTTGGAATTGAAGTTCTGTAGTACTGTACAAAGCATATTGGAAACAAACTAAATAAACCATACTACAAGTGCATTTATACTTTGACAATTACATCACTGATTGCTCAGATATGAATTAGTTATTTCTGTGCAAACTGTACTCAGTGTCCTCCTATTTTCTTCCTTATCATTGTGTTTGTGACTTCAAGATGCAACTGCCTCATTCTCATTCAACCTTCCCTTATTATGGTATGTGCTTGCTAGATATTGCATGTTTGTGGGGGTGTCTGGATGTTCTGCACCAAGCAGCTTCTTCCTCATGTCCATGACTTGAGCCTGGAGCTGCTCTGCCTCAGTCAACCTTCCCTGATGATAGTATGTGTGTGCTAGATTTGCCATGCTTGAAAGAGTGGATCCATGTTCTACACCAAGGAGCTTCATTTTAATGTCCATTACTTGGACAGACAGCTGCTCTGCCTCATCAAACCTTTCCTGACTTCGGTATGTGCATGCTACACCTTCCATAATTTTGAGGGTGTCTGGATGTTCTGCACCAAGCAGCTTCTTCCTCATGTCCATG
Organism: Phlegmacium glaucopus; assembly: GCA_015039465.1. NCBI lineage: Eukaryota > Fungi > Basidiomycota > Agaricomycetes > Agaricales > Cortinariaceae > Phlegmacium > Phlegmacium glaucopus. Next base: position 55,720 of record MU130016.1, on the reverse strand, counting down.
ACATGAACCACCAGCTGCTCTGCCTCATTCAACCTTCCCTGATTATGATATGTACATCCTAGCTTTTCCATGCTCGTGAGAGTGTCTGGATGTTCTGGACCAAGCAGCTTCTTCCCAAGGTCCATAACTTGAACAAACAGCTGCTCTGCCTCATTCCATTTCCCCTGACTAAGGTATGTGTCTGCTAGATTTCCCATGCTTCTGAGGGTGTCTGAATGTTCTGCACCAAGCAACTTCTTCCTCATTTCCATGACTTGAACCTCCAGTTGCTCTGCCTCATTTAACCTTCTATGAAAATGATATGTGTATGCTAGATCTACCATGGTTTCAATGGTCAGTGAGTCTTCTGCTCCCAGCAGCTTCCTCTGTATGTCTAAGACTTGAACTTTCAGTTGCACTGCCTCATCCAACCTTCCCTGATGGAAGTATGTGTGTGCTAGATTTTTCATACTCCTAAGGGTGTCTGAATGTTCTGCACCAAGCAACCTCTTCCTCATGGCCATGACTTGAACCTCCAGCTGCTCTGCCTCATTTAACCTTCTCTGAGAATAATATGTGCATGCTAGATCTACCATGGTTGTGATGGTGTCTGAATCTTCTGCACCCAGCACCTTCCTCTGTATGTCTAAGACTTGAAGTTTCAATTGCACTGCCTCATCCAACCTTCCCTGATGACAGTATATGTGTGCTAGCTCTGTCATACTTGTGAGGGTGTCTGGATGTTCTGCACCAAACAGCCCCTTCTTCATGTCTATGAATTGCACCTCCAGCTGTTTTGCTTCATTGAACCTTCCCTGCTTATGGTATATTCCTGCTAAATCTGTCATGCTTCTGAGAGTGTCTGGATGTTCTGCACCAAACAACTTCTTCCTTATGTCCATGACTTGAAGCTGCAACTGCTCTGCCTCATTCCATTTCCCCTGACTAAGGTATGTGTCTGCTAGATTTCCCATGCTTCTGAGGGTGTCTGAATGTTCTGCACCAAGCAACTTCTTTCTTCCTCATTTCCATGACTTGAACCTCCAGTTGCTCTGCCTCATTTAACCTTCTATGATAATGATATGTGCATGCTAGATCTACCATGGTTGTGATAGTGTCTGAATCTTCTGCACCTAGCAGCTTCCTCTTAATATCTAAGATTTGAAGTTTCAGCTGCACTGCCTCATTCAACCTTCCATGATCACGATATATGTTTGCTAGACTTTGCATGCTTGTGAGGGTGTCTGGATGTTCTGCACCACGCAGCTTCTTCCTTATATCCATGACTTGAACAAGCAGCTGCTCTGCCTCATTCAACCTTCCTGTCTTATAGTATATAGCTGCTAGAGTTGTCATGCTTGTAAGGGTGAATGGATGTTCTGCACCAAGCAGCTTCTTCTTCATGTCCATGACTTGAATCCTCAGTTGCTCTGCCTCATTCAACCTTCCCTGATTAAGGTATGTATGTGCTAAATTTTCCATGCTTGTGAGGGTGTCTGGATGTTCTGCACCAAGCTGATTCTTCCTCATGTCCATGACTTGAATCTGCAGTTGCTCTGCCTCATCCCACCTTGTCTGATGACAGTATGTGTGTGCTAGATTTGCTATGCTTGTGAGGGTGGATTTATGTTCTGCACCAAGCAGCCTCTTTTTGATGTCCATGACTTGGACAGACAGCTGCTCTGCCTCATCCAACCTTCCCTGAGTTCGGTATGTGCTTGCTACACTTTCCATGGTTTTGAGGGTGTCTAGATGTTCTGCACCAAGTAGCTGCTTCCTCATGTCCATGACTTGAACCAACAGCTGCTCTGCCTCATTCAACCTGCCCTGATTATGATATGTGCATCCTAACATTCCCATGCTCGCAAGAGTGTATGGATGTTCTGCACCAAGCAGCTTCTTCCTCATATCCATAATTTCAACCTCCAGCTGCTCTGTATTGTCCCAATCTTCATTCTCCCCTATCACTAGTGCAAAACTCATCCATTTATCATCATAGTATTCCTTGATAAGCCCTATTTGCTTTGCATGTGACTCACTTGCTTTGATATGTGGTAAAATCAGCCATCGCAGTGCATAATCCTTACTCTCATATGTTCTTGGAATTGCACAGGCCAATATTATGCTTCCAATCTGCCACATTCTTTGCTGTTCATATTTTAACATGCGCTCCCTACTCCAGCAGTGCACTAGAGGGTGAATAGACAATGTATCTGATGATGGTCCTCTTTTTATCAAGGAGAAGGAGAGAAGTTCACCAATCCCTTGTCCAAATACAAAGTCATCCCAGCAGCCATTATTGTCCAAGCCAAGCAGAGTGTGATCCAGCAAGGTGATTGCCAGTGGTAGCTTTTCAGCTACCTCACTGTCAACAACATGTTCTCTGGACTTCTCAGCAGCAGATTTGAATATTTCTTTAGAAATATCACTATGATGATAGAAAGCACATATTTGAAGAATTAGGATTGCAGCCTGGGCTGCATGTGCATTTCCCCCAATGGATTGTCCACCAGCTCTCCTTTCAATTTCTTTGAAAGATAAATCCCAAGTCCCATATACTGTTCTATCATAACGTGATGCTCCTCTGAATGTAGCATCTGAAAGGAGAGTCTTACGATGCAAGGATAAATGTATCAGATATCTATTGATATCACATTTCCCAGCTTCAATATAAGCACCAGCATGATTAACAGCCAGTGGAATGCAGCCAAGCTCAGTGACAATCTTTCTAGCAGATTCTACATGCTCAGCTGCATCCAAACAGCTAGCCTTGAGAAGTAGAGTTATAGCATCTGCTTCCTCCATTTTATGGATCTGAATCCTATTCTCAAATGATATGATCCTTCCCATAGATTTGTTTCTGCTAGTAATGAGAATATTACCTCTGTTACCTGGGGGAAAGAACTTGTCCACATCCTCAGGAGAAGGATCATCAGCATTATCAAATACCATCAACCATTCCTCTTGGATGTAAGATATCCACTCGAGGACAGACTCAACTGAGCCATCCACACCAGAAGCTTGTGCAGCAGGAATGCTGGATATTCCTTGGAGAGACGTTGTCATGCTTTCACGAGAGGAAGCATCAACCCAGAATACATGTGCAAAACTAGAGAAAGAAATGGATCTAGTGTTGTGAATGGCAATGTGAATGAGACATACCTGTCAGACATTTCTATGAACTTGAGACTGATCTGAGTCTTCCCAATTCCTCCCATTCCCCAGAGGAGACAACAGCGCCTCGACATCAGACTACTATTAGTACGATGGAAAAAAATCTTCCCCAGTTTATCAAGTACAATTTCCCGTCCAGTAAAGAATGGACTGGAGTTTGGTTTTTGACATATAGGGATCTTCATGCGCGTTTCGCCAGTATCGGCAGGGCGATTATAGTTCTTGTAATACAATTATTGCTAACTGATTTACGCAGCCTACGGGAAAGACTTACAATGGTACACCCAGTCATGAGTACATTCCGGGCATTTGGAAAGAAACCCGAGCCAGAACGCTGAGTCTACGATCATCAGCAACAACCGAGAAAACATGGCATAAGAAACTCACCAAGGGATTTTGTGCTGATTCCGTGAATTCCAAGTTGCCTTGCAATATAATATCAGGCGAGGAGGGTGGTATCGGAACCTAGATGTTCGACAACATGTGCTAAATTAGCGACGACGGTCGTGCTCATAACATCGTTACTAACCATGGATTGAGTTTCTGGTTGAGTTTCTGGTCCTGGGATACCTGATCGCGTGGTCACAGCAGACATCGACGCCGATGCAGGCATAGAAATTGGAGGAGAAATTCCGTCTGTTTCTGTACTGGCAACCGCTACGGTGGCAGGTGCGTCATCGACGCTGGCCATGGGCTCCATTGACAACGGAAAACCACTTGAAAGTACGAAGATGTTTAGTAGATCCATCAGGGATTTAGCCGCTCACCTTGTTGTTGCCATATGGCTATCAGAACTTGAATCCACGTCCATCGACGATGGTGTGGGCGAGTCTGAAGAATGAAATAACTTCTTTCTGAAAGATGGAGCATCTTCGTCTATGCGATGTCTCTTAGATGGTCTTTCGCTCGACATGATGGTGGTAGTCAAGAGAAGAGTTGTGGTCTAATGTGGCTGTACGAACTCGGGGTTTGCTCTTCTCACGGTAAAGTCATTCGCTCGGCAGTGTCTGCACAAAAAAAACAAGGGAGAAGAATTGTTAGAGTAGTATAAGCAAACGCCGCTACTGCCGAATACTCCTGTGTATGGTGGCTCATCAACAGTGTCCTCGGCAGTCTCGCTATCAGCTTGCTCTACCCTGAGGGTTAATCCATTTCGACACCACTCCGATGGATAGCGCCAGATGGGCTTCACCACCGTACTGATGCGAGGATTGAGAGACAGGAGAAGCGTTTCCGGCCCATCTTGAATAACGAGTGACAAGTAGGTGCGGTCGTAGATTAGTTTGACGTCGGTGCCAATCCTAACACGACCACGAATAATGCTTGCACAAACATTGAAACAATGCGCAATTTCAAAGGCTTTGTGTAATAGGCAATTAGCAAAGCTGGATTGGATTGGATTGGATTTCGAAGTAGGTATGTAATTGATTATAGAGAGAGAGACAGAGAGCGAGAGACACAAGGACAAAACGAAACGAAACGAAAAAAAAAGACACAAAACGAATTTATAGTAATACGTATATGCAACATTTTAGACAGGCACGAGTGGACAAGTAAAGCAAATAATAGAAAAGGAAAAAAAGAAACAGGAAAGAACAAAGAAACAAAAGACCATAAAACATACATTCCAAAAGAACGGGTGTCAAACATAAAAACATAAAGAGAGGACAAAAGACAAAACAAGAAAGAAAGAAAGAAAAAAGGTTGGCATAACATATAGACATAGTAGGGCGGTGGTGACAGCACTAGCAGTAGCGGCATAAGGTGTTGGGGGATCAATTTTGCAGATATGTGATCGAGGTTCAGGGTAGGAGGGTGCGTCACATTTTCAACGACGAGGGAGGGGGGGTGGGACGAACGTGGAGGAGAGGACAGGAAAAAGGGGGGATAGACGAGTGATGAGAGCATAGCATCTTGGGCTAGGAGGTGCGGATAGCACTTGGTCTTGGTAGGTTGGGTAGGTAGGATTTTTTAGCGTAGGTGGCTGCGTTCCAGCGTGGCACTACGGTAAGGAAAGTCGAAGTCGAGTGCAGTTGGATGGAGTGCATCAATATCACCTAATCAACCTCCCATAATCCAGTCTACTCTCCTTCCCTCTCTCGTTCTTCTCCTTTTTCGGGAACGCATTCCAAAACCTAAGAGTCTCATCCCCCGCACCAGTAACAATCGTCTCCCCGTCTGGACTCATAGCTAAATACAACACTCGATTGGTGTGTCCTGTTAATGAGGCTACCATGTTCAGTGTTGGGTATTTCCAGATACAGATTTGGTTTTGAGCGGTTGTGGAGGAAAATCCATGGGTAGAGACGAGTTCGTGGGATGTTAGAGACCATATGAGATTGCAGACCTGTGTAATTTTGATATTTTTTAGTGATAATAATATAGATGGAGGGAAAAGACGTTACCTGACTACCCGTATCCAGTTCATGAAGCATAGACCCATTGATAACATTCCAAAATCGAATATGTTTATCTTGAGTCCCTCCACCTGTAGCCAATACTCCAGAAACGTGAGGATCCCAAGCTAAGGCTTTCACAGCAGCCGTATGTTCGTGGAATTTCCATAACGGCACATCTCCAGGTCCGTCGTCTCCTGATTCTGCTCCAGCACCATTGCTAGCCCTCCTCGACCCTCTTAGATCCCAAATACAAACTTTGTTATCGTTCCCGCCACTTGCAAGCGTAGCCGCTCCAGGTCCTCCATCACCACTCCATTTCAAGCCACACACTTCTTGTCGATGCCCCGCACATCTTTTAAACGGTTTCATCCCAGGCTCTCTCACATCTCTATGATGCACGCTCTTATCCCTCGACCCCGAACTCAATACATGAGTATTCCAAGCCAATGCTCCTATCCTCTGCGTATGAGCCTGTTGATACGTCCTCTGTAGCTGTAACGTCTGAGCATCGTAGATATGCAGCCGGCCAGCCAGTGTGCCAACCGCCAACGTACTCCCTTTCTGAACCCACGACACAGAACTAATCGTATCATTCGAAGGAGCCAAATTGCACAACTTTGAAACGACGGCGTTATGTGCTGTCCAAAGGTACACACAGGAGCCTAAACCCACGCCCAACACATTCGTGCTTGACCAGTCAACGAGATTTAAATAGAAATCGTCTGCTAGTTCAGGGGCATCCAATACTCGATAAGGAGTTTTGCATACACTGCGAGGTTGACGACGGGGACTTTCTAGGAGTTGACGGCTAGCGGCTCTGACAGGACTCATTGAGTAAGCTTCGTCTGTGGGTGTGTCTAGACGACGAGTGGGGGTTGCAGGGTTGGATGTGGAAGGTGAGTTGTATGTGAATAAACGTCTGCGAGTGGGTGTGGATGGTGGTACGAGGTTAGAGGTGGAGCCTGAAGCTGAGCCAGAGCCTGAGGCGATCGGTGCAGGTCGAGTTGGAGATATTGGTCTTCGAGGAGAAGGTGGAGTGACCTCAGTATGTAGTATAGAATTGAATATAGCATTAGCTTGTTCTATATATTCGTCAATTTTCCGGATTAAATCCACGAAAACAGAGGCTCACCTTTGAGAGCATCGGACTCTGACGGTATAATCCTCGACTTTGACGGTGTAGAAGGACCGCCACCACCTTCCTCCATGAGATGATAAGACGTTCGTAGATCGCCTGAATCCTTGGATGGTACGAAACGATCGCCATATTCTCGTACTATCCCCATGCCGGTCATACCCATTCCACCAGCAAAACGTTGCCCCCTATGACTCCTCCTCGAATCCTTAGTCGGCGACTCGGACCCTCCATCTCTACTCTCACTAATAGTAGACGATGAATCCAGAGTCAGAGAGGGTGTTGATGAAATGCCGAATATCGGGTTAAAAGCTCTACTTGGTGTCGTGCTTGTGCTGGAGTTGGACAAATCATCGTCTATCGTTGTTGGTGTTGCCGATGTTGATGTGGTTAAAGCAGGTTCTCGATGAGACGCTCGTAACCGCTTTCCAAAAGGCGAATTCTTGAGGCCCGACATGAACAAGTTAGGAGGAGGAAGTTGAAAGTCTTGTGAGCCCAGACCAGTTTGCTTTTTCTCTTTTTTTTTGGCAACAAAAGGAGTTTTACAAGACCAGAGAGGAAGCAGAGAAGATAGTGGCGAAACAAAAACAGACGCGACCCTTGACGCGTCTGCTACAGATTCGGGAAGGTCAATTTCCCACGGTTCATCCACACTCGGAGGACAATGCGGCGGTCTCCGCTGGTCTCCGGCCCCCGGAATATATAAGACCGGATTTATCATGCATTTTATAAATAACATTAGGGGTTTGGGGAGGTTGGGGAGCTGTCTGGAGCTGTTTGGCGACACTGATGGATCAATTCATCTTTAGCCCATCTCCATCAGTAGTTTCACAGATGGGCTTGTACAAGTACAATTTAAAAAAGGGGGAAAGTAACAAGTCAAAAAAAGCGTCAAAAAACTTTAAAAAGTAAGGTGTTTTTTGGGTCTCTCTCAATGAAAAAGAACAGCCAAAGAAGCTACAACTTGTCACTTTTTGTGCCTTTTCACTTTCTAAGCTTGTGAAAAGTGAAAAAAGTAGAGCGTAAGATTGCTGATAGCCACCAATCTTTTTTTTTCATTATAATTAATAATCGGTTACTCGGACATTATTGATCTGTCGGAAATATATGGTGGAGAAAGAAAAGGAGCAGAATTCGGACCGTCGTGCTGATTTGCCCCCGGAATGATTCAAAAATAGCTGGTTGGGGCGGGTTTTAGTTTTTTTTAGCGACTTGTCAAGACTTCTTTGTTCAGACAGACTCAGACAAGCAACTACGAACTGGAAACAGAAGACGTGTTTCGATTCTTGATTGCGCGTTATATCCAAATCGCTCGATTCCAAGCTACCTACTTAGATCCATATTTTCCCGAATCAGTGGGGACGTCTAGAGGAATATCATTGAGGCATCCAACAAGAAAGCCTGGTGACATAGTTGAAACTGCAGAGGATTAGGACACAAGTTTATTCGATTTTCGTTCAATGCATCGTCTAAGATTGATCTGAGTATTACCATCTTCAATTTTTAGGTTAAACCTGCAATTAGTTGCTTAAGAAATTATAGGAAAGTTCTGTTCATCATTATCTAGCATACCTAGAGGCGAGGTTGAACAGCCGGTTGGACCTTGCTGGACATTGTCATTAGAAAACTAGTCAAATGATCATGGCAGCAGCAGCAACACCCCTGAAATAAACAAATAAATCATAGTTTCTCACGTAGTGTCAACTACTTTCCCTTCCTTTTTCCGCTCATGGTCAGATCCCAACCGGAGCTCATGAGTTCAGCATTAGATGGATTTTTCATGAGCATTGTTACCGCTCCAGGGCCAGAAAGCAAGAGTTTTGAGGTGCGTATGAAAATTGACGAAAAATTGACTGGACTATAATTCCACAGGAAATAAGGATCGATGATTATATCAAAGCGTACCAGTCTACTGGACAGCCTCCACAACCATGTCCAGAAGAGCCGGCAGATGATTCACAAAGAGCGTCTATAAATCTACCACCCCTTTTCAAGCCACAACCCATCCGAAGTTTAACTTTGGCGCCGACAACCTCCTTGTTACCGTTCGGAACATCAAACTCAGGAAGAATGGACAATTCCACAGACTTACAACTAGACTCGGCGGGAATCGACAATCCAGCAGAATTGCCACCAGGCCAGGAGTTTCGCTTGCCTTCAACAAACGGGGAGAAATATCATTGTATATCCTGCATGCCGGAATACACGAATTTCAGTCTCGAGGTTCGTTTCTTTTTCGTCTTGAAAGACATATGGAACTTTCAAACTCTAATGACCCTTGTGTGTGGGCTTCATAATCAGGAATTGAGATACTATGCGTACCTTGTTGGAAATACCAGACCCCCAGCCTCCATTGTAATGGATCCATTTGTCCAGCTCGATCAAGAAGCAACAGCAACTACACCCCCTACCAACTCCGAGGATCAGTTCCAGAGTATCTGTGGGCAATCGCAGTACGATAAGCATTCTCATGAGGTGCGGTATCCCAACTTTCCTGTTTGGCCACAAAATGATTTTCCGAACTTGCTCTTTGCCTCTGTCGAATTACAATTCTACAACTTCATTCAACAGGAATTACGAGTTGCATTTCTTCACTTTGGTCGTGAAATGACTTCCGCTGAACTCCTTCAGCTACAGAACCCATCAGTACCACTGCCTAATCAACCCATAGTGACCGTCCCTGGACGTTCAATACGTCCTCCTGTATTTGCAACTCCCACATCGATCCCTATCCCCAAGTTTACCTTTGGTCTTCGATGAATTCTCTAATGCATCTTCAAGGGCTTGCAGCATATGTACATAAAATCTTGTTGTGCTTTAACAGATCTCTAATAGTGTTGAATAGCGTTGAAAAATGTAGCAGTAGCTTAATTTGTTAACATTTCTTCCGTTTATATGTTTCAGTACTAGTATTACAAACCTGCGATTTACCCAGGACCATCGTTTACCCACACTACACTACTTGATTTCTACCCCCCAAGTAAAAATCCAATCTTAACAACGCAAACATGGTTCGTCCATGATACGGCTTTCATCTACTTATCTTCAACAATGACTGACGCAGTCTCATCTCTGGTCTAGTTGCTTCCTTTCAATTCACCTTTCGTAACGTATCTAGGCACGAATTATGTCCCAACGACACCAGAGATAGTTCACATAAAGGAGTTGCTCGTTGGCCCTGAAATTGAAGTGGCAAATCTCAAGGCAGAAATTAACCGCGCTCAATCGTTATTGGATGACCTAAATTACAAAATGAAGATATTGCAAGATGGCATCGACGAACATCGCTGGCTACTATCACCTATTCGCCGCATATCCGATGACATCCTTCGAGAGATCTTCGTTCGTTGCCTACCCAGCAATCACAACGCCTTGATGAGCTCAAGTGGGGCCCCATTGATACTTGGGCGTATTTGTAGTCATTGGAGATCAATCCTCTTCCATACACCAGCTATGTGGGCGAGTTTGCATATTCCAATTCCCCACTTTCCAGAAGGTCGTCCTCGATTGGATGGGTTACAGCGACTCACAGCCATCTCAAAGTTCAACATAGACATACAACAACGATGCGACGTGGTCCGTGAATGGCTGTGTCGTTCTGGCACTCTCCCTCTCGATATCAGTATTTATTCTCCGCAGTCCCTCGCTCCTCCGACAACCCCAGCGGTGCCACCACCACCATTGCAGGCTTACATCAGCCTTCTACTTCCATTTTCATATCGTTGGCGTTCACTTCAGTTGTGTGTGCTTTCTGGTGCTTTCAATGATTACCTGAAGCCACTAGCTACCTTGGTTGAAGAAGAGATTCCAATCCTTACCTTCCTGAACATCCACTTTCCGTTGTCTGACCGCCCCTTTCAAGATAGCATATGGTATCAGTCAGGAATATTCAAACCGCTCCGACGCCTGGCTGTATTTTCCAATGAATGGGACCCAGGGTTACATCTATTCCCTGTTAATTGGTCTCAGCTCACCTACTTCTCCTGTTTGTCCTGTAAGGGATTCGATACCACTGCATGTCGCCTCTTATTCAATCGCTGCCCGATGTTGATCGAGTGTGATATCGATATTCGACCGAATAACCTGTCGACCGTCGACATCTGGACGCTGTCGAAAGGAATCATCCACATGCCCTCCCTCGAATCCTTGGTCATAAGGGATCGTACAAGAATGGACAATGGACAGGTTCAGGCTCTCACGCTTTTATTTGAAATCCTGGACGCACCCTCCTTAACTAATGTGGCTTATAAAACTATCACTCCAGCTTCCCATGATCATCGCTCTCCTTTGCTTGCTTTACTATCACGAAACGGGAAAAGTGTCCGGCATCTATCCATGGATATCTTCCGCATAACACTCCGCGACCTCCTTGAATGTCTGGCCAGTGTCCCATTCGTAACACATTTTACCGAAGACGAAGCTCTTTACTCTTTGAGCCGCATACAGGCCATACCTTTTGATATCATCAATGCATTCCTCCATCTCCTTACTCCAAGCGACAATCACTTTTTTTATTTGCCAAATCTTCAATATTTTGCAATCAAACGAGATCATATTGCTCATATATATGGGAATCATGTCCATCATGTCATATCTGATACAGCACTTTCCGCTTTCATACAAGGAAGAGTTGGCCCACAAGTCCCTGATAACATCCCCAAACTCAAGCATGTTGTAATTGATAAAAGTTACACCGTGGCCAACAATATCCTTCCTATCCTGCAACCGTATGTTGATGCTGGGATGAAGCTTGATCTTACCTACAAGCCCATTTTTAAGGAGGCAAAAGCACCATCGATACCATTGATTCAGCCAAACGACGGACTTGGAGTTCTGAAATCTGTTTAAAATGGATATGGTTTGTCTGTCATCCAATTAGTCTGGAACTTGGCTTGTATTTGTATATACATGGATATATGGGGTGAAGCCCAGCAAGTATTTTGGCTCAAGATTGAAACCTGTTTTTAACTTGAGTCCTGCAGTGAATTAAATATTTTAAATAGAATGCTTCACATAGAATAGTTCTTTTTGGACAAGTTGCAGGAAAAAAAATTGTATTTACAATCTATACAACCCCTTTCCAGCATGATGAAGAATTTAACTAAAAGGGTGCCATTCTCCATATTCAAAATGCCAGACTCACTTTAAGAATTGCTAATATCTAAAATTGAGGAAATTCATATACCCAAGTAGTAATATTGGAAAGGCTGTCCATGGTATAGAAGGAAAGCCATGATGTTCATTATGATATCCAACCCAAGATCCAACCTGTGACATCCAATGATTGGCATTATTGGCGCGAAGCACTTTTACACTGTTCTTGTTAATATCTTCCTAGTTCTTATATGGTCAGAGATTACAACGGCAGACGTCGACTACTGCATGTTCATTTATAATTACCTCTCCTAGTTGTAATTGGCTACTCTGGTCTACTACATTCACAGCTATTGTCCTCACCGAACACTTTCTCTTCTGCAAGAATACCTTGAATTTTTATCCAAGATTGGGATAAATCAAGTAAATTACCAATGTGCATCGCAGCTCTACTCTCTGGGCGGGTTCAGGATTGTAATCCTTATATCCCAAGTATGGTACATGGGCCCTATAGCCAAAAGCTGGGATAAGTGATAACCAGTGCCGTGGTTGGCGCAACATTCTATGCGATTCTGGAAGTTTTCTGGGATGTTGATCATCGGTGCCATAGTTTGATTGTTCAGACCATTCTATATCCACGGCTTGTTGACAGCTTAAACATGCAAATGTTTACCATCTACACTACACATCAACTGCTTATGGGTAACATATTAAGGTAGTGCATTATCATATATGTGTGTTACTTATTGAGGGACGAGAGAAGAAACAGGGTGTGTCATGCAAAAAAATTCACCTCGGGTGCACATTCCAGGACAGATGCGACACTCAAACTCAAAGCATGCGTTGCGTGAATCCCGTTGAGCTTCCCTGCCTGGAGAGCTAATGTGGCGTCTGGGGTCAAATTAAAAAGGGTTGGGGTACGTCTCAGGGTCACGTACCATATTCCTAAGTAATTGAGGAGGGCGAAATAAGTCAGATCTGAACTTTCATGCTTTAGAAATAATATACCATAGGTTGGTCAAAATGAGTCTTTAGGAACAAAACAACCGCCATCTTCCAAAGCTGTATGTGGATCACCTACATGATTGAGTCAAAACTTCATTGCCCAAGAATGAGGTGGATAGGAGGATTGTACCTGCATGACAATTCCATCAAAGGACTTCTGTAATGAGAGCATTGATATATGGCAGATGGCAGTACTTTACAGTGCCCCACACTTCCGAGCATTCTGACTGGATTCCCAGTGGAGTCCGAGTGGAGTCCGAGTGGAATCATGGATTCCAAATGGAGTCCACTCGGACTCCACTTGGACTCTGCTTGGAGTCCAAGTCACTAAGTAGATTCCGAACAGAGTCCGAGTGGAGTCCAAGTAGAGTCTGAGTGGATTCCAAATAGAGTCCGAGTGGACTCTTAGTGGATTCCAAATGGAGTCTGAGCGGACTCTCAGTGGATTCCAAGTGGATTCCAAATGGAGTCTGAGTGGACTCTCAGTGGATTCCAAGTGGAGTCTGAGTGGATTCCAAATGGAGTCTAAGTGGAATCTCAGTAACATCTTATAAACATTTCAAGGAATATTTGGCTCTGTTACAATGGTCTACTTTATAGTACAATATCATACCTATAACCCAATCTTCATTCTCTGTGTCAGAGTCATCTCCCTCCTGATCCTTCTTCTCCTTTTTCCACTTCTTCTGTCTTTGTCTTTCAAGAACATATTGAGTGTGGTAAAAGAGCATTGTATGCAAAAACCAATTAAAGTTGCCTGGTGTCATGCGTTTCAGAATGGAGTCAAAGCCACCCAGCCATGCATTCAATTGTTTACATGCCTAAATAAGCCACAATTAATTAATATAAACTCATAATAGAAATAAACATACCTGAGTATTGAATGCCTGTTTCAAATAAGGCTTATTTTTTCTGTCTAAGGCCATAACAACAAGATTAGGGGCAGAGCCATCTAATGGCCCAGGGTTACAAAACTTCCGGCAAAGAAAATCATTTGTGCGATGATTGATATAATGGTATGCATCAACAATGAAGCGACTATTTTTCTGCCACTCGTTCCAAGATCCATTGCTGATAGCAGTCCTGAGCACAAGACAAGCCTTGTCAATGCATATATAGTCAGGCCGAGACTCCTCTGTGGGATACACCTTGTCCAAGAAGTTCAAGATATTTGTTGGTGATTCAGATTTTGCAAATTTGGCCCAAGCAATAACTGCACCACAGGGTGCACAGATTGTTTCCACACAATAAAAACGGGGAGGACTAAAGTAGTGGCTTCGAAGTGGTTCTGGGGCATTTTCATCATGTGGTTGTACATTTCCTCTGGTTGCAGGATTCCATGGCAGATTTTCACCAGGTCTTTGTAACATACGTCGAACACCTGTAAGACTTGAATGGCTATGGTGATGAGTGTGTTTGTCCCATTGCATTTTGTGTTGAGAGCATGCTTGGGTTGGTGCCACTTTGTTATTTTGGCACCCTTTCACACGACAATGTGGTCCATATTCATGCTCATGAAGAGTACAAAATACACCTCCACGTGCATTATCCAGATCCTCAATGCAGTTTTCATATGCACAATGCTAGAAATAAATTCAATTCTGAGAAAAGATAATATCAACTTAATACTTACTGTTGTGCCCATTACAATACCATCAAGTGCAACCATGTTTACAGTTCTACCATCTACTTCCATATGATCTGATGCTGAGTTTCTGTGAAGTGTAGCTGATACCTCAGGAACATTCTGAGCCAATAAGGTGTTATGATTGCTTATAAGTGGAGGAACAACTCTGTTGTCATCCTCACCAACAATTCCAGCAGGATCATTGTGTGCAGTAGGATTTTGTTGTGGAAGAGTATCTGAAGTTCTTTTGTATGGCTGGGTACATTCTGAACATGCATGTTCATCAGCTGGCTTAATACGACCCTGATCACCAAGTTTAACAAAAGCCTGTTCTGTAATTTGATTTATGTCCAGGTTATCCTTTAGTTCTAGATGTACTCCAGATACTGCAGCTATTGTTCTTGTAGACTCCTGGACAAATGCATTCCAAACTTGTCGCCTAGTAATGATAGTAGATGATTCTGTGCCACTTTCTCCAAACTATTGTTCCAGAATTCAGTATAGGCTGCAGCAGAGGCATGAAAGCTTTGCATGGCTTTTATAACAGCACTTGAAAAGATTCTATCTACCCAAAGACTTTGTCCCACTTTCAAATGTGTAGCAGAGTTCAGATAGACTTTGGTAGCAAGATCATTGTTTCCAGGAATGCGTTCATGATCTGCTGAATAAGTTGTGTTGCAGGTTGTACATACCCCAGTCAGCACTGGGACATTTTGGTAGATTGTTATGCCCTTAATAAGGGTTACACTGGGAATATCTCTAACTCTTGTATTTTGCAGTAGTCCACGTGGTTCACATCTTGTATCTTCACAAGTCAAAGAGGTATGGCAGATTACCAAGACTGGCTAGATAGCTTTATGAGAAACAGGAAGCAATTTCTTGTCAAATTTCCCATTTTTGTGATATGGATTTAAGTTCAAGATCTGAGCAAAGGCACCAAGTTTCAATGCAAGAGAAGTAACAATATCATTATCTTCAATGTCTTTAGGCTTTTCAGACTTTTTAAATGTGACTGTAGAGTTCGTGCCAGATATTTAATCCATCCATATGAGGCACTTTTCTTCTCTCCAGAGCAAGATGGATGTTGTTGCCGAGCATGCAGGTTCAGAAGATCAGGATTATCTGTTAGTGAAAACAGCACCAGTAGAACCGTTGCCAGTGACACTTTAGAACTAAAGTTTGTTGCTACAAAGTCATTGAAGACTTTGAATGTGATATCTGGGAATTCATTCTGAGTAGAAGCTGCAGTGACCAGAGGCATACAGGCAAGTAGAATTAAGCAAGACATTATTCCAGATGATGATCGTTTTATGAGCATAAGCAGTGCCAGAATCTAGAAAAGCAAAGTAGGGCTGTGATATCCACAAAAAGAACTATAGTTGGAAAAATACATGAAATAATCTAAGACAGGCCTTACCTAGCACTGTTCTTCTTCTTGTGAGATCTTCCCTTCTCCTTCTCCTTTCCTTTTCCCTTGTCATTCTCCTTTGCCTTTCCTTTCCCCTTCTTCTGATAAGCACTGATACTCTCAGTATCTGAAGACTCCTTCTCCTGAAGCCACCTCTCAAGATCCGTAAAATTATATGAACTCTTCTCACTACCCCACAACTCAAGGTCAGAAGGTGCATCCCCCTCGCCATTAAGCCACTTCACCAACAGTGGATAATTCCCAACCTTTTTGAACTTTTTCTGATAATGAGAATACCAGAATGATTTGCCAATACAGAGTTGAATGATGTCTGTATCCCTCTGCTTGGCAAGAAGCCAGGTTCCATCCGACTCCATACTGTTATATCTTTGCATAGCTGCAAGGACTACCTTCCATTTCTGGAAGGCAGCTTGGATACCACGATCAGTACGATCGGCAAAATGGACTGGAATATCCAGAGCAGTCATAATCTGACCAGAAGTCGGAGTAGTGGTTGGTAAATCATCAACCTTAGCAACAGAAGCAGAATGAGACCCTGATGACTGAGTAATAGAGACTGAGGGTGCAGTGGATGGTTCAAAGTTGCTCTGGTATATAATCAGGCTCATGAATATTTATAATTATTAGTTGAAAAAAAACACTTACAATCAAGAACATAACCTTAGGATTACCACTATCCATGCCCTCCCACTCTATATCCTCATCATCCTCAACAGCAAAATCATAGCGGCCTTTGAGATCCCAAGAATCACCATCACGTACAAAAACACATTGATTATACTCTAGAAAATATTGTCATTTGAGATCTCTGTCAAAGATATTGATAGATGGCTTACTTGAAACAGGTGAAAAACGTCGAGCCATTGTCTTGAGAATTGGACCAATGGTAGATGTGACCTGATGTTGGTAGTGGCAACTTGGTTTAGAATGGTTGAAATCAAACTCAGAAGGGTTGGTATGAGACAAATACACAAACACTTTGCCCTTTACAGGGCCAAGTGAAGCTTCAAAGACATCACGAGCATCAGCATGGTTAAAGACATTGCCAAATGCTTTACCACGAAGAATTCCTCCAGAGGTGTGTGATGCACCTTCCAGATGAAGTGGAATAGGAGGGCTGTTCTCAGGGCTTATCATGTATATATCTAATAGCAGATTGTAAATTAAATTGAAATAATAAAATTAAAAATAGAATGTTACCATCATCAAGTAGGGTGCTGGTCCTTTGAGCAGAAATGGAGGTAGTGGTGCCAGATGTATCTATCCAAGGATTTTAACTTAAATTGAGATGATAGGATTGAAATTAAAATAATACCTTTGTTGATTAAAGATGAGTGTACATCTAACCAAAGATTATCAGTTAAATTGAAATAATAAAATTGAAATTAAAATAGTACCTTTGTTGAGTGAAGACAAGGGTATCCAAAGATTGTCAGTTAAATTGAAATAATAAAATTAAAATTAAAATCATACCTTTGTTGAGTGAAGACACGTCTAACCAAAGATGGTCAGTTAAATTGAAATAATAAAATTAAAGCTAAAATACTACCTTTGTTGCGTAAAGACAAATGTATATCTAACCAAAGATTAGCTGAATTGAAATAATAAAATTAAAATTAAAATAAACATACCGGTGGCCGTGGCATTAATGACATGGGCATTGGGAGTATGGGCGCTACTGCTGTCGTCGTTGCAGGCTGTGGCAGTGTTGGCGACGTGGGCGTTGGACGTACGAGCGCTGCTGCTGTTGTTGCTGTCATTGTTGTGTGCAGTTGTTGTATGGGTGGTGCTGGAATTGGTGATGGGGGTATGGGTGCTGCTGCCAGCGTCGTTGTTCCCGCTGTTTTTGTAGTCATTCCCACCATTTTTGTAGTTGTTCTCCTTGTTTTCGTAGTCATTCTCCTTGTTTTCATAGTTGTTATCCTTGTTTTTGTAGTTGTTTTGCTTGTTTTTGTAGTTGTTTTGCTGGTTTTGTAGTTGTTTTCTTTGTTTTTGTAGTTGTAGTCATTGGCGTTGACATTGGAATTCTCGTCATCGTCTGCATCGTTGTTGTTGTTCTGGATGGGACCATTGTCCTCGCCACTCGTAGGTACGCTGCGGTCGTTGATGCTGGGCCTGTCAGATCAATGTTGGCATCCGGGGACAATGGTGGGGATAGGTGTCATTACAAGTAGAGAACGTGCACGCTCGGGCGGGGCAACAGATATGCCACTTGCCACGAGCATGTGTTTGGCCCTGTAGAATTGTTAGCAAACTAAATACACCGTGAATATGATTTAAAAGGACTTATGGGGTGAGGTGGGGTGGTACACCTGAAGCAGAGGACGTAATGTCCTCCGCTGCCCTCTTGAGGGCAGTTTTCCTGTCCATAGTGTGAGTAATCGGTACTGGAAATGAGATGGGATGGGGCATACCTGCCGTTCCCCTTTTTCGTCTGTTTTTTATGCCTTTTGGGGGCATCGACCACGTCCACATTCGATTCTTGGCGCTTGCGCCGGTTGCCAACGGTCGAAGCAGCGTCGTTGCTGCTGCTCTTCGGATTGTCGACCTTGTTTGGGTTGGGGTGGGATTGGTGGTGTGTGGTGACGGGGAAATAGAGGAGAGGAATGGGTGGCGATGCAGGACAATGGGTTGTGACAGGTTGCGATGCAGACAGGGCAAAGGGTTTGGACGCTGTCCTGTTTAGGACGTAGTTCCCACATGTGAATATATTTACTAAGTTTTAGGCCCTACAAATTGCCGGTATGGCTCAGGTGTTAAAGTGCCAGGCTTTATTGTTGCAGTGATGCTGGTTCAATTCCCAATGAGTGCACTTTTTTTTAATTGGTAAATAATACTGTTTCTGAGTGGAATCCAACTCAATTCCGAATGGACTCCACTTGGATTCTGAGTGGAATCCAAGTGGAGTCCATTCGGATTCCATTCGGATTCTGAGTGGAATCCAAGTGGACTCTATTTGGATTCCATTTGGATTCCAAGTGGAATCCAAGTGGAGTCCAAGTGGAGTCCATTCGGATTCCAAGTGGATTCCATTCGGATTCCAAGTGGATTCCATTCGGATTCCAAGTGGATTCCAAGTGGAATTGAGGTGGAATTCTCAATTCAGACTCGGAGTCTGAGTGGATTCCAAGTAATTTACTCGGAATCCACTCAGAGTCCGAGTGGATTCTGAGTGGAATATATTCTGAGCAAAGTCACAAATTTGGGTGGGTTACCTGCCAGAAAATATGCTGCTTGGAGTCCGAGGAGCCTCCTCGGAATGCATGGAATCCGAGCGGAAACCGTGGGGCACTGTAAAGACCTCCAGAAAAGATGGGTATTATTTAACTGACCCTTATTAACTGGTAATTTGCTGCTTGGTCATTGGGAAAATAGTGATTTCAAGCCACATAATATACAAAAATCATTTATCCTAAACAGGAAAAATTATATGAACATCAAAAGTCCCATTGTTAAGAGATCCCAGAATATGTGAAGGGAACTATCCTAACTTCAGACAGCATAGGAGGTCAGGACAGCAATCAAAGTGATAAGCTATCATTTTGAATGGTCAATAAAATTGCATGTACATTGCAGGGATACAAAAGTTCAGCTCAGTTCAGTTCAGCACCCATTTTGTCAGAACTAGAACCAGAAAACCAGTTTGAACCATAAAACCATTTAAAAACAAGAACAGAGTTTTTTACAGTATCAGACCAGAAATTTTCATATCAGGTTTCATTTTCTATAATTACATCACTAAAACCAAACACAAAAGGAAAAAGTGCTACTAACTAATTTTGCTAACCAGTGGCAAGTATAAGTTGGCTTCTTGCAGGAGAAGTGTAATGATGTCAATAAAACTTGAAGTTATTTAGAATTAAAAAATAAAAATAGAGACATATTACTGATTGTATACTATGTGTGACCAAAAAATGATGTACTTCTGATGGAAATCATATGGTGTCATTGGTAATTTAGATGAATTTATTTTGTAGATACAGATACAATGTGCCATTTAACCTGTAATAGCTCACTTAAGTATTTTCATTAAAGGCCTTGGGAAATGTGGTTCAGTGTAAGAGGACACTATGTAGGTACATATATGCACACTTACAAACTCCATCACACCCTCCACTAGTATTGTATTACAAACCATATTGCACATGGACCAACAAGATTACCACCTGCTGTTCTTTATTTAGTAGTTTACACATGTTCAACTCCAAGTAGATACTTGTCACACGTTCCATGAGGAATGTGTGTCCTATTTTCTATTGTACTCCCATGTCATGTTGCTACCTGGGCCTAGGTAGTTACCTGAGTCCATCTTGTATTGTATATAAAGGTAGCAGATTCTCAAGAACTAGCTAAAGAATTGTACAAAGAAGTAATACAGTATTTATAGTAAGAGCCATCAGTCATATTGCATGTAAGAGGTGAGTCATATCCATGTATGTGAAATGATGAAAAGGTAAATGTTACAACTTCGAACAGTTCAGATGACTCTGACCATAGACAGTTGTAAAAAGATTGATTTATTTATTCAAAGTGAGCTTGAAAGAACACCAAGAGATCATCTCAAGGAATTGTCTTAAGAGTTTGAGGAAGGTCTAGATAGAAAAGTATGTACAATTCTCAAGAACTAGCTAGAGAATACAGTTGAGATAAATACAGTATTTATACTAAATAGATGAGTTGTGCATAAGTGTGAGCTGTTCACATGTAAAAGGATGAGTCATAGGTAAAAATAGAAGTGACTCATACAATGAGTCATATGCATGTAGGTGAAATGATGAAAAAGGTGTGGTAAACATATGTAAATGGAAATGAAAAAGGGATGTAGAGCATATGTTGGTGAAACAGTCTTGTGTTCGGTGGAGTTAAAGAAAAGA
This sequence comes from Phlegmacium glaucopus, assembly GCA_015039465.1. Taxonomy (NCBI): domain Eukaryota; kingdom Fungi; phylum Basidiomycota; class Agaricomycetes; order Agaricales; family Cortinariaceae; genus Phlegmacium; species Phlegmacium glaucopus. The sequence goes on along the minus strand of MU130016.1, from coordinate 35,004 downwards.
AAAATAAATTTTGTAACAGTAAAGGTAAACATATGTTGATGGAAATGAAAAAGAGTGCATAGCAAGTGTGTATCAGTGGAGTTAGAAAGAATGAAAATGTTCATGCCAGAACCAGCCATCTGGTTTTGTTCTTGGTTCTTGATCAGTCAGAAAAATGAGAACCTGTTCAGAATGTTAGGGGACATTTACTATTGCAAAGGATAATCCAATACAATTGTCAACTTAGGGAGAAGGGAGTCGCCAGTAACCAAGTGTATATCAAGGTGTCGTTCTAAGACAACACCTACACTTTCTTACTCAAACAACCTCAAACTCTATAAGACAATACCAAAGCAAGTCTTTGGCACTCTTTAGAGCTCAGATTGAATGAATGAATGATCTTTATAAGACTGTCTAGAGTCAGAGTCTTCTGAACTCTTTGAAGTCTTAACAGGTTCTGGTTCTCTAGACTGGTCAGAATTGAACTTCAGCATCCCTAGTGCACTGTTCATTTGTACTTTATCTTGTTATTGGATTCAAAAGCTCTAATAATTTATAAATTCATCACAGTAGTAAGATTTGAATTGCTCCATAATTTTTCCTAACCAAGTCCAGAAGAGTATATATATTTATTGTTGAATCCACACCTGAATGCAAGTACATTATATTTCATCAAATTTGAAAAATAACCAGCTTTAAGGTGTTCAACATACCAATCACTATGGATTTCATTGCAAATGACCTTCAGAAGAAATTCCTTGAACAGACTTTGGCTACAAAAGTGTGTTCAAGGAATGTTTGCATGAGAGTGCTGCGTGGCTTTGAAATTGCCTTCATACAACCCTGTGAATGACAGCATGCTGTGGAAACATAAAGACACACTTTCTAATAAAGATAAAATAAAGTGAGTACTAGAGCAGTCATATAGCAATTATAAATCATATACCTTCTGGAAGAGGTTGAGTAACAGGATATAAGTACTGGTACTCTAAGATAAGATAAGAATCATGGACACTTACCAACTAAAGATGCAGGACACAGAGGAGATCACATGATGAAGCTAATGATGGAGCCAGCAGTTGACTATTCACCTTCTAAGGGTATATATGAGTAAAATGATTGGTGAACTTCTCCATGCATAAACTCTGAACAGAACACTAATCACTCACTATCTAAAGAAGACAGATACCAAAGGATTATTATTTTATGATATCATTCTGTGAAGGTTACTAAACACTCACATCCTGGACAGCATACAGTTCATGAGATTGTCAAGTTATAATAACATTAAAAAACCAGTGGCCACTCACCAACTGAGGAAAGAAAAATCCAGCAATAATCATTGTCAAGGGAACTCAAAGGATCTGGTGCCTGTGACTCACCTCCTAAAAAAAGAAACAGTTCATGGAATGGTCAACTTGTGACAAGCTGCACAGAGAGCTAACAACTGACCAGCTGAGAAATAAAAGGAGACCAGTCAACAGTCAGAGTCTGGCAAGGGGTCCAAACAGAGAGCTGATAACTCACCACCTTAGAGAAAAGCAAGGCCAGTCAACAGTTAGCATTAGACAAGAGCCCTAAGAAAATATGGAGTAACTCACCTCCTGAGGGAAGGAACAGACCAGCCAATGATCAGCTTCTAGAAAGAGCTCCAAACACAGAAATGCACACTCACACTCTGAGGGAAGAAACAAGCCAGCCAATGATTATTTTCTGGCAAGGGTTATAAAAGAATTGGTCACTCACCTTCTGAGAGAACAAAGAGGCCAGCCAATTATCAGCGTCTCACAATAGTTGCAAACAAAGAACTGGTAACTCACTTCCTAGAAGGAACAGCCATCCAATGATCAGCTTCTGGCAAACAAAGAGCTGGCAACTCACCAACTGAAAGAAGAAACAGGCCAGCCAATTATTAACTTGTGTCACAGGCCTAAACAAAGTGCTGGTAACTCACCTTCTGAGTGAAGGAACAAACCAGCTATATGATTAGCTTCTGGCAAGAGGCATAAACAAAAAGCTGGTGACCTGCCTTCTAAAAGAAGGAACAGGCAGGGTAATAATCAGCTTTTAGCAAGGGTCTCAAACAAAGAACTGGTAACTTACTAACTGGGAGGAGGAACAAGGCAATTAATAATCAGCTTCTGGCAAGGGTTATAATAAAGAGCCAATGACTCACCTCCTGAGAAAAGAAAGAGGCCATCCAATTATCAGCTTCTATAAAGGGTTGCAAACAAAGAACTAATAACTCACCTCCTAAGAGAGGAAATAGACCATCCAATGATCATCTTCTGGCAAGGGTCTCAAAAAATGAGCTGGTAACCCACCAACTGAGAGAAGGAGCAGGCCATGATCAGTTTGTTGTACAGGCCCTAAATGAAGTGCTGGTAGCTCACCTTCTGTAAGAAGCAACAAGCCAGCCAAGGGTCAGCTTCTAGCAAGAGCCTTAGAAAAGAGCTGGTAATTCACCTTCTAAAAGATAGAACAGGTCCACTGATGTAGCAAGGACCTCAAAGAATTTACTGGTAACTCACCAACTGAGAGAAGGAACAGGCCAGCTAATGAGCAGTTTCTGAAAAGGGCCTCAAGCAACCACTAACTCACCTCCTGAAAGAAGGAACAGGTCAGCTATTAATCAACTTCTGGCATGGGCCTCAAACACAGAGCTGGTAACTTACAAACTAAGAGAAAGAACAGGACCAGCCATTGATTAGCTTCAGCAAGGGTTCCCAAAAAAAGAGATGGTAACTTACCACCTAAGAGAGGGAACAGGCCAACCAATGATCACCTTCAGTTCAGACAAAGGCCTCAAACAAAGAGCTGGTAACTCACCTCCTGAAAGAAGGAACAGGTCAGTGGATCACAAAAACTTAAAGAAAGAGCTGATAACTTACACCCTGATGGAAAGAACAGATGAGGTATAATGAGCTTCTGACAACTTGAAGGGCCCAAAACACAGAGCTAGTAGCTCACCTCCTAAAAGACAGTCAATTATCAGCTCCTGGCAAGGGCATCAAATAAAGATCTGCTAACTCACCAACTAAGAGAATCAACAGGCCAATTAATGATCAGCTTTTATGGTAAAGGCCCCAAAAAAGTAACCCACAAACTAAGAGAAGGAGCAAGCCAGCCAATTATCAGCTTTTGGCAAGAGCCCCAAACAAAGAGCTAGTAGCTTACATGCTGAAGGAAGGAAAAGGCAAGCTAATTATGAGCTTCTGACAAGGGTCCCCAAACATAGAGCTGATAACTTACATCCTGAAAGAAGGCACAGCCAGATAATGATCAGCTTCTTGAAAAAGACCCATAAAAAATCTAGTAACTTACAAACTGAGAGATGGAAGAGGCCGGTTAATGATTAGCTCCTGGCAAGGGCCTAAAACACAGAGCCAGTAACTCACCAACTAAGAGAGGGAACAAGCCAGTCATTGATCAGCTTCAGGAAAAGGCCCTAAATAAAGAGCTGGTAATTCACTAGCTGAGAGAAAGACATGTGCCAACAAATTATCAGCTTCTAGAAAGGCCCCAAACAAAGAGCTGGTAACTCACCAACTAAGGCAATGAATAGCCAATGATTAGCTTCTGGCAAGGGCTTTAAAATTAAATGAAGAGCTGGTGACTTACACCCTGAGATAAGGAACAGGCAAGCTAATGATGAGTTTCTGGCAAGGGCCCAAAACCAAAAAAATGGTAACTCACATTCTGAGAGAAGGAAGAGGCCAGCCCCATGATCAGCTTTTCAAAAGGGCCCAAAAGAAAAACTGGTGGCTTACAAACTGAGAGAAAGAACAGGCCAACTCATGATCAGCCTTCTGGCTATAGCTTCAAATGAAGAGCTGATAAGTTATAACTCACCAACTGAGATAGAACAGGCCAGCCAATGGTCAGCTTGTGGCAAGGGTCTTGAAAAAGGTGGTAAGTCACCCTCTAAAAGAAAGAACAGACCATCCAATGATTAGCTACTGGCAAGGGCCTTAAAGAAGAGCTGATAACTCACCAACTAATAAAAGGAACAGACAAGCAAATGATCAACTTCTGGAAAGGGTTCCAAACAAAGAGCTGGTAACCTACTTTCTGAGAGAAGGAATAGGTCATTCAATGATTGACTTCTAACAAGGCTCCAAAGAGATGGTAACTCACCCTCTAATAGAAGGGACAGTTCAGACAACAATCAACTTCTGAAAGGGCCTAAGCACAGAGCTAGTAACTCACCCTCTGACAGAAGGAAATTTGGATAGGTCAGCTAATGATTAGCTTCTAGCAAGTGCCTCAAATAAAAACTTATAACTCACCAACTGAGAAAAGGAACAGGCCAGTAAATAATCAACTTTTGGAAAAGTCCCCAAACAAAGAGCTGGTAACTCACTTTCTGAGATAATAAACAAGCACAAATGAATCATGATCAGCTTCTAGCAACCCAAACAAAGAGCTAGTAACTCACCTTCTAAAAGAAGAAACAGACCAGCCATTGATCACCTTCTACCAAAGGCCTCAAAAAAAAATCTGGTAACTCACCAACTGGAAGATGGAAGAGGCCAGCCAATGATCAGCCTTCTGGTAATGGCCCTAAAGGAAGAGCTGGTAAACTACCTTCTGAGAGATGGAACAGGCAACCCAATAATCAGGTTCTGGCAAGGGCCTCAAATAACAAGCTGATAACTCACTTTCTAAGAGAAGGAACAGGTGAACCAATGATTAGCTTCTAGCAAGGGCCCAAACACAGCAGATAATTTACCTCCTAGGAGAAGGAACAGGCCACTCAATAATCAGGTTCACAAACAAGGAGTTGGTAACTCACTTTCTAAGAGAGCCAGACGGCTGGTCCATAGGGTTACCAAAGTTCAGTTCAGAACTGACTCATGAACCTGAACTGAGCTGAACTGAACTGATAATTCAGTTCAGTTCAGTTCAGGTTCAGGCATTTAGAAATTTATGGTTCATGCAGTTCGAACTGAACTGAACTGCTGAACCGTTAGGTCCTAGAAGGCCAGGCAATTCTCTTCTTTTGACTTAACATTTTCTAGAAAGTGATCCTTCAGTAATTTATGAACATTGGAAGGGTTTGGCAGTCCTTTTTAGCATGAAATAATGGCTAAGGAAGGAGGTAATGGCCAGACTTGGTATGTGATGTTATTATGTCAGCATAGATTAGTACTGCCTATTTAGGAAAATAAATATAAATCAATGGTTTTCTGTGTTCTAAAGGAGTTCTGAGATCACATATGAGTGGAAATCAAGTGGCTAAGGGCTAAGGAAAGTCTTTGTACAATAAAATTTCAGAAAAAGGTGAAATTTCAGATTTTATAATGGTTCTTCAGTTCAGTTCAGTTCAAACCAGTTCTTAAATGGTTCAGTTCAGTTCAGGACCATATGCAAACAGTTCAGTTCAGTTCAGGCTGAGGAGGTGAAGAACTGAACTGAACTGAACTTTGGTAACCCTAAGCCAGCCAATGATTAGTTTCTGAAAAAGACCCCAAAAAAAGAGCTAGTAATTCACAAACTGACAGAAGGGACAGGCCAGCCAATTATCAGCTTCTGAAAAGGCCCTAACAACAGAGCCAGTAACTCACCTCCTGAGAAAAGTAACAGGCCAGCCAATTATCAGCCTCTGGGGAAGGCCCCAAACAAACAGCTCATAACTCACATTCTCAGAGAATGAACAGGCCAGCCAATGATTAGCTTCTGGCAATGGCCTCAAACAAGGAGCTGGTAACTCACTTCCTGAGAGAAGCAAGGGGCCAGCTGATGGTCAACTTCTGGCAAGGGCCTTAACAAATGTCAAAGAGCTGGCAACTTACAAACTAAGAGATGGAATAGGACATCAACAATCAGCTTCTGGTAAGGCCTCAAACAAAGAGCTAGTAACTTACATTCTGAGACAAGTGACAGGTCAACCATTGATCAACTTCTGGTGAATAATTAGCCCAAAACAAAGAGCTAGTAACCCACAAACTAAGAGAATGAACAGGCCAGCAATAGTCAGTTTCTGGCACAGGCCTGAAACAAAGAGCTAATACCTCACCTCCTGAGAGAAAGAATAGGCCAGCCAATAATCAGCTTCTGGCAGGGGCCTCAAACAAAGAGCCAGTACTCACAAACTGAGAGAAGGAATAGCTAATTATTAGCTCTTGGCAAAAGCCCCAAATAAAGAGCTAGTAACTCACATTCTGAAAGAAGAACAGGCCAGACAATGATCAGCTTTTGCAAGAGCCTCAAACAAAAAGCAAGTAACTCACCAACTGTAAGAAGGCACAGGCCAGCCAATGATCAGCTTCTGGCAAAGGCCTCAATGGCTAGTAACTCACCTCCTAAGAAAAGACACAGGCCAACTAATGATTAGCTTCTGGTGAGGGGCCAAAATAAAGAGCCAATAGCTCACATCCTTAGAGACAGAACAGGCAATAGTCAGCTTCTGGCCAGGGCCCTCATGCAAAGAGCTGGAAACATACCTCCTAAGAGAAGGAACATGCCAGGCAATGATCAGCTTCTGGCCAGGCCCCCAAAAGAAAGCACTGGTCTCACCAACTCAGAGAAGAAACAGGCCAGCCATTTGTCAGCTTCCAGTAAGAGCAGCAAAGAACTGGTAATTCACCTCCTGAGAGAAGGAATAGGCAAACTAATGATCAGCTTCTGGCAGGGGCCTCAAACAAAACTGGTTATCTCACCAACTGAGATAAGCAATAGGCCAGCAGTGATCAGTTCTGGAAAGAGCTCTATACAAAGTGCCAGTCACTTACTTTCTGAGTAAATAAACAAATCAACCAGTGATTAGTATAGGGAACAGATTCTGTGAAAATAATTACAGACTATCTGATAGACCAAACAATATTCTTAAATTAGCATCTCATACCATGTATATGTTCTTCACAGACCTTGATCACATTATTCAAATGGCAGATTGTGTTATGCAGTTCTTCATGATTCTAGTAATATAAACATCAGTCAAGGAGGATATCCAACATTTAGGTTGAAAATTTAGAACCAACCTCTACTTGTCTCTCTAAATCTTTCAAAACCTCCTTGACATCATAGACAATATGGCTTTCAGTATTCATCCAATGCAGAAACCAACTGGAGCCAATATGATCCAGAAAAGATATAAGGACTGTACCAAACTGGTCACTAAAGTAGGATTGGATTTGTTCTACTCCAACCTCTGTCTTTGTGGCATGAGCCAGATGGAGGTACCAGTTTTCACAGGCATATGAAAAGGCATCTTGTTGGTAGTTTCTTCCACTGCCATCCTTCAAGTCTGATTGACACCATTGTCTCTTCATGATCTGAATGCAATGGTCCAAGGCAAAGATGTGGTAGTGCAGCAGATTAATGTAGTAGTCAGATCCAGCACGCTGGATGTCCACCAAGAAATCTGGCAGTGATGCATGGAGAAAAGTGATCTCAGCTTTAGAGTGATTGGAAAATTGAGGATTAGGAAGTTGGGGTTTAGGAAGTTGGGGTTTAGGAAGTTGGGGTTTAGGAATTTGAAGGATGGCCCTGCAGCCCCTCAGCAACAAGAGGATGTTACCTGGAGAGGCTAGACATAGGAGATTGGCCAGACCATTGAGTGGGAGAGGGTTATAAAGGACCAAAAGAATACCCAGAATATCTTTGAACAATGGGTTGCTGTGGTATGGGGCATCCTTTAAAACCTGCCTATACAAACCATCCAAACCTGTATGATATTCCATGGCTTGTTTTAGGTGATCAACTGGTGTGGTTGGAACATCATTGAGATCACCAATGAATTTGACAACAGTGGATGCATATATGAATAGACCCTCTGATTTTTTAACCAGGTTTGCAAGATCAGCATTTGAAGGCCATGGAGCTTTGACACCAAGCATGAACTCATGATGTTCTTCATACAGAGCTGATAAGTGAGTGTAAAAGAATTTGTGGATATCATCGTCAGCTCGAAAATCCATCAAATCCAAGGAAAAGATTTTGTTTGGATAGAGCCTGAACTTTCCTTGGATCTCTTCATCTGCACGGCTAGTCAACAAGAACCGAATAAAAGATGGAGAGCTGGTAGGTGCCTCTGCAAGCACCCTGATGAGCTCAAGTGCATCCTTTATGTCACACTCATCAAGTGCATCAACAACCACAATAATTGGTGATGACAATGAGAATGATGACTCAATAGAAGAAAGGATAAGCTTTTCCAGCTGAAGTTGCCATGAGTAGTCAGGAATGCGAGGGTCATGCTCGAGACTTTGGCAAAGTGGTTCCCCAATTGTAGGATGGAAGATGGAAAGGTCATACACAATGGTGGTGAAGACTTTGGTACCAACACGGCGGTCAGAGTGATCTCAGGAGAAGAAGAATGTTCCTGCAAGCCTATTTCTGTCTGCGAACATCGCTGCAATCGCACTGGCTGCTGTCATTTTTCCCGAACCAGCCAGACCAGACAACCAGCAAATCAGACTGGCATTTGGATCATCAGCCCACTCAGAAATCTTCTCAAGGAGAGCGACGCGAGTTTCTGAAAGAAAGGGGGCAAACTGACGTTCCTGGGTGTTGAAGGCAGCGCCGGCGACGGCGTACTCTCTGAGAGGTCGTACACCTGAAGCTGCTCGTGAAATGAGGTAAATAGCGTTACCAAAAAGGAATTTTTTACACACCATTAAGGAAGTTCTGTGTCGTCTTGTCTGAAAGACACATTCAGCTTTGGTCGGAGATTGTTTCAGCCGTCGACTTACAGGTGTTAAACGAGTCAATGATAGTCATAGTGCCTGAGCCAGAGTTCGTAACTTGAAGAGATGGCAACAAAGCCGCGGGCTGTTGAGAGACAATTGGACTGGCGCCTATGATCGGTTCGAAGGTCGGGATGGATCTGTTGCTTTGGATGACTACCGATCCTGGATCTGGAGTGCGGAAAAGGTATATATTAGATTGACAAAGGTGGCTGATTGCTGTCGAACCGACTGGATCTGGAGTGAGGGAAAAGTAGGGGACATACGTTTGGAATCAGAGTTAAGATGAGCATGAGTGGAATTGGCAATAAATGCAGATGGGTTTGATAGATGTGAGCGGTTGGGACCAGAAATATTGTCATTCAGAATGCGGAATGGTTTGAGTAGACGGTCTTTGAAACGGGGGTGTTGATCAGACATTGTCAAGTTGGTGACAGTCACTGTATCACCATTGAGCGCAACACTAAGTAGTTCCCGTGACCTCAGGACATTGAGTTTATCAACGTTGCATATCGCCTTTTGCTCCATAATTCATAGTACATACCTGGTTGATAGTACTCGTCTGAATACGCTTTCAGACCGTACGCCACCATTACTGTCCTCTGTCTATTCCGTCCGTGAAGGCTGCTGTACACAAGAATTCACTTGCGGACGATGTTCTTGGAAATCAGGAATGCAATGCCATACTGAGGATTTTTTCAAGGGCTTATATACTCTTGCGTACGCGTATGTTTCCGTTTGGTTGACTTTTCTCATACCGATGATGTTTTCTTTCCCAGATGTTTGTTTTCGGCTCTTACCTCCGCGCACATATAGTTGACGCCAAAAGCCATAAACCAATGGCCCACCAACCGACCGCCATCCTTTCTTACCACCCACATGCATACTTTCAATATTAGCGTCGGCACTTCAAAGCTTCAAAGTTTCACCTTTTACTCCTCCCACTCCCGTCGCCTTCCATGAGCGTGACAGTGAAGTTTCACCAGCCTGACGCTAGGATGTATTGGCATCCGATTATTGAAGATGCGTGGCCTAGGATGGTTTGGAGCAGCTGGAACAATTGAACTGCTCGCTACAGATTTGCACAACTTCTTCACCTCACGGATCTCCACTACTCTCATGAGTCGGAGTCTCATCCTCCACAGCCGACGTTACTCTATACCCTCCCAGATCCCACAGCTATCGCCATCCAGGAAGCTGATGGCGGACCAACTAGAGCTGGAGGACTATTATCCATGGACACGCTCCACTATCACTCAGCCGTCCCACGCGTCCCCTCCCACAGACGCTCGCTCCGTCCAATTCTCATTGTCCTTGGTCTCATTTTTGCCAGTATCATTATCGTCCCACAACGACTACGAACTTTTACCCACTACAACAGCCTTCTAACGCATTAGCCAGAAAATCAGTCTGCTTTCGTTACGAGTCCTCTGAGCTATCCAGCCCCCAGCGGGTGGACTAGGACAGCCAGCAATTCAGATGCATACACCTGCTCCTGTTGTGACGAAGACACTGAGAATTGAAATATGGAGAACAGGAAGTAAGCAGAGTGAAGTGCATCGAGCAGGCTCGTCACGTATATGTCAAAGACCAGCGCTCAGCCTTTACCCAACACCAGAAGATGACCAGGCCGACGTCAATGGCTATAGACCTGATATACCTAAAGGTACGTGTTTTCACTACAAACATCACTCATTTATTACTCTCTTCAACTTAAACAGTCGGGAACGTCGAGTCTTGCATAAAAGATTGTACTCGATAACTTTCAAGAGACCAATATCATACGCCAACCTCTCTTCACCTTGACCCTACATTTCACTTAAATGACGATCCCTCAACGTTTAAGCTCCTAATTCATCATGGAAAAAATTCCAAGAAACAGTACACCTGGCTTTTAAATGTATTTTCGCTTGTATTGGTATAAGACCTAACATTAAAATGCATTCATCACATAATGTCATTCGACATAACTCGTTACACTTTTACACATTATCATCATCTTCCCAAATCTCAGGAACTAGTTCACTAGGAAACTAGGCAGGAGAGCGTTCGAGCAGAAGCACCGCAAGTAAACTCGCACCTGGGATCCACCCAGTATGTATTGCTAGTAGGTTTTGGCGCAAATAAAAAGTTGGTGCTGGCCGCCAATGTTGACGTCGATGTTTATGCTCCCATAGACGTCTTGCCCCGCTTCGTAGGTGCAGCGGATCCTTGAGTCGTATTGGTTGGTTTGGTAGAGGGAGCGGAGGCTGCTGCCGTTGAGCGCCAAGATGTGGGGTATCGAGTATACCTTTGAGAGCTAATCATGCAAGCTTGCCAAGACCTGGAGCAGGAGCTATAAAGACTGAAAAGTGGGTTAGGCTCGTGACCATCCTGTATTGTATATTCATAAAATTTAGACAGGTTTCCGGGAAATTGGAGATAGGTTTCTGAGTTTTCTGGTTCGCAGGTTTTCAACTGGTTTTTGCTCAGTTTCCTTGGTTGCTCACGTTGAGAAACCTGTGGAAACTATTTTCCTTAAATACTGAGGAGCTGTTGAGTATAAATTATAATTACATCAGGATATCCACAATGTGAATTTGAGCCTCGATACAGAGATCTGGCCGAAAACCGGCAAAAAACCATCAATTCCAGCCAAATGTTGCAGTGTAAGTATAAAGACGAGCAAACATGATTAATCCGTTTTCGCTCACTGTGCGCTTCTCCATAAATTCGAACGTTTACCCCACTACGCTGCCTGCTATCATCGTTGACCCTGCAGCCTGAATCAGAGCACGGATTGGATATTCATCGCATCGATTTCTACGCCACGTAAATATCCAATCTTTAGGTGCCGATCTTACCAACGCAAACATGGTCTGTCAATTATTACGGCTCTCACCTACTTATCTTCAACAATCAATCATATTGTCTCATCTCTGGTCTAGTTGCTTCCTTTCAATTCACCTTTCGTAACGTATCTGGGCACGAATTATGTCCCAACGACACCGGAGATAGTTCAGATAACAGAGTTGCTCGTTGGCCCTGAAATTCAAGTGGCAAATCTCAAGGCAGAAATTAACCACACTCAATCGTTATTGGATGACCTAAATTACAAAATGAAGATATTGCAAGATGGCATCGACGAACATCGCCGGCTACTATCACCTATTCGCCGCATATCCGATGACATCCTTCGAGAAATCTTCGTTCGTTGTCTACCTAGTGATCACAACGCCTTGATGAGCTCAAGTGAGGCCCCATTGATACTTGGGCGTATTTGTGGTCATTGGAGATCAATACTCTTCCATACATCAGCTATGTGGGCGAGTTTGCATATTCCAATTCCCCACTTTCCAGAAAGTCATCTTCGATTGGATCAGCGACTCACAATCATCTCAAAGTTCAACATAGACATACAACAACGATGCGACGCGATCCGTGAATGGCTGCGTCGGTCTGGAACTCTTCCTCTCGATATCAGTATTTATTCTCCGCATGCATCCCCATCCTTGGCTTTTCCAACAACGCCAGCGGTGCCGCCACTACCATTGCAGGCTTACATCAACCTTCTACTTCCATTTTCATATCGTTGGCGTTCACTTCAGTTGTGTTTGCTTTCCGGTGCTTTCGGTGATTACCTGAGGCCACTAGCTACCTTGGTTGAAGAAGAGATTCCAATCCTTACCTTCCTGAACATCTACTTTCCACGGTCTGGCCGCCCCGTTGAACATAGCGTATGGTATCAGTCAGGAATATTCAAACGACTTCGACGCCTGGCTGTATCCTCCCACGAATGGGACCCAGGATTACATCTATTCCCCGTTAACTGGTCTCAGCTCACCTACTTCTCCTGTTTGTCCTGTAAGGGATTCGATGCCACTGCTTGTCGCCTCTTATTTACTCGCTGCCCGATGTTGATCGAGTGTGATATCGATATTCGACCCATTGACCTGTCGACCGTCGACATCTGGACGCTGTCGAAAGGAATCATCCACATGCCCTCCCTCAAATCCTTGGTCATAAGGGATCGTGCAAGAATTGCCAATGATCAGGCCCAGGCTCTCACGCTTTTGTTTGAAACCCTAGATGCACCCTCCTTAGCTAATGTGGCTTATAAAACTATCACTCCAGCTTCCCATGATTGTCGCTCTCCTTTGCTTGCCTTACTATCACGAAACGGGAAAAGTGTCCGACATCTATCCATGGATATCTTCCACATAACACTCCGCGACCTCCTTGAATGTCTGGCCAGTGTCCCATTCGTAACACATTTTACCGAAGACGAAGCTCTTTATTCTTTGAGCCGCATACAATCCATACCTTTTGATATCATCAATACATTCCTCCATCTCCTTACTCCAAGCAACAATCACATTTTGTATTTGCCAAATCTTCAATATTTTAAAATCAAACCGAGATTTGTATATGGGGGACATGTCCGTCGTGACATATCTGATACAGCGCTTTCCGCTTTCATACAAGGAAGAGTTGGCCCACAAGTCCCTGATAATATCCCCAAACTCAAGCATGTTGTAATTGATAAAAATTACACCGTGGTCAACAATATCCTTCCTATCCTGCAACCGTATGTTGATGCTGGGATGAAACTAGATCTCACCTACAAGCCCATTTTAAAGATAAAAACACCATTGATTCAGCCAAACGAAGGGCATAGATTTCTGAAACCTGTTTAAAATGGATTCCGTGTGTCCTCCGAAACTTAGCTCGTACTTGTATATACATGGAAATATGGCGTGAAGGTCATCAAGGACTTTGGGAGGCTCAAGATTAAAATCTGTTTTTAACTCGAGTCCCGGAGCTGGCGACGAATGACTTATGTACATCACATGACGAATTCAGCGCGTGGTCTTGGCGTGGTTATAGTTTAACTCGGCAACGTTTCTTTTGTAGGTCGGTTCAGTTTCTTACCTACATACACTACTCTTTGAGGAAATCGTGTTTGAAATTGAGCATCTCTATCATGTACATGACATCTACCTTGAGCCCACAGTCAAACTCAGAAGGCAGCGTTCCGGTCGCGATCTTTGCTTTGGGTGATCGACGGAAGTTCCTACGCGTTTCTGAAGACTATCAAGTGAGTAGTTGGCTCATTTTCTGATATGATAGTATGTGAAAATATTCGGCCTTGAACTTTTATTCCAGAACACGCTTAGGCAGGTTATCCAAAGTTTTGATCTAGATGATGATGTACTTCTGTCTCTTCGAACATCCACGATTGATGTTTGTCAAGGAGAGGAAGTTGAAATTGATGAAAGCGCTTACCGTTTTCTATGGACGTTCTTGGGTAAAATTGATGTCAGTATTGTGGAAGGAGCTCAAGGTCAGCATCTTCGGACCATTGCATCATAAAACCCTTTACCTACACTGATCAGTTGGTCGACGTCAGCAGAAAAAGGCGCAGGGGAAAGGTCGTGCATTAACCCCAATCGACACAGAATTTCCCCCTAGCCCTTCGAATCACGGCTTGGAAATGGAAGATTTTCCGATGGCCTCGAGTACCGTCATCCATCCAAACCCTCCACTCGATGAAGGCCTTTCGCACACACCTATACCTGAAGAATTTGGCAGAGAGATTGATGGATTATCTAACGCTGCTACGGCAGGAGGGAGAGTACACTATTCCCAAAAATCCAGGAAGCATGTCGATGATGAGCAAAGTGATGATCAACTTGAAGGTGATCGAGTCTCTGAAGAAACCGCTGTTCCCCTGAAGAAGATACCCTATGTCCGACAAATTACTGAACTTGAAGACAATGGCGAGGGCGGATCCAACTTGCAGAAAAAGTTTAAGCCTCGTGGTGCTTTTTTCCCAAAATCCCTTGACCGTCCGTATCATCGTTGGCTTTTAACTCTGTATCTGACACACACATGTAGAGATTGTTTCTTCAACGTTAGTGAAGAAGGACAAACCAGCCGAACCAGGTAATGAAGGTTTGTACATTTTCACTCTTCAACAATTTCTTTACTTATGGGAAACGCAACTAGTTCTCATATCGACACCACCAAAACAAGTCAAATCGGCCATTCCAGCCACTCCAGCGCCTCCACCTCCACCTCCACCTGAGGAAGACCCTCGCTTCGAGATTACAATCATTGGTCCACAAAATGAATCTGCTCAGTTCAAGACTCGTGGTAAGCACCCTGTAAGGAAAGTCCTGGCAGCCGCTTGTAAGACCTTTGGCATCAAGTATGAACAGTACGTACTGTCATTCTCGTTCTATTATGCCTTGCTGATCTTTTGGCATAGAGCTCGTCTCATCCTATCTGTTTCAACCGAGGAGGGAGGCGAAATCCAGACTGATGAGTTTGACTGTCCAGCGGAAGAAACGATGTCCCAATGTGGAGTAGATGGCAGGGCAAAGCTGTTCGTGAGGGTCGACGCAGACCAGGATGATGAAGAACATGAAGCAGTGTAGTGTATCACACGATGAATTCGAATCTTGAAGTTTAAAAAACACGAAGGGAGGATTTATGATAACGAGGCATGTACCATAATATATTCGCTATCTTGTGTTCCGATATAAAAATTGAGTTGCTTCTATCAACAATGAAACCGATTGAATTTGTGAAGGCACAATAAACCGGCGCGGACGAGTCGTTGCAGATTCGGCCAAGCAGAGAACCTTCCTTTAAGACCGATTTCTTTATGAAGCAGTAACGACATGTGGTGACAACAGCAAGATTTCAGATGGCAATGATTCCGGAATGTCATACGTTAAATATCATGATGAACATCACGACATTCCTTCTAAACCATGGACAAGCCAGTCTGCCCCCTGTGCCCTGAATTTGACGACAACATCCCCTCACCGCCAACTTCATTCGCGGTAAGGAAGGAGGCAACGGTGAAGAGGCTTGCGCATTTTCTAGGGAAGAACTGAAGTGCAGCAGAGATGGCGATGGCGGGAATTCGGAGACGACTGAGGAATCTGATAAAACTAAATGATATCCTCGGTTTGTTTCGATGGACCACGAGTGACCATAGGGTATTTTGTAAGTGCTCCTTATCGTGGTAAGTCCAAGCTCATGCGATTTGGTGGTGTTGCCGTTCTCTGTCAAGACCCTACAGGTTTGAGTTTATTAGGAGCCCCAAATGGACAATTACAGATACTCAATGGATAACCGTTCGGGCTGCTTACTCCATATTCCAATTCCTCTTGTTTGGCGACCCAAGTAAGTTAGTTCGAGTCTAACTAGACTTCGCAAAACCCAACGAGCAGATCGGAAACATGCAGAACTACTATGTTGGTCGATCAAATCTGCTTTCGATGCCAAGGTGGCCGAAGAATAGGTAGCTGCCTGATGGCATCGCTATCTACAGATAGGACGTCAGGATCGGGATGTGGAAAGCAAAAAAAAAGTGGTAAACAAACCTGGACAACGATCAGCAAGTCTTTTGACTCCCTTGCCTCTAAGTTCAGCTGAACATCAATATTTTGCGGGCGCCGGATCCTTCATGGTGGAGGATTTAGCAGCAATTTGAAATGTCGCCGAAAGTAAAATGGCTGAGGTAGAAGAGAACAAACATTTGTAAGCGCATAACGAGTTCTCGGAATTGGTTGATAGTGTGGTCCAAATCTTGACATGAACGACTCTGCGAGAGGTTCACTCTTCGGAAGTTGGTCCTGTGTCTCTGTTTCTACCTGGTTCTCATCGGAGAGTTCCTTGAGAGCTTCAAGATCTTCAATCGTAATTCATGTTCTATACTCAAGAATAATAAGGAATAAATAGGGAGGCTAGGAACGGAAGATATACCTTGCCAGGCATGAAGTTGCATTCCGTCAATCGTATGACCATGCATTCAGAACCAAGTACACCATCCAGTCAGTCCTTCAGCCATTCGATTTCGAAGTCGGCATTGGCAAGGTGAATAAGATACCTTTGATGATGCCAAGGCATCAGTTTACACCTCCAATGAATCAGGAAAAAGATGGGAAACTGACCCCCAATTTTCTCAACAGTGGCAACATCCATTTTCCATTCTGGATATCCGTTTACGATGTTCATGATCCGTTTCTTCAAGTTGCGTCATGTTTCGCAACTTGACAACCAAAGAATAATGTTAGAGGGTGGAATAACGATCAGTATGAGAAATGCCATACCATGAGAGCCTCCTTGAGTCGTTCATGTTCTCCATTCGACTCGCCTCTCCTATCATCCTCTCCCGCAGCTTCCTTGTCTAACAGGGCCATTTCCAGTCGTTGTTATACATCAACAAGGCTGTTTTCGGGGAGTTGTGATAGTTGCATCTGGTTCATTGTGATTTATAACAGCTTGTCCTGTATGTATCGTATTTATTTGTGTTATATCATGATGTTGTAATTCAACAAATGTGTTGGCGTTAGCGCAAGCCATTGGGTTATGTAAAGAAACATCTCGAAAAAAATCTAAACGATAATAAGAGTTCAAAACAGATAAAAATAATTTTGTAACCACATACTCGTTTTTAATATCTCAATAAACTTCAAAGTCGTATTTCCGGTATTTTCTATGTAGTGACCTGGAAAAAAAAAGAGAGAGAGAAAGGAAACGTTGAGAAATTTAAACATAAATTGTATCATTTGAGAAATTTGCAAACCGAATGAAGGCGGTATATACGCAATGTCACCAGGCTAACGTATTAGAATCCGCTTCAGAAATCTTTAACCATATAGAACAGAAAATGAAAAACGTTACATAGAAGTCGTATGTCGCTGCATTACTCTGTGATGCAAAGGGTGTGATTCTTGCCTCACCAGATCTGAATAACAAGGAGGCTACGTCAGTCCTTTTTGAGCAAGTAGATGTAACAAAAGGTTTTTCACATAAAGAATGTCCATTCAGGCTGCGTCGCTAGGGTGCCACTGAAAAAATCCAATGTCAGGGGGCGGAAAAAACGTGGGCGAACGCATCGTGAATAACGAACATGCAATTCTCTGCAACGCTACCTATAAGATATATACGGCAGAAGATTTTGAACCAACTTACCTCATTCCTCCAACATCAATTTCGACCTCAGCGGCGGATATCTTCTCAGAAACAGTGAAAGTTCTCGTGTCTACTACCTCAGGCTTGACAGAACCTCCTATCTTCTTCTCAGCAGGGACGTCGGATAGTTGGAATGTAAATGGATGTGGCGTGTTAATAGTTATTGGGAATGGCCATATCCTTGTTTATGTCTTGTGGCGGTGGTTGTGCTATATGACCAGAGTAAGGCTTAAGGTATCGTCATTTCGAATGACAAGATCGGCTTGACCACCTACAGGGAAATTTATAGAGTTCTGTTTGAGGAATGTAGTCAAAGGCTTGTAAGTTGCCATCCATCCCAAAATTCTTGGCGAGGACAGATTTTGGAACGTGAGCAAGCCAATCAGTGAGCTGAAATGTAGCATCTTCTGAAAAATTCCCCTCGTCGAAGATGAGAATAAATTCAGCACCGTCTGGCGTGGTATCTTTTGCCTGAATCGAATGTGGATTACCAGCAGGAAAACACCACAGATCACCTTGAGACTAGTTGTGGAAAAGAGATTAATAAATGGAAGATTTGTTGTTGATGGCAAAGAAACTCACAACATCTCCCACCCAGACCTGGCCTTCTGGTGTAATTGTGCTAATTCTAAGATCGCCCTGGGGGTGTTGATTCAATAGAAGGGTATATCATAACATTTTGTCATTGCTTACTTTGAGAACATATGCCCACTTGTCATCATTGTCAGTGCCTGTGATGATTATTACGGCGTGAAAAGGAAAACCTCAGCTGTGGCATGCCAATGCATTTCCCTAGGCCTGAAAACGTGATTAAATAATGAGCGTTTCATCGAACCTTGCAAAGAAAAAAGGCTTACCGTATTGCACCTGCTTTGAGACGCATGTTAACACCTTGGGTTCTGACCGTCGACCATTGATGCTCAAATGATGTTCATGAGACTTACCAGCAATAACGGTTGCTTGGGGTAGAGCATCAACTATAGATGGGCCGCAGAAGATAAATTTTATTGAAGAAAGGAAATAATGCAAGTAGTGTAGTACCATTCTGTTGCCTGGCCCAGCCCCCCATCGCTGAGTTTGTTATGGCTCAAAGAAAAGGGCCACTTGAAGTTCCTTACTTCGCCATGGTAAGTAGTGGGAGGTGCAAGTAGATCGGCGTTCTGGAGATCTAGTAGTACGTTTTAATTTGTGGACCCAGAATAGACGCACCGAGTTGACCCCGTTGCGGGCTAGGGAATGGACCAGAATTAAGAGTCCAGAGTTCATTATTAGGATCTGAACCAGTGTATACGATCTTGAGTTGACCGGAAGAGGCAGGTGCAGCGAACGATGTTGGATGTAGAAGCAGGTATGCCAAAATCACTAACGCCTGGTGCCTCAGGAAGTACAAAGAGCGATGGGAGGCATAAACGCCGTAGCTGTGGGTTTAAACTACAAAGGGACCACGGAAAGGGTTAGCCCGCTTACTCGCCTAGCTAGTACTTAAGATCCTCGAAGATGATACGGGGCATCTTCGGATTCGAACCGATCTATGTACTAAATACAAGGTCATCGTATCCAGGCATTCCATGAGGGCCTTTGGAATCCATGCGATGCAATATCTCTGCCCAAGCGCAGCACATACCAGCCAATCCTTCATACAAACTCCAAGGATGATCGGGGAGGCTCATTTGTTTTGATACAGTCATCTTCCTATGAAAAGTCGCAAGATGTGCAAGATGCACAGCCTGTATAAAGATTGGTCTATTGGAAGACTCGGGAGTGTCGAGTACGGCAGATGCAGATAACAAGGCATACACTGAACCCGCGGTGCCATGACAGAGACCTACACCTTTGCGCAGAAGACCGCACTTGTAGATCAAAGCAGCACCACAACGAATGGCAGTACGAATCTTTGCTGTGACTGCATCATTCATAGGTATGCTTTCTCTGTTCTCTTTGAAGATCCGTAGAACTGTGGCAAGAAGAATGATTATGCCTGGCGCCCCATGACACCATCTATCAAATGCCGTGAGTATGATATTTAGTCGGTTCAATAGTCAGACCTTACTGAACGAGATGACTTCCGCTAGAACCACCACTTTGAACCCTATTAGTTGCACATTTTGTCGGCCAGTTACCTGATTCATCTTGGCAGTCAACAAGCCATAGGATCGTATGTATGATATCCTGTATGTGTGTCTGATAAAGGGGAAATGGGCAATTCAAGATGATCTGTAGAATGCCCGCTACCAACAAAACGAAATGAAAACGAATGACCTAACAGTAAAAAAAAATTACCAACCTACTCCGTGAGCGCCGCCCAGGTAACGTTTACCATGCCATCTCCACATCAACGGTGGTACGGAGCGAGTATCGCGGGACTTGAGGTCGGCGGAAAGCATTTGGGATCCGTGCTTTCCACGAGATATTATTGATTCAATGAGACAAGATAGATTGGTGTCGGAAGTAATTTTTTCTAGCGGACCCTGCACAAAAGCAGAATGCGCGTCACCACGGAGAGCCTTTCGAAGGTAAAGAAGAGCATAGAGTAATCCTGCGCGCCCGTACAAAATCTCACATCCATCGTCCTGGTTCTGAATATCTTCGTTGCCAGCAGGAGAAACTGCTACTTTTATAGCATAGTCTAAATAATCTTTAGCCGCTTGGAAATCATCGATGATGACTTGTTCAGAGGTGGCGGGGTTTCGCGCTAGAACCAAGGTGGCAATTCCGAGCTGAGTCTCGATGAACGATAAGCGTGGGGGCCTCGAGTGTATGTGAGCAGGGTTGATAGGATTTTGGCGTAGCACCCTAACTAAATCCTTATCTGCTGTAGAGAACAAGGTTTTACGCTCTAAGATGTCTTCTGATAGTCGAACGTTTTTCTCCGCAATATGATACCCCATGAAAGCAATCCCTTGGATAAGAAATATTTATTTTAATGAAGTTTCGATATCCGATGTCACATTTGATCTCACCTGCGATCCCGACATAGATGCTATCAAAGCTGCTGATTTTTGTGGTCTCTTTGCAATGACGTTGCACAACTGCTAGGTCTCGAAGAAGTGTTGATGATATAGATTTGGTTGTAGATGCCCAGTCTTTCTCCAAAGCAAAAAGTTCAGTGGGCAATGGGATAAAACGAGAATTGATATCAGCCATGCTGCGAGTTGGTCATCAGGTTGAGATATAAGTCCGACACACTCCCCAAATGGGGAAGTTATGAAATGCGACACACTGTGCTTCGGCCGCCTCACGGCAGCCGGAGTTCTAACCTAACCTCCCCAAGACCGCGCGAAAAGGACATATACCTGCCCCTAAATCTGCCCCTAACCTGAACAAAAACCACTAACACAACCACTAACGCGAACCCCTAACGCTAACCAGGACCTAACCAATTACTAGCCCAACCCAAACCCCATCGGCACCTAACCGGCAGACTCGCCGGAGTGTCAAAAAAAGTCGATGGCGAGCTACGGCATCCAATTTGATGGGAGATCAGCAACACATGTCACTTTGTGACGGGATCCAAATGGTCACGAGGCTACCGCTGGCTATCGTTAAGGTTTATTTTGGACTTCTATTTGGGACTTGTCAAAAGTGCTTAGTCGAGAACCTTATCTGATTCCAGGCTTCCAGCGCCTTGATTCTCGACAATCATGATTCGCCCCCCATCGATTATCCACTTCACCAACCCATCCTACAGGTACGTTGTTTATCGAGCCGGCGAAGAGATCTTATATATCATACTTGTTGGATAACAATTTCTTCTTCACTCCCTTCGCTGTCATTTTCTGCTTTGACACATGGATTACAGCGCAGTTTTGAGCATCCTTGATATGTGCAGAAAGACAGCTAGCGCATCTACTGAGTACTCTGTACTCTTTTTTCAGGCGCACTTCTGCCAAAACCGACGGGCATGAGTTGGGTGTGCGAGTATGCCCCCACCGCCCGGCGCCAGAACCTTCTGTCCCCCTCCTCCCACCCCCCTTCCTTCTATCCGAGCTTGTGCAGCAGAACGAACCGACGTCTTCCCGAAATCCTGGGGCGACTGTCCGTTACCTTGCCTTCCTTCCATGTCAGTTCTTACTCTTGGAAGGAGTCTTTATAACGGTATACTTTGCCCTATGGATTTGGGAATAGCGGATATATATTTGTTCGGTTTCGCTGTCTTTGACCACCCATGCTCATTTTGATTTATAATGGTTGGATATCATATCATTTGGTATCCATCCTTCGAGTTTTCATGTTTCCCGTCTTTAGCGCCGGGTATTCAATGCCCTTAATGCCCTCCGTTTGTCACTGTCACCCTATGTGCCTTGTGATAGATTGTGTTGGATTATGATGGAAGCTTCTCTGGTACTGCATAGGTCCTCGGGCTAGCTGCCACTGCATTCTCTCCGCCCTCTTGATTCTCATAGTTCTTTTTCTTTTATTCCGGACCACAAACCATCTTGACACCTAATTATTCGCATATTGGCACATGGCTAACCATATTTAGAGACATTTTTTTTTTCCCCTTTCCATACAGTAGGAATCAGTTATACCGGTACATTCTCTTCTGTGCTCGAACTCCCCATACCGTCTGTTTATTTACTCAGTTCGAGATCCCAGGAAACTCCTTTATAAATCACAGTACAAGTATCAAGAAGAGATCTGACAGTCAGGACTCAATAAAAGTTTACACAACAGGCTACAGTTTTTACAATAAAATAGTAACAAAAAAAAGTCCGTGATAGACCTGTTTGAACGTGAACGAGATCGTGTTTCCTCCCCCCTTATCTCAGAAAAAATGACATGGGCCCAACCACCATCCAACTTATGCATCATCATCATCATCATCATCATCATAGTTTCAAGGAAGACTGAGAACGGTATGCATGAACTGATCATAGTTGATCTGAATCCATCCATCACGATCGGTATCCAGCCTTCCAAAGGACTCGCTGAGTTGTTTGACGACAACACAGGCACGGACAAATCGGTCAAACGAGATTCCAGGTGGCGGGCCACCTCGAACACCGACACTATTAGCTTTGACGTCTACCCCGCGAGGGGTAAAGATTAGCAAATATTCTAGACTCAAAGGGGTGGAAGGAGTACCCACCATATTTTCTCTGCACGAGATCGAGGAGAGGAGGGGATAGATTATATCTTTTGGGTACATAGGCGGAGGTCAGGGCATTTTAAGAGGTAAGATTGGGCTCGAGAAACGCACCCGAACTGAGCTAGTGCATCGCGAAGTTCTCCACCATCAATAGATCCCGAGCGGTCCCTGTCGAAATGCTTGAAAACATTTTGCCAATCCTAAAGAAACACAAGATTTGCGCATATACGTCCTGACTGGAAGTTTGGTAAGGGAAAAAAAGAAGTACCTTGACGTATTTCCAAAGACCCGCGAACTGCAAAAATGTGGCCAAGTCAAAAAACCTGGGAGTCTACAGACCGTTGTTGACAATACCTCGTTGAAGCCAATTGTTCCACTACGATCAGTGTCCTATAAGAGAAGATAAAAGGACCATCGCAATTTCGAAAGGGACCTAATCTCACGAAGATGGTCATAAGGAGTTTAACAGTATCAAGATCAAAAGCTGTGTTCAACCAGTGCGTTGAGTACTGCCACCCATTTTTGGTCTCGGATGAATATTAGCCAACTCACGAGTCCAATCGCCATTGATCAAAGCACGTTCTAGACAAGTATGAGCGGTCAGTTTTCTTCTAGAGAGGATGGCGAGATGAGCGCTCGACTCTGAAACACTACAAACCTAATTCAATGGCAGAGATAGCACCAGATCTATCAAGGTCGACAGAGGTGAACCAGCTCCATAACCTAGAACATACATCAGATCAGCCCATGCTCCAAACCCTTGTTTATCGTTCAATCGCTGAGAGGGGATGGTGCTTACTGGGGATCGGCCCCTGGTGGCATTCCATGATGGCCGCCAGGTGCAGCAAATCCGCCTGCTCCTCCATATGCCTATTTAACCCACAAAGCGGTTAACTCTAAGAATGAACGAATATGAAAAGATCTTACTCCTCCACCTCCATATCCTGCTGCGGGCGGTGGCGCTCCATATCCTCCCCCTTGGGGAGGAGGTGCACCATAACCACCATATCCACCACCGGGAGGTCCTCCTCCTCCATAACTCTGTTAGAATTTGATAATCAGACATGTCTTTGATGATAGAGAAAGCAAGATGCTGACATGGCCGTAAGACATATGGGTGTTTGGTTGTTGTAAAAGAAAGCAAAATGCGGTGAAAGTGATTTGGAATCGGATTGAACTTGAATGGGTGACATCGGCTATTACCGTGCTACTGACATAAATAATACAAGACAAGAGTCTCAGAATACTGCAAGTCATCCCATAACCATCGTAGGCTCTGGTGGAGGACCATTCTTCTTCCGACCATTCCCAGTCCCGACACCCGTAGCAGCCTTCTTCTTCTTCTGGACTCCAGCATCAGTCAAGCGCACACCAGACATACTAACTGCCACTGGGACTGTAGAATCTCCAGGTGCAGCAACCGCATTAACAGCTGCGCCTCCAACCCCTTCCACAACCACTTTGCCTTTCTTCTTCGTGCCCCCACCTGTCCCACTACTTTTTATAATCTGACCAATTGGACCCATCTTAAGTTGACTAGCTCTAGGAGTATCATCCGGCAATATTAGATCAGGGGGAGGTGGCGGCGGCGGCAGAGGATTGGGGGGAAGATTACTATGGCTGGCTGAGTAATTACCAGGCGGGAGCATAGGTGGTGGTGGTGCTGATGGATAAACAGAGAGAGGTGAGGGTCCGATACCATTGCCGAGCACTGGGCCAGGTAGGGGTGCAGGTGCAACTGCCATGGGAGGAGCTAGAGATGCGGCGAGTAAAGTAATCCGATTGTGATAATATGGTTTGAGCAGCCCAATCTGATCGTCGACATCGGCTGCTGTAAGCGGTATAAATGGCGGAGGTGGAGGATAAGGCAAAGGGGGTTCCGAAGGTTTCGCGCTAATGGAAAGGATGAGTCTCATTGTTAATCTAGGAAAGAAAACCACGAACGCTGTGGGCTTGTTTTGTCCTTTCTTCCCTTTGAGTAATTTCTTCGGAATGCTGAGATTCGACAGCCCGAATTCGGCCGCGATACCCAACGCACGTAGACCCAAGTAATCCTCTCCAAGAACGTCGGCGAAGTCGCCACTGCGCAAAGAAAAGCCTATTAGCGGGTCAACGTAGGAAGTAATTTGACAAGCCGACGTACATGGCCAAAGCGCCCGTTTCATCTTCGTCTTCCTCTTCAAATAGACCTTCGTCTTCCAGGAGTTCACCAGCAGCCTGCAAATATGAATCTTGAGCTGACAAAATAAAATTTGCTTTCTGTATGAAAAGAACACACCGTTTCTCGATAAGCCCCAACAATCTTCTTCTCCAGTTCGCCTAACCTCGAACCATATCGTTCGATATCATCAGAAATATATCGTTCTAGATCTTGGACTTTAGAAGAACCACTCTCGAATAGGGTATGCAGTATAATTTCCTATAGCATACGTCAGCACCCCATATTGACCAAAACATAACCGACCATCTTACAGGATGGTATACTGACCTCAGGAGTCATTGTTTTCCCAAATTTGTCAGAAAGAAATCGGATTGTCCTCCCCACATTGAGCAAATATTCAGATGTGACAGCAGCCAGCACGCCAAGAGCCACTTTCGATGTAGCTGCCAAAAAGTTATAGTAAAGAGATTTCTTCCTGAGTTTGACTAACCAAGCATACCTTGAAATCCAGCATGTTCCAGAATCTTATTTCCAGCCCAATGCAAACAATCCGTAGCATTGGCTTCTCCTATCTCCACTCCGTCAATGTTCTTCGCTTTGCCCTTTTTCCCTCTTCCAGTTGTCCACGGTTCTTCATCAATCTTGTCAGCCAGACTGTCATCCTCGCCTAGTCCGAAATTATTCCCAACAAAGCCGGCCGCGCTAGGCATACCCGCCCGAGTCGCTGTCCCACCAATTGCAGCGGAGCCGTATACGCCACCACCACCGCCACCTTCCCCACCTTGCTCCTCCTCCTCTGGCGGAGCAGTACTAGCATTAAGAGCAGTAAACTTGGCATGGGTATGACGCACACGTCGCATCGTCATAATATTGTTATTCATCATTGAAAGAAGCGACTTGGGATTGGCTGGTTGTTGTTGTTGTTTAGACGGTTTTCGTCGTTTGGGTTTAGTTGGGGATAGGTGTAGCTTGGATGAGGAAGAACCACGGGAGAAAGAAGATGAAGATGGACCGAAAGGAATGCCTGGAAGACCATTGGCTAAAAGCGAGTCGGATTGCACCGCACTCCACCAAAGTTGGGAGAGATCGTCTTTTTCATCAAGTAATGGCGTTGGGTATTGAGTGGTATATCTGGTCCGTTTCCGAGGTCGTTGGTCAATAAAACCATTCCTACAAGAGATAACATGTGAATGTAAGCGTAGTTCTGAGGTTTTCCAATCGTCTGATGAAAGGTATATTACATCTTTCGTTTATCGCCACTCGCACCATCCACGATCATGGCAGAATCATCCGGGGTATGAACATCGGGGGATTCGTCTTCATAATCCACAATAGGAGCGAGATCCCTCAGCTTATGCGCCAAGTCTTTCCTTGGATTAGGTGAACCGATCTGCCGGTCAAAGTCCAAGAACGTCACCATTCCTTCGCCAGTACGAATGAGTGCTGGTGTGTCGGAAAATTGAGCATCACGAGGGGGGCGTCTCAGATGAATTGGAACGGAGGATTTGTAGAATGTAGAAGATGTAGGCGTGGATGATTTAGAGCCAATGGTGAAAGAAGGAGAGCGAGTATGGGAAGAATGACTGCCTAAATAACCGTTGCTCCCGTTTATTCTCGGACGGGCGATGCCAGTAGGGGAGGGTAGGCCAGATGGAATGGTAGGGTCCAAGCGGTCCTTGCGATCCGTGATGTACTTGAGCAGCGTTTCTGCTTTGGCTTGCAGTCGTTTTACACATTGCCGCAGCGGATGATTCTGGGAAACAGGGTCAGGGAGAACAGAGAAAGGGATAAGCAAGTTTGTCATACCTCAGAGGCGTTATATGTATAGCAGTTACTCCAAATCAATTCCAAATCATCCTTGAATTCGCGTTTCGATTTGTACGTCTTCTGTTTGACCTTCCTCTGCATTGTCTGGAAATCCATTGGGTTGGCTATAACTGTATCGCTCTTCAGCACAAGAGAGAGCCTAGATTAACAGAAACACAAGTCACCTTCGTAGTAGTCTGGTACTTCCGCCTTGGATACAGGTTTGAGAAATGCATCAGCATCCCGATTATCCTATATTCGAAATCCAATTAGAGATTTAAGTGAAAGGGAGTGGCTCGACATACAACGGTGACTGCCCTCAAATCCGACAGTAATCCTTCCAAGGAGTCATAGAACGGGTCTGAGAGCTTCGAGTCCTTCGAATCCTTCGCGTCCTTTGTATCCTTCGCATCATCCTTCAGTCGCTAGGCAATTATCAGACGCCAAAGTCAAGGGTCACGGTGGCTTTAAACTTACCCGACCCTCCTTTACGGTCGTTAATAGTAGCCTGAGGTCGACTGTTGGCTTGACCTGGCTCTCTGTGAGAGTCCTGATGAGATGCTAAATAGAGTCAGATAAGTTCTAGGATGGATTCAGGGCTAGAACAACTTACATTCATCCTGAAAGCCGACGACGATGGTAAGTTACAATGACACTTCAATGTCCGGTGTCATTGATACCAAACAGGAACAAAGCATTTGCAAGGTGACTTTGTCTCACTGCCCTCAAGAAAAGGAAGAACAAACTCAGCAACGAGGCATACAAGTTCCGCGACATCATTAATCACCCAGCCATAGCCGAACATAAGAAGGTAACCAAAGAATTTGCTGCCGCCATTGAATCAGCAGCGAAAGCCCATTGGCTTGACTGGCTGGAAAACATTTCCCCCCAGCAAATTTACACCGCTAACAAATACATTACTAATGAACCTACCGATTACTCTAGTACTCGTGTTCCTACACTCAAAGTCTCTACTGCCCATGGCCCAGCCCTTGCCTCGTCGAATGCCGAGAAGATCAACGCCCTCTCACAATCTTTCTTCCCCCCCCCTCCCACACCCACCCCACTACCCAACGACACCGATTACCCAGCACCCCTCCCAAGCATTAAGTTTTTCTCTAGACGTCGCATCAGGGAGACCGCCAACCGCCTCAAACCCTTCAAGGCCCCCGGCCCCGACGGCATCCCAAACATAGTTCTTACCAAATCTATGGACGTACTGATCGACCATCTCTTCTTCATCTACAGAGCCGTCTTCGAGCTCAATGTCTATCACGACAGATGGCTCACTTCCAAGACCTTAGTGCTTCGCAAGCCTGGGAAGCCCACCTACGACGTAGCCAAAGCCTACCGACCTATAGGCCTACTCGACACCATCGGCAAACTTCTTTCCACCCTTGTCGCTGCTGACCTCTCCTTTCTAGCTGAAAAACACTCTATGCTTCCACCAGGTCAATTTGGCGGTCGCCCCGGACGCAATACAACAGATGCTATCCACCTGCTTACCCACACCGTCAAGGACGCTTGGCGTCAAGGTAAAGTTGCAGTTGCCCTATTCCTCGACGTACAGGGTGCCTTCCCGAACACCGTAAAAGAAAGGCTTATCCACAACATGAAGAGCCTCAGGGTCCCAACCTGCTTTGTACGTCTAACCGAGAACATGCTAACCAACAGGAAAACCTACCTGCACTTCGACGACACGGTCTCAGACCCCATTATCATCACCAACGGTGCCACCCAAGGTTGCCCCTTATCCATGGTCTATTACGCGTTCTACAACGCCCCCTTGATCCGTACGGCTAAACACAAGAATGAACACTCTATTGGATTCGTAGACGATACAATGTTTCTAGCTGTCAGCGACACGCTCCAGGGTGCTCACGACATCATCAAGGATATGATGGAACGACCTGGGGGGGGCTTTGAGTGGTCTTCCACACATAACTCCCCCTTTGAGCTCTCCAAGCTTGCGCTGATGAACTTTCCCCGCTCTAACCACAATGATATCCCTGCTAACCTTAAACTCACTAGGAACAACCCTAACGGATCAACTACAAGCCAGGACGTTAACACAGTCGACGCTTACAAATACCTTGGTGTTATCATAGACCCGAAACTACGATGGGCCGCGCACCATCAGAAAGTAATTGCTAACGCTACCTGGTGGTCCCACCAGGTTGCCTGTCTTTCCAAAGTCTCAGGGGGTATGCCCCCAAGTCGCATTCGTCAACTTTACAATACAGTCGCAATCCCAGCCTTCACCTACGCGGCCGATATCTGGTACTCAGGACTTCACCCCTCTCCCTCGGGACGTCGGCAATTAGGCTCTGTGTCTATCACCAGGAAGCTTGCTTCCGTTCAACGACTCATGGCCAAAACAATTACAGGGTCACTTAGCTCAACAGCGGGCGATGTCCTAGACGCTCACGCTAACCTCCTCCCCGTAGACCTACTCTTTAAGAAAGTGCTTTACCGAGCAGCCACCCGAATCGCCTCCCTCCCTCCTTCCCACCCTCTCTACTCATTGTCCCGTAAGGCTGCCAAACGCTATGTTAAGAAACACAGATCCCCACTCCATACCCTCTTTTTCATCACCAAGGTCGACCCCTCCCGGATTGAACCAATATCTCCTGTCCGTCGTCATCCCAACTACATCCCCTCCTTTAGCACCTCCATTCCAAACAGTAAACCAGAAGCCTTGACAGCAGCAGCCGAACACCACAACACCCAAGTTTCCGTGTACTGCGATGGGTCGGGCTTTGAAAAAGGCACTGGTGCAGCCGCCGTCATGTACATCAATAAGGTCGAAAAAGGATCCCTCCGATTTCATCTGGGACCAGCAACTAAACACACCATCTATGAAGGGGAACTGGTAGGGCTCTCGCTAGCCGTACACCTACTAACATCTCTCCGCTTTCGACTTCGCTCCTATACCGTCATTGGAACTGACAACCAAGCATCCATTCTAGCGCTTACTAACCAGAAACCCCATCCAGGGCATTACCTCTTAGTGTTGGAATATTTAGTGTACGTGCTAGTCGCGCCATATTGCATCATAATGGCATAAGCAGGATATTGACCAATAGCGGTAATCACTCATAGCAACAGGTAGATAGTTATCACTGTACAGCCACGTTTGTATTTAGTATAAGTAGATATCGATTGAGGAGGGGACTCCTCATCGGTTTACACTAATACTATCGCATATCCCCGCCCTCGTCTAGACACCTATTTAAGTGTTCTGACAAGTCTAGTACTGTAAACCGTCAAAATTCAACACTTAGATCACATCCACAAAGCTGCTGAGCAACTCCACGCTAAACAACACAAGCTCCGTCACCCAGGACACATTGACCGGCCCCACGAGAGACGTCATTGACCTCCAGATTCACTGGACGCCGGGACACGCCGACTTCTACCCGAATGAACGAGCTGATGAGCTGGCCAAACAAGCTGCCCAAGGTTCCTCAAGCCCTCAACACCTCCTACCTACTTTCCTCCGAAATAAACCCCTCCCATACAGTATCGCAGCACTACGCCAAGCAAATCTTTCCTCAATCCGGAAGCAATGGAAGACACACTGGAAATCTTCGTCCCACTACCTGTTACTCAAACTTCTAGATAGATCCCTTCCTTCTAATACTTTCTTAAAACTTATAGATCCCCTGGACCGACGGCAATCTGCCATCATCACACAACTCCGAACAGGCCACTCTCCTTTGAATCACCACCTTTTCCGCATCCGCCGCTCTGAATCCCCCTCCTGCCCCCACTGCCAAGGTCTGACCGTCAAAACAGTCCGCCACTACCTACTCCAATGCCCGCATTACCAACACGAATGCCACTTCCTTAGACAAAAGCTCAAACGCCAAGCCGACTCCCTCGCCTTCCTCCTGACCAATCGTACTGCCATCAAACCCCTCCTCAATTTCATCCATGCCACCAAACGCTTTAAAACCCAAGCCCACTCAGCCCGCCATACTAACTCTGCCCATACCACTCACCTCAACACCATACGCTAAATACTCACAAGCTAATGCCACCACGCCCTACTCTTTCCTGCCATCCGCACCTACTGCTACTGACCCAGAGCTGTCCTCGTGACGCCCTCCTTTCCTCTTTTTACCCTATACTCCGCTTAGCAGACCCTGTCGCCTGTCACCCCCTACTCGTCATAACATTCCATTTCTTTTCTCTCAGGTTCTTAATAGGGGAGCATAGTCTAACATGGTGGAGGATACACCAGCTCACTTTTACTCCGCTGCCTAGTCAGTGGGGGGGTGGGCATTCTATGGCTCTCGTAGTCTTAGATACATGTTGACTTAACACACACTTTATTTTATGCTACTCGAATTAACTACCTGTTCGCATGTAATGTGTACCATGAGGACTTAGTCCTCCCAGCACAATAAACGTGATTAAAAAAAAAAAAAAAAGAAAAAAGGTGACTTTGCATAATGGGAACATTAATTTTTTGTAGTTTCTAGGCATCTCTGGCCTCAAATTTTTGCATACACACTTCTGGAAAATAAATATACAAAATAATTTTTGAAAAAGTGGATCAAAATGCCTTGTATGGGGGACTTTAAAACCATTTTGGCATTTGGCAACTTCAAATAAAAACAATATCTACTCAATCCATTGTCTTAAAATTGGTTTCAAAGAAGGGTGTTGTCACTGACATGGGAAGGAGAACATAATGAAAGCATGAAATTGTAGTATAAACCTCAGTACGTCACTTAGCATGAAATATGACTTTTTGACATCTCTATGTAGAAATAGAGATTGTCAGGGGTTTATAAAACCCGCTGGGTAAGTACTAAGGGTATGTTCGGGTATGGGTACGGGTACAATATCTTGTACCCCTGACAGACCTGGACCCGCGAGACGGGTACACGGGTATGTAGGGTAAGTTTAAGGGCAGTACGGCAATCAGACGGCATGTGTGGTACTGTACAGGTAAAATACTACGATGAAAAAAGAAAGAGTACTCTGAAAAAAGAAATAAGTACCCAACAAGTTGGTCATCTCAACCCAATGTCATCATCCATACCTCTCGTAACCGACAACGGTAATCAAGAACCTAACCCTGATGGAACAGTCAATGGAAGCCGCAAGCGCAAGCAGGCATTTACATTGACCGACCCTGATAATGCAGAGGCCCAACGCATTGCTGCTCAAGCTGCAAAAAAAAGGGCAAGACTTTCAACCATCAGTAAACCTACAATTAGGGATGCCAAAGTTCAGTTCGGTTCAGTTCGGGACCCATTTTCTCAGAACCAGAACCAGAAGCACTTAGGAAAACTAGAACCAGAACCAGAACCAGTTAAAAATAGACTTTTGTTAGGATATCACCAATTAGACAAGAATTTTTCATTTTAAGTTTTATTTTCTAAAATTACACCTTATTTGTAAATATATCTTAAAAGTTGAGGCCAGAAGTTTGTAGTATTGGTGTTATAACCATGACATCACTAATAGCAAACATGAAAAGAAAAAATACTATTGTTAGGTAACACTCAGTTTTCCATCCAATCAGTCTAACTCCTGACTTTTAGTCTTTCACATGAACACCCAGACCCAATGAGCTTCACACCCAAGCCCAAACCTAATTCCAAAACTGTAAATTCCACCTCACCAACAAACTTAGTTCCCCTCTCATTTCTACTCTTCATTTTCATTTGGCCCCAACTTTCACCTGAGTCAGCCCAAACTCTAAATCATTTTTTATAAAAGGTCTAAATTGGTTACCTCTTATTCCAGATAAATCAGTGAAAGGTAAACCTAATAATATTAATAATGAAATACAAACTTGTCATTTTTCATTTATTCTGGTATTGTACCACTTATCATTTTATTATTTTCACATGACACTATTTGATTATTTATTTTCCATAACTCCATTATCTTTATATTAGTATTTAAATCCCCCCTCACTTTAGCAGGGATCCTTATCCTTTCCTCTTTGGATCCTCTGCTAGGTGACAACTATAAATTGTATTCTTGCAATATGAGTATATTAATAACATGGTAAACTTGAAGTTATAAAGTAAATGAGACATGTTATTGATTATGTACTATGCCAGACCAAAGAATGATGTACTTCTGATTGGAAATATATAGTGTTGGTGACTTGAATAAATATTTTCATTATAGATACAGGTAGTGTGTCATTTAACATGCAAATAAGTAGATATCTTACTTAAGTATTTGCCTTGGGATAAAGTGGTTCAGAACTGGTTTGAACTGGTTTGAACCGGTTCAGAACTGGTTCTCAGATTTCTGGCCAATCCAGAACCAGAACCAGAACCAGATGGCTGGGGGTGAACCAGAACCAGAACCGAACCAGAACCGCGGTTCGGTTCAGCTGGTTCTGGTTCTCTGGACCGGTTCAGAACTGAACTTCGGCATCCCTACCTACAATATCCAAAATAACCACAAAACCTACTAAAACGGCCACCGGTAGCAAATGGCCTGACCACCAACCATCCATAGAGGACGTTCCTGATGTTGATGCAGCCCCTCGTCGTGTTTTCCCAAATAATCCAAGGCATATCCTCGAATCTGACGCTGACGACGATGAAGTAACCATTAGTAACCCTACAATATCCAAAAAAATCACAAAACCTACCAAAACGGCCACCAGTAGCAAAAAACACGACCGCCAACCATCCATAGAGGACATTCCTGATGTCAATGCAGCCCCTCGTCGTGTTTTCCCAAATAATCCCAGGCATATCCTCGAATCTGATGCTGACGACGATGAAGTAACCATTAGTAACCCTACAATATACAAAAAAATCACAAAACCTACCAAAACGGCCACCAGTAGCAAAAAACGCGACCGCCAACCATCCATAGAGGACGTTCCTGATGTTGATGCAGCCCCTCGTTGTGTTTTCCCAAATAATCCGAGGCATATCCTTGAATCTGATACTGACGACGATGAAGTAACCAGTAGTAAGCCTACAAGATCCAAAAAAGTCAAAAAACCTACTGAAACTGTCCTTGAATCTGATGCAGATGACGATGAGGACCAAGAGGATGGCAGTGATGATGAGATTGTTGAATCACCTGTTGAGAGTGCGGAGGCAGAATTGAGTAAGTCAACTATTAAATTGAAAATCACACCGTTAATTTTGTTATACTAGAATGGCTTCAACTTGGTTGGAATGCACCTATTTACGCATTATTCGATGCAGATCCAACCATTGAAATTATCAAGGGACGACATTGCCACGTCTTCTCTTGTATTGCAAAATCCTGTAAAGGGAAGGGAAGGAACCCAAGATGTGTCAATCACTTTGTGGATAAACGTGATGCATCATCTACTAGCAATCTTCGAAAACACACCAAGATTTGCTGGGGTGAGGATGTTGTGAAGGCGGTCAATGCTACAAAGGATAATAAATTAGCGCGCGAGGTAGTGGCAAAATCTGCGATGAAAGACATATCGCTGACAGCAATGTTTGAGCGTGTTGCGAACGGTAAAAGTGCAGTGACATACTCACATCGGCAGCACACCAAAACCGAGTCAAAGTCTGTCTCTGTGTTGATAACTGATCAATTATCTAACTAACCTGACTCTGTAGAGCAGAGATTGTGCGCTGGGTCGCCGAAAACATGCAGCCATTCAATATCGTTAAGGATCGGGGCTTCCAGTCGTTGATGAAAACTAGGCGGCCAGAGTATTACATCCCATCACTGGTAACCGTCTCACGAGACGTCAAGCAGGTATTTGTTAGGTGTCGCCAGTGAATTGCAAAGATGCTTCAGGTATGTAATCAATTTGATGTAATACAAAAAATGTGAAGAGGATCTTACCAGAACTCAGGAGCACAATGGTACTCTCAGCTTTGTGACTGATGCGTGGACTTCGCCCAATCACAAAGCCTATGTTGCTGTAACCATTCATTTTCAAATAAATGGAGTTCCGGTATCAATGTTGCTCGACTTACATCAGCAAAAGATCACGTTACATATAAGCCAATGTAGACCGTATAATGGACCCGAAATTCTGGTGCATACATACAAGGGAATGTAAGCACAGCGCCGAGAAAGTGACCAGTCTACAAAGACATAAGATAATTATAGTAAGATGTAATAGAATAAATGACACGCCAACAGAATGCAAATAGGTGGCAATAAATTTGGGGCACATACAAGCTATTACAAGAAAAGTAGTCCAAATGTAGTTGAGTTGCCAAACTTTCATGACATATACAAAGTATTAGAAGACTAGTAGACGGAATCTAATCAATGGCCAAAACTTTCATGACATATACAAACTATTAGAAGACTAGTAGACC
>MU130013.1:334168-399668 GCA_015039465.1 Phlegmacium glaucopus | reverse complement strand
AGTCCGAGCGAGTCCGAGCGAGTCCGAGCAGTCCGAGCGGATTCTGAGCACATTCTGCTTGGAATACACTCAAATACACTGAAAAAGTGCTCGGACTCGCTCGGACTCCGCTCGGATCCGCTCGGACT
This sequence comes from Phlegmacium glaucopus, assembly GCA_015039465.1. Classification (NCBI taxonomy): domain Eukaryota; kingdom Fungi; phylum Basidiomycota; class Agaricomycetes; order Agaricales; family Cortinariaceae; genus Phlegmacium; species Phlegmacium glaucopus. The sequence goes on along the minus strand of MU130013.1, from coordinate 399,540 downwards.
CTGTCGGATTCCCTGGGGGAGTGTAAAGACCTCCAGAAATTGGGGTTATAGAAGGCAAATTCCATCTGGTCAGGTACAATACATGGCAGTGACAACAAAAGAATTTTCTAAGCCCCAGGTGCAAAAAAAAAGTAAAGTTCCTTATGACCAGGTCAAAGTAATTGAAAATCCATGTACATCATCAAATACTACCCATAAAAACCCTCCTACATACAAAAAGATGGACTTGAATCATATTTCCTTGAGACAACCTTTTTTTGGGTGGCGGTGAAAGTGTCATTTGAAACCCGTTTCCATTAGAAGGATTAGCCGAGGGATGATACTCACTATGCGATGCAGATGAATATGTATTTAATACAACACCTGGGTCGTTAGGATCTGAGGTTAACAAAGTTTATGTTGGACCAGGTGATAGAATAGATCCTGTACTAGTCGAACGGAAGGGGACCAAAGCTTGTTGATGCCCGTATACCTCCCGGCGATGGTATAGGTCCAAATGAACCTGACAGATATACAAGGCCTACGAAGCCTGGTGTACCTGGGTTGGAGGTAGAGGGAGCTGAAGTGGCAGAATTGATGTAGGGAGATGGTATGCCAGGTGAAGGAAATCCAGTAAGAAGCGGCGTGTTGTAACTTGTAACTGGAATACGGTGAAGTGCTTCCGCCTTCCATGACCCAACCACTAGCTTGAGGAATTAACTTACCACTCCTGGGTCTGGCACGCAATTTGCTTCCACCCCATTTTGCTCTTAAGCCCACTTTTATAACAAAGGACCCTGCAGCGACGATGCCAGATGCCTGCACCGGAAACGATCTCAACAGGACTTGTGGTAATACGAATAGGGTAACCCATGCGTATGAAGGCGCCTCCAAGAACGCCTCCTACTCGGATGAGAAGGTGGAGGAAGGTCGTTGTTCGTTGGTGTAGTGTGATATGCAGAGGTCGAGTTCAAATTAGAAAAAGATTCCAGAGGTTCCTCGGTCATGTTGTACGTATCTCACGTGTATAATGTATAACAATGTATTGATTAGTGCGTAGAGGGTTCGTTCGAGGCGTGATTGGGACAATGTGGAGGAAATACTGGAACGCGATCAGATCTAATTGACGGTTAATGATAGTTTCACGGTTTTACAAGGGTTAAACTGACTTTTGTCCGTTGCTTCGAAAGAGTCGACTCAGTCGAGTGATTGTATAATATGTGGGAAGTGGGGACCAATAGAGAATTCGGTAACGATACAAGAAAATTTCATTTCTATGATTTCAGTTCAGCAGGGGAAAATCTAAATGGTCATGACAACCTACGTTTATGGAGAACAAACCATATGATAGAAAACGCACCCGTTACCTGTTCAAGTTAACTGCCAGAGTACCAGATATTCTGCAAGCACTTTCAGCCGCTTCATTTTTTTGCACGAGCTTAAATAAAGCTTTTTCTCGGCGGAGCAACCAGTCGAACAGACCGCGAGAGTTGCGTGGCCGAGCCATTGCTTGGCTTGCAGATAGTGCTACTGAAAGCTCACTGAGAATATTAATTTAGAATACAACGCCAGGAAAGAATGCAAAATACTTACTTCAGAGCGGTGGCTTATCCAAGATGAAAGTCACGAAACCCACCACTCAAAAGCATCGATCACCCATAGGCTATAGCATCCTCCCAAGTCGAACACTTAAATCTATTCAACAACGTCGGCACTACACTTGGGGGCGAGAGTACACCACTCACACCCACACGGCATGGCCACAACCAAATCAATATTCATGTTTAAAAACTTTGACGCCGACGGGTGATTATCCATGCTGAACTCAAAGTCGGGTCCGCTACAGAGAATTTCCAGTATGACATATACGACCAGCATGAATGCCAGCCGTAATGTCACAAACCGGCGAGACTCTGAACGAGCCTTGTACGTCGAAGGTTACAGGCATTCAAGTTCTCGGGAACGTATCGAATTTAGCCAAAGGTGTAGCAAAGGTGTAGTATCGAGTTTATCGAGCAAGGAAGCCTCTTCTGAAGGAGTAGATGACATTATTGAGGCCTAGATAACTAGAGAGATTGTAAAGAAAACTGAGCGATGCAAGGAACGGTTCCTACCAGTCGTAAGTATTATATGAGAGGAAATGGGTGCCAGTGCTCACGGTTGCAACGTGTTCTTAGTGTTCTCCCAGCGAGCTTCTTCTCGTACAAAACTCTTCTTCCATCTTCTCTAATTCCAATCTAACGCATGATAGATTGTGCACTGCCGAAGATAGAATGCGTAGAGTTGTAATTGCAGGTGATTCCGACGCAGGCAGAATCACGTTACTCCGCTGATGATAAGTCAATCACTCTCTGAGGTCTGCACTTTGACGCGCCAACCTAAGAAAGTTTCATGCGCATTTATTCTATACGCGCCGCGTAGTTTGATTACATGGATGCCACACCGAAATACCCCCGACATGTGTCTATAATATGGCTAGGAACTCCTCTTTGGCACTCAGCATCTGCTCCCTACCTCCTGGCAGCAAATATCATCAACCTTTATGCTGCTCACATCATCCAACTGCTCAATTCATCAACTTCTAGCGTCTTTCCCGAGCTTGAACAGCCTGGTGATCATACACAGCAGCTGGGAACGCAGACATCAAATCTCCCCTCTTCCTCCTTCGCTGCTGAGGCTCTTCCTGATCATGATTCTCTGTGCTAATAACATCATTGCCATCATCCCAACCCATCCCTCTCCTACCTCCAAACTCGTACCAGTGTCCAGGTAGCGTCTTATTATCCAAATAATCTCTATTGACTTCCAATCAAGGCCTTCGAGAGTAGCAGCACCAGCGGCTTTCGGTAGATCTCCAGAAAGACCCCGACTCCGTTAGCTACTTCAGCAGCCATCTTCTCCGATTCGTTCGCTCTTGGAGATAGTCAGAGAACCGAGGACAGGGTCTCGAGTGAATGAATGTTTGGGCGTGAGTTGAGGACGGGGCGAGTATAGCACGGCGTTGGGAGCCGGAGAAGAGGGGTTTGGAACTGGATTAACAAAATTATCCATCGGAGGGGTCGTTGTAGGCGGAAGGGCGTGCATGAAGACTGGTTCTTGTAGAGACTCCACAACGGGGGTTTGATAGGATATTGGAGGCAGATAACGCAACAGGAGGAAAGCCTGGTACAGCCTGAGGAAAGAATGGATGCGGTGGTGGCGGAATATGACCGTCTGCTGGTGCCTGCATAGGATGAAACTGTTGAAACGGGGGGTAGCAATTGAGGACCAGGTGAAGTCGCATAACCTTGCAGATATCCTTGAGGGAAAAGCAGAGGTGGTTCCATCGGTGGTAACCATGGCTGAATCTGTGTAGGGTCGATATATGCGCCTTGATTGGGGTAATAGGATGTATAATCTGCGTATGGTGTAAGTTCAGGTACGGGTCCGTGGTTCGCATAGGTATACGGCGTTGGTTGTTGATGGATAAACGGGTCTAGTATTGGCTGTTGTGGAACGGCCATGGGATGGGTCAATGGGGATTTGGAGGATGATATCTTTGCTATTGAAAAGTAATTATCATCAAAACCCGGTTCAAAGGTAGAGAATTTAGTGAACAGACCTGCCGATACCCATACCTAATTTGACTTCCACTTCACACCGGATCTCAAAAAGGCTCTCTGCTCGCCTAGGTTGTCCTCCATCTTCTTCGCATTCTCCGTCTGAGGTACCGCCTTGAACTCCTCGGGCAGGTTCAGGAACGTCAAAGACCAGATTGGCGACACCTTCCACACCCGGGGGGATAATATACTCTGGACCGCGGAATGGAACAGTTGTTAGAGTGTCCGAGATTTGAACTGTAGCTGGTTGCTGTAGTTGTTATTGACCAGGCAGGTAAAGCGTGCGTGTAAGCGTCAGAGTTAAGCTAGAGTTCTACACAACTATTATTAGCTTTTAAAAGGAAGAACAGAAAAAGAGGAATCACCTTTTTATTACAATGATTCTTTACTTGAAGTTCCAAATAAGGGGTTCCACCAGCCACTACAGGTCCACCAATCATCCTTCCCTGCATCCACAATTTCCCATTATCGCCTACCACAATAGCTTCAGGTGGAGATTTCTCATAGGGATATGCCTCGACAACGTCCACAGTCTTATCAACAACCAAGTTCTTTTCATTTTTCCAATAAACACCGACGCTCGTTCGGAGTTCAAACGTTCATAACGTTCATATACATACCTCACTTTTTCCAAACCGGATGCAAAAGAGATGGAAGAAGGAGATGAGGTGTACGAAAAGTCGATTTTCCTCTTGGTCGCCTAGCATTGTATATGCTTGGACGGCGTTTGAGTGCGGTAGACTGGACCTTGAAAAAGACGACGACTGTGGAGAAAAGTGGAAGTAGCAGAGTGGTCTCGAGATGAAAGTTCTGTTGAATAATGTCAAGATTGTGTTCATTCAGATACGTTTGACCAACGAACCTTTTATAGCAAATAGCTCAACCATGAGGACCCCAATACCCAAACCTCTATCAGCTCTACATTCCATATCCAATATTCCTGATACAAAGTTGCCAGCTACAAATGTAGGGTCCGAAAGGGTGGTCGCAATCTTGACTTTTGAATGATAGGGTGAAGAATTCATGGGCTATAGCTTAGTAATTAGGATAATTGGTGACAGTCACAACGGCACCTTATCGATATTCCTTCACATCTACGAGAGCGTCTTTCGCAATGTCTACTTCATCGAAACCCCAACTCACTGCTGACCAGATAAACAACTGAAAGAAAGATTTACCCGATTCCGTATCCTGGTGATTGGGCGAGCCAACGCAGGCAAGACAACAATCCTGCGAAGACTCTGCAACACTACAGGAGAACCTATGATCAAGTTCAGTCCGAATGGTCGAAAGGTGAGGTATATGGTGAAAGTTCATGCAAGATGCTGACATCTATGCTCATGATCTAAGATCGAGTCCTCAGCCCTTAATCCATCGATGGGGGTAAGCAGTTCTTGTACTAGTGTTGGGTTTTGGTTCAATTAATATCCTCACACCACAGCGTGGAGAGCATGATATCAGGAATGGGATGATATTTGAGAGCAACCCTGGTTTTATCTTTCATGATTCCCGTGGTTTTGAAGCTGGCGGTGCTCAGGAGTTGAAGATGGTACAGGAGTTCATTAAGGAGCGTTCACAGGCAAAAAATGTGAGGAGGCAACTTCACGCGATCTGGTGTGTTAGTACTTGCCTTTAGAGAACAAATTTATTGACAGAAGAAAATATTTTGGGCAGGTACTGCATTCCAACGAGTGACGACCGACCAATTACGGCAGCAGAGAAGAAATTTTTCAATGAATGTGGGACAGGGCTTGGTATGTGTGGTTCATCTTATTAATATGTTACTGTGAAGGATAAGTCTGTGAAGTACCAGTGATTGTTTTGTGGACCAAGACTGACTCTCTTGATATTGCTAAAATTAAGCAACTCATGAAGGAAGGTAACAGCAGATCTGAGGCAATGCAACAAGCTCCACAAAAAGCTTGGACTGATTTTGAACAGAGTATTCATGAACGGTTTGAAGAGTTCAAATATCCACCAAAGGCATATGTTGTATTTCGAAGTAAGTGCTATACTTGATAACAACTATTTGGCTAATTGTGTTATAGAGATGCATGAGCCTGGAGCTGATTGTACAGAGTTGATTGAAAAAACAACAGCTGCACTGTCTAGTGAAGAATTACAACAGCTCTTTCTTTCAACACAGCAAAACAATGTTGAGGTCTGTATTAAATATGGGGTTAAAAGGTTGGGAACCATTTATTTTTCAATTCCCACATTAACATAATTCTTAGACTTTTGAATGAGACAAAATCAACTCTGCTGGGATATTTTCAGAAGGTTAAAGGAGATTGGGCATATATCATGGCAATTGTTCTGAGATATTTTCCACAAATTGTGGTATGTATTTGATAAGACTAAAGCAGGAATTGACAGCTGATTTTGTAGAATGTTATCTTGAGGATTTAATGCTTAACAGTTTAGACTAACATATATTATGACAGCATGTGCGTAGGAAAAGAGAGTCATTATTGCTTATTACCTGAATTTTTTAACAGTTTGTAAGTGCAAGACCACCTTGATCTGCCTTGACCCTAGCTTACTCTTTTGACAGTCTGTAAGTGCAAGACCATCTTGATCTGCCTTGATTCAAGCTTACTCTTTTGACAGTGGGTAAGTGCAAGACCATCTTGATCTGCCTTGACTTTAGCTTACTCTTTTGATAGTTTGTAAGTACAAGACCATCTTGATCTGCCTCAACTCAAGCTTACTCTTTTGATAGTCTGTAAGTACAAGACCATCTTGATCTGCCTTGACTCCAGCTTACTCTTTTGACAGGATGTAAGTGCAAGACTATCTTAATCTACTTTGACTCCAGCTTACTCTTTTGACAGTCTGTAAGTGCAAGACCATCTTGATCTGCCTTGATACTAGCTTACTCTTTTGACAGTATGTAAGACTGTCTTTATCTGCCTTGACTCTAGCTTACTCTTTTGACAGTTGGTAAGTGCAAGACAATCTTGATATCTGCCTTGACTTCAGCTTACTCTTTTGACAGCCTGTAAGTGCAAGACCATCTCGATCTGCTTTGACTCTAGCTTACTCTTTTCACAGCCTGTAAGTGCAAGGCCATCTTGATCTGCCTTGATTCTAGTTTGCTCTTTTGACAGGGGGTAAATGCAGGACCATCTTGATCTGCCTTGACTCTAGCTTACTCTTTTGACAGTATGTAAGTGAAAGACCACCTTGATCTGCCTTGACTCTAGCTTACTCTTTTGACAGTGGGTAAGGTGCAAGACCATCTTGATCTGCCTTGACACTAGCATACTCTTTTGACAGACTGTAAGTGCAAGATTATCTTGATCTGCCTTGACTCTAGCTTACTCTTTTGACAGTATGTAAGTGAAAGACCACCTTGATCTACCTTGACTCTAGCTTACTCTTTTGACAGTGGGTAAGTGCAAGACCATCTTGATCTGCCTTGACTCTAGTTTGCACTTTTGACAGGAGGTAAGTGCAAGACCATCTTGATCTGCCTTGACTCTAGCTTACTCTTTTGACAGTCTGTAAGTGCACAACCATCTTGATCTGCCTTGACTCTAGCTTACTCTTTTGACAGTATGTAAGTGCAAGACTATCTTGATCTGCCTTGACTCTAGCTTACTCCTTTATTTTGACAGGAGGTAAGTGCAAGACCATCTTGATCTGCCTTGACTCTAGCTTACTCTTTTGACAGTAGGTAAGTGCAAGACCATCTAATCTGTGTTGACTCTAGCTTACTCTTTTGACAGTTGGTAAGTGGGAGATGATCTTGATCTGTCTTGACTCTAGCTTACTCTTTTCACAGGAGGTAAGTTCAATCACAGAGAAGTCTCTATTACTCTGTCACCTTCTTTTACTGATGTTACAATCTATTTGGACAGTATGTAGGTGCATTAATCATATCTTCATTTCTGCTTACCTGATTGGCATATCTTTTGGACAGTATGTATGTTGAACATGTAATGTTATTTACCAATTACTCCATGACTTACATTTCTGAACAGAAAGTATGTGCATTAATTTTCTAATCTGTCTTTTTCTCTGCTGACCTATGTAAACCTTTGCTTACAGATGGTAAGTGTGATTACTCTTACTTTTGTTTTGAATCTATATAATAAATGACATTTGGTGAAATTTTTTTGGCCTCATTCCCATCTCTGTACTTACTCTTTTGTCTAGTTTTTGAATTTCAATGTACAGGATTCCATCTCCAAAATTATGTCACCTATTGTGAGTGTTTTCTCTTTGGCAATACACTGGCAGAAGAGTGGCTAATTTCATCTTTCAAGGTTTCCAGCTTATCTACAACTTTCAACTTAAAAGAAGCTACATACTGTGCAATTGGCATGCATCTGATTCAACCTTTTTTCTATACTCTCTCTAATATTAACTTTACTATTAGTTGCAGCTATTATTGGCCACTTGTCTTTCTTTCTTCATCAAGAATCACCAAGTACCAGAAACTCTTTAGAAAGAGCTGCTCAAATTTATCAGCAATCCACTTACAATGCCTCTATCAAGCAAGCAATTGAAAATATTTTTGAACTAGAAAATATTTTCAAAGGCTCCCATGTGAAGAGTCATGTCAAACATACATTCTCAAATCCTTTCAAAGGCTTTTTGCTTGTTGATGACATCAATCATGAATTACTGGTTGCAGAGGTTGTACAGACTGCATTGAATAATCTCTTGTGTATGGATTCAATTCTTATTTATTGATGGGTACTACTAATTGGGAACTATAGCAGGGAAATAAGCCAATGTTTTACTGCATAATTTAAATCATCACACCTCTCTATGTGAAGAACCAAAAATAGGGAAAAAACATTGTGTGGCCCTGGGCAGTGGGAAGGAGTTCAGAAAGGGAATAATGGCATGTTGCTGGATACTTTAATTTATGGGATGGATGATGTGAAGTCATACATGACTCAAAGAAATCTTTACTTACAGCACTTTTCAAAACTATATGAAAATGTGATTTTCTTTTTTCACTCATTCAGTCTTGTTGATGTAGGATGCTGACTCTTGGTAAAGCAGCAATTGGCAACATTACCATTACTTTGGCACATTGTTTCCCTTCAGCTCATTCATATAGCACAAAACTCATGTATTTGTGAGTCTATGTCAACCTCAAATTGCAATTCAATCCTGTTTTTGAAATTTTGCAAGCCTAAGAGGTCCATATATAGTAATCATGGAGCTTGGAGCAGTTTTTGACTGATAGTAAGTACATTGAGATATGGTCATATTAGAATTTGATCTTTCAAATTCCAATAGACTTCCAGTGTGCAAAGAGCATGACTAAAGTGGTTTATTTCATTTATATATGAGTGATATAATCCACATAATTTACTTGAGATGTTTGAAAGAATTAAGAAAAACTTAGTGAAGGTGGAAAGACTTGGAAAATGGAGATTTGGGTATATATACCTATTAGGGACCTCAAACAACAGAACAAAATATGTTATTCTAATATATTTTAGACATAGACTTGTAAATACATGAGTTTCGTGGCTATATGTGCAAGCTGAAGGGAAACAATAGGCTAGATAACTTTGAGTATTGGGTAAAGTTGCTACTTTGCAAAGAGTTGGCATCATGGAAGGCCTACATCAACAAGATTGAATGAGCAAAAAATAAAATCACATTTCTATATAGTTTTGAAAAGTGCTGTAAGTACCTTTCCTAGTTGAACTTTGTCAAAGTGTGGTCTAAGGCAAACACTTTCCTTGCCTGCATATTCTAAGAGAGGATGAAGCAACAAGTGGTATTGTGGTGATGGTAATATAAGTGTAATACAGTACCAAGCTCTTACATTTGAATTGCTCTTATTGAAGTATATAAAGTAGTTAGTTACTGTTGTACTCAGACATTGTACTCAGACATTTATTTGCCTCACAAGCCCAGTGAGGCCAAACAACATGTGTTGCTTGCCATTTATTCTATAGATGAAGACTATGTTCTGTTTCTGCTGAAAGTACAGCTTTGATAAAATTCTCTGCTAAAATTTTGATCTTTTTTTTGGTTCCAAAGCATAGTACAAGTACATAAAAGTAAGTAGAGTACAAACACTTTTATACTTTGATGATTGGCAACTTCAGTCTCTTCCTATTCATTTCTTCATATTCATGAGTTCAACATTTAGCTGCTCAGCTTCACCCCACCTTCCCTGATTATTATATGTACTTCCTATATTTTCCATACTCTTGAGGGTATCTGGATGTTCTACACCAAGCAGTATGTTCATGTCTATAAATTGAACCTCCAGCTGCTCTGCCCTCATTCCACCTTCTCTGATTGCTGTCTATCCTTGCTAGGTTTGCTGTTCTCTTGATGATCTCTGGATATTCTGCACCAACCAGCTTCTCCTTCAGGTCCATAACTTGACTCTCTAACTGCTCTGCCTCATTCCATCTTCCCTGATCTTTTTTTTTTTTTTTTTTTTTTTTTATGTATTAGTGCCAGTAAAACAGTGCCTAAAATGAATAATGTTCAGAGTTGAAATAGGATTTCAACTCTGCACTCGTGTTAGTAAAATAAAGATGTAATGTTATCGACTAGTAATGGATCTTGATAAGTAAACATAGATCTTCAACTCTGAACTCGTGTAAGAAATAAACAATATAATGAAATAGGATTGTCAACGGATCCAATGATAAGTAAACAAGATCCACGCTATGATAAGGTATAATGACAATATGAAATGAGGATCTAAACGTCATCAGAGGATAATGTAAACAAGATCGACGCTTTAATAGGGTTGTTAAGTCCCGACGAAGGTTTTATCCATTCACTTAAACATCAGACGAATAAAAGTACTACCGCTGAAAATTCGAAAGAAGAGTGCGATGGTTAGTCATAACCACGTACTATGGTCTCCTCGACCTTACTGTGTCTTTCCAGAGCCTCAACCTACATCCACATTCCCCTGAAGGGAAATCAGGGTGGGATACGGAGGGTCAGATACGGTATCGTAGTGGTAACGGTAACTAGAGTGGGTAACATACTGTGGGATGTGATAACGAGATTGGAGACCGTGTGTGGGATGTGGGAGACAGTGATACACTGTAGGGTAGTACTCGAACGATGGGATCGCGGATGGGAATGGACAGAGGGCCTGGATCGAGGCATCAGAATCAGTAATACAGAATCAGTGTTCGGTCAATCGATAGGCGAATCATCAAATTATAATGAGTACCGACTAGGAATAGTGATGTATGTATTCATGTTTACTCACGTGTCTGGTACATGTAAATCATATTCATCAATTCCACGTCTATCACCAAGACGTGGAACCAGTTATTATAACGAATGCCCCAAGAGGTTCTCGTACTGACATTACTAATTCAACGAACCTAATAGGAACGCTGACAGGGGATTGTCATCCTTCTCATCTAGACCTATGTTCTCCTTCGTGACCATGTCTCATACCTGATGACCTCTGTCGAGATTGTCTCGACCTGACCTCATTGTATTCTGTCTTACATTGTCGTTAGTCCTTACGACCTCGTGGTAACGACAGGAGACACTCTCTTTCTGACCACGACCTTCACCTTCCTCTCCTTCATCACCTTCATCGACGACTTCCCCGTTGACTTCCTCTGAGTCAGTCGTTCAATCCTCTTTTAACTAGTAGAATGCAAAAAGATAACGCGAATAAAGAATAAAAGAGATGATAAGATAAAAGATACCTAAACAAATAATCAACGACTGAAACTCGTATAATTCAACACTCCCCCTCGAGTGAAACGCCGTTGATGTCCTATATCGTGTGCGCGTCCGTCATGTGATGGTAAACATGCCGATTGCGTTATCGATTACACGATAAGGCTTATTGTTGTTTCCGAGACTGAGTTTGAATGTCTGGCTTCCTCAACGCCCCCAACCCCAGCTGCTGCACGAATTGAACGAATTTCGGTCTCGCCAATGCCTTGGTGAATATATCCGAAACGTTCTCATCGGTCGGTATGTAGTCAATTTCCATCTTCTCGTCTTGGACTGCCTCCCTGATAAAATGATAACGTAGGTCGATGTGCTTTGTTCTCGAATGAAACTTGTTATCCTTCGCTAACGCTATCGCACCTTGGTTATCGCAATTTATCTTGGTAGGTCCTGATGCGTCCTCGCGTAGCTCACTGACAAAACTCTTCATCCACAGTGCCTCCTTTGCAGCGTGTGTAAGCGCTATGTATTCCGCTTCGGTGCTCGATAATGCTATAATGTGCTGCTTTTTGGAACTCCACGATATCGCTCCTTTACCGAAATGAAAACAATATCCGGAAATCGAGTGCCTGTGTTTCTGGCTTGCCCAATCGGCATCGCAGTAGCCTTCGAATAGGGTATTCGATTTTCCACCAAAGGTAAGCCAGTAATCCTTCGTTGTTCCAAGATACGTTATTACACGTTTTAATCCTTCCCAATGTGCAGGTCCCGGATTTTGGATGAATTGTGATAAGACTCCGACTGCGTAGGCTGCATCAGGTCTCGACACGACGACAGGCCACAATACACTTCCTATCGCCTCGTTATAGGGTACTCCTTGCATTCGTGATATCTGATTTGTGGATGATGGGCATTGATCGATGGAATAGTGGGCTCCCGGATCCATAGGCGTATGGACCGGTTTAGCATTGGTAAGCCTGAATTTTTCGACTATACTCTCAATGTACGCTCGCTGATTTATCGATATCGTTCTAGCTTCTCTATCTCGCTTGATTTCGAAGCCCAAGAACCAACCAATAGGTCCGTTATCGGTGATATCCCAATGTTTTTTGATATTCGCTTTGAAATTTTTAGCATCAACCATCCGTTTTGAAGTCACTGCCATATCGTCGGTCGCTACAGCAACGATAGTGTGTTCTTCCCCAGATCGTCGATAAAATACCGAATGATCTGCCGCGGATCGTTTGAAGCCTAAATCATTTATGAAGACTTTGCTCATCTCCATGTACCACCCTCTCCCCGCTTGCTTGAGACCGTATAATCCCTTCAATAGCCTCAAGACCTTTCCTTCCTGACCGGGTTTTAGAACTCCACGTGGTGCTTTCATGTAGACGGTCTCTTTTAAAGGCGCGTTAAGGTAGGCGCTTTTTACATCAACATGTTCTATTTCCCAGTTTTGTTCTGCAGCGTTCGCGAGGACGGCACGTACAGTCGGCATTTTTGCAGCGGATGAGAACGTTTCTGTGTAGTTCACTCCTTCGACTTGTCTGTGTCCACCGGCTACAATTCGCAGTCGGTAGCTTTGTACCTTTCCATCAGGTCCTCGTTTCACTCTCAGGACTTCGCCACATGGGATGGTACTATGGCCCTTTGGTAAGTCTTCTACCACCCAGGTTTTGAACTTTTCAAGCTGACCAATTTCGTAGTCAAGTGCAGCTTGCCATTCGTTCGCATTAGGTCCAGCCAACGCTTCGTCAAGCGTGCGAGGATCAGATGGGTGAGAGCTTACAAGAGCGAAGTCCGGGGGCAAATAGCTAAGTTCTTTGTCCTCGTCGATAAATTGATCTGACGATTCGATTTCAGCAGTTGCATTGTCACAGCAGGCTACGGCTGCTATGAGACCCTCATTCATTGCCTTGTATGCACCTTGTGGTTTTCGTGCACGACGGCCGCGTCCGTACTGTTGGACATTTGGATCGTCGTTGGATTCAGGATCTGGTTCGGTTGTCGGCTCGACTGGAGGGTATTCTACTGTATCTTCGTGAGTGATTTCCGGATTGTATTCTGATTGAGCATCATTGATAGACTCAATGCGAGATTCTGCAGTTTCTTTAATGTTTTTGACAGCATCTGGAGACTGGTGGATGATCTTTTGCTTCTCCCCCTCAGACAGTGAGTCTCCAGAGACGTCAACATTAACAAGCTGTATGTCGTTGTCATCGAAAATAACATTTCTCTCAACAGTGATAGAACGTTTTCCGGGCCAGTATATACGATATCCTTTTGATTTGGAGTTGTAGCCAACAAATCGTCCGCGTTGGGCTCGAGCATCCAGTTTTCCGGCATGCAAGTCCTTTACATAGGCGGCTGCACCAAATTCCTTGATACCACCAAGGTATGGTTTCTTTTTGTTAATCATTTCGTATGGAGTCTTTCCATCTAATGAACGTGTAGGGGTTCGATTTTGAAGCCAAGTTGTATGCTTCATGGCTTCTTCCCACAGGAAATGAGGTAAACCGGATGCCAGGAGTAAGGCGCGAGCTCGTTCGGTTCGCGTTCGCATTCCTCTTTCAGCAGTTCCGTTTTGGGGTGGTGAATCGTGAACGGTAAGTTCGCGTTTCGTACCTCTCTCATCTTGATGCTGAACCATTTGTTTTGACAGAAACTCTCCCCCTCGATCAGAACGTATTATCTTTATACGTTGGCCGGTTTGAGTCTCTATGAACGCTTCATCCTGTTTATAGGACTTGAAGGTTTCGCTTTTCTTCTCTTGGAAGTAAAGCTTGGTTTTGCGAGTTGCGTCGTCGATGCGAGCTGCTACGTAGTGGTGACCATTTAAGCTTCTTACTGATGCTGGTCCCCATAGATCCCAATGGACCCTTTCGCCATATTTCGTGGCTCGAGTTTCTGACCGTTGTGGGTAAGGTTGTCGTATTGACTTAGCTTTTGCACATGGCTTGCAAAACTCTATTTTGGAATCATTATCCAATTCAATTCCGGTGATATAACCCTTGGATATAGCGTGTTTAATCGCGGAGAAAGAGATATGGCCAAGTTTTCTATGTGCGTCGTTGATATTCATCTTTTCAACTGCGGCATTGGCTTGATCTCCCTGTTGGACCTGTTTGGACATAGGAATTCGATACAGATTGTCAACACGAGGGATAGTCGCAATGGTACGTCCATTTGGCTGTTTTATCGTGCATTGACCCTTATGAAACGTCACTAGGTGTCCAGCCCTTTCGAGTCTACTGATTGAGATCAGTGTAAAAGCCAGGCCCGGTGCGTGTATTGCGCCTTTAAAGGTTATCCTGGTTTTTGATGACCCGTTTGGCAGGTCTAAATGCATATCTCCCATGCCGATGGCCTTTACTGTTCGACCGTCGGCTGTAGTAATTTCACGATCGATTCGTTGATAGTTAGTGAAAATCGAGCGATCCGGAGAGTAGTCTCGGGTGGCTCCACTGTCGACGCATCCGGTTACTTGGGATTTCAAGGCAGGTATTGCATTTGCAACGTCGACACAGTCAGAGCTGCAGGTAAAGGCAAAGAGATTATCTTCTTCGTCATCAACAGCTACAATGGCTGACTCTATTCTCTTAGACTTCTTTTGACGCGGGCCTTGACCTTCTTTGCCACCACCCTTTGACCAACAATCCGGTTCCTTATGCCCAGGCTTCCCGCAATTTCCACATGCGTCATCGGAATCTGCTTTTCCTTGCTTATCGAACCTCTTTTGCTTGCCATGTCGGTGCCTTCCACCTCTTTTTGCTTGAGCGGCAAGTGCAGACTCCGCGGTTTTGCCACGTTCGTCATTTATGACACGGTGATGCGCTTCCTCGATGATGAAGGAGACAAGGTCGTCGGATTTCATCCGCTGTAATTGACCTCCTGAGAGGGCGCTAGCACGTTCGGCAGCCGTGATGGTCTGAAGGGTTGGTCGGTACGATTCCGGTAAGGACGACATTACTATAATATTGAATCGTGTTTCGGATATGTCTGATCCCATTTTTAACAGGTTATCGCGTCGCTGGTTCATTAGCTGAAAATGTTGCTTTAGCTCGGTTAAGTGAGATTTTGGGTCTTCGTTTTCAGCTAACTTCATGCTGGATAATTGATCTTCTGCATCCAGAATATACAGGGTGCTTTTCGTCGTCGCGTCAGCCTTCACAGCCTTCCACATGTCCTCGGCAGAGGTCATAGTGATGATTTTGGATGCAAGACGGCTCGAGACAGAAGAGAGAATGATGTGTTGAGCTGAGTACTCTCGTTTTTCAAACTCTGCTATTCTGATTTCCTTCGTTTCTATCTGTTCTTCCGTAGCACACGTCTTTCGGTCTTCTAAAACCAGAACCGAGTCAACGAGTGCAAATGGTTTGGGCGCTGTCGCGGTTCCTTCTACGTGTCTCCACAGTCCTTTCGATCCCATGGCCTTATGGATTCTGGGTTCGTAATCTGCCCAATTACTTCCGTCGTCACGGAGCTTTGGGATAGCTAGATTTGCGAATTCGGAGCTGGAGTTCATCGTGAAGTTAGACAGTTTGTCTTCGGGGCCCATAACCTGTTGGGATAATTTCGCAGCTAGAACAAATGAATAGTTGTCTCAACTTTAGGATAAAGTTATATATTAAATATGGAATGTATGTTACCTAGAACAAATGAATAGTTCTAGGTAATGATCAGCTATTGTAATGTAGAAATAAAATGATTGTGCTCACGTCTCAACTTTAGGATAAAGTTGAGACTTGTAATAAGTAAAATCCGTGACAAAATGACCGTGATTATGTAATGCAAAAAGATAACGCGAATAAAGAATAAAAGAGATGATAAGATAAAAGATACCTAAACAAATAATCAACGACTGAAACTCGTATAATTCAACAGAAGTAAAAATTTTAAATCGGTGACAACAACAGCGATTTTTTGACAAGTCATTTACGGCAACAACAATGGTCTTGTTAATGAAAACGACGTATTCGCCTGTACAGCGATATCTGGTCGGATAGCATATTCTAGATGGGGGCATATGGGAGAGACGATCATGAAATAGCACTGAATTCCTCCCAGGTGAGAGCAGGACGAAGGACCAAGCTATCTAGCTGTGCTCCTTTGTTTTCTCAGGCACAGGCGTCATGTCATTTTTGAAAATATGCAAAGCGCAGTATACGAAAACATCGCCGCAAGAGGTCTTTGTCAGGACAGATCTCACGATAACCCTTTCGCTTCTTCGTCCGCAGATCTCGGCTATGTCGAATTCGAAAGTCCAATCCTTCAAAGCCAAAGTACGATCCAAGTTTCCACCCGCCGAAACTAGAAACCGGCTAGCTCGTGCAAGCAGCACCGCGGTTGATCGCCTGCAATTAATTCTCAATCTTTTCAAAGGGCCGGCAGGCGTCGTTGCGGTTCCTGGATTGAAGGTCGGTGTTGAGGGCCTCCTGTTTGTTATCGATGTGATCAAGGTACAGTTATCAATTGCCTTATGATTGCGCTTATTAATGAATAAATAGAAAATATCTCAAAATGTGGACGATCTAGAGCAACTTGCCGCTCGGATTAGTGAGCTGACAGATGTCCTCGAAAAATCGAAGAAGAACGCAGGAACACCCTCCAAATCGATGCAGGATCGAATAGATCACCTATCAAGGCAGGCCTTTCCATGACTGGCTCACATTCACTGTCCTGATTAATGACTTTCAGTAAATGGATTGCGATTGCAGCTGACGTGAAGAAGCTTGCTTCCCGTGGGATGGTGGGACGCACATTCAACTACATCAACGATGCAGCGTCTATAGCTTGTCATGTCCAGGCAATTTCATGGTCTATCGAAAACTTCCAGGTGGGCACACATCCTTATCGGTCTTATCCTGACTGATGTACCTTGAAACCAGATAGAAACAATGCTCGCGGTGGAGTTCTCGCTAGATGTTAGCTTATCTTTCTGTTCATCTAACAACCATTCAGTCTGAAACGAATTGATTCACAGCAGCTGAGAGATGATAATGCCAGGTTTGAAGGAAAACTTGACCATGTACAGGAAACCTTGAACGACGGATTCCAGGTATGTTTCTTCGAAATGAAGTATCCTTGTGCTATCTTAGATTTTGGCTAGGGAGTGATGGCGAAATTAGACGTGAAAGGTAACTATTCGTTAACCTCTTCCTTACATGGGCAGCCCTCACCTGATACATCCGAGACGGTCGCCCACCTATGGTTTTTTCCGCCTCGTTCGAATCCCTTGATCCGCAAAAAGTAGCACGGTGTCTTGATGGGACGAGAGTAGATGTTCTAGGCCAACTCCGTCGGTGGATAGGTGTTGAAGATGCCAGCGATAGCAATGTTCCCAATACGCCCATATTTTGGATAAATGGTTCAGCTGGAACGGGGAAGACTACGCTCTCATATACTTTCGCCGATGAATGCAAAAGACGTGGAATCCCTGTTACAAGCTTCTTCTGCTCTCGCGACTTTGCAGACAGAAGTAATCCGAATCTCATCTTTGCATCCATTGCCCATCATCTCGGGCAAACATTTCCGTCCTTTGGCGTTCAGCTAGCGGAGATTCTTCAGTCGAACCCTCACCTAGCCTCTGCGAGCGTCCCTTACCAACTAGAAGAACTTATCATAAAACCTCTTCAATGTGCTCGTGATTCGTTCCGTTTATGTCTCATTGTGATAGATGCTCTCGACGAATGCAAGGACATGGGCACCACATCCATCATCCTATCCTCACTCTCTCGTTATGTTTCCAAACTCTCACCGCTGAAGATTTTGGTAACTAGTCGACCGGAACAGTCCATCACCTCTGTCTTTGCCCATAAGTCGGGTCATCTCAATGCAGCATCACAATGTCTGGTCTTGCACAAACTGGAGCTAAGCGTTGTGCGACAAGACATCAAACGCTATCTCTTGTCAGCTCTCCAAGATATCAGGGGGCGTTATGGCCTCAATAGTTCATGGCCGTCGGAGGAGGATGTCGAGGCACTGGCGACTTTGTCCTTTGGCCTGTTTATTTTTGCAGCGACCTCAATCAAGTTTATCGAAGAACGAAATGATTCTGATCCACAAGGTCAACTCACACGTCTCCTCAGTGGGAAAGTATTGAGTGCCAATGCACAATCATCCCCCTATCACCATCTTGATAAATTGTACATGCACGTCTTCACGCACGCATTCCCAGATATTTCAATTCAACTATCAGGTCGACTGAAAATGATTCTCGGTAGCATCGTTTCCCTACAAGAGCCGCTGTCCCCTGTTTGTCTGGAGAATCTACTTGGTATGACTCCCTCAACCATCCGACAAACCCTGGTACATCTTTATTCCATTCTTATTTTACCAGACCGTGACACCCAATTGATTCGGCTACACCATCCATCATTTGTTGATTTCATAACAGATTCTAATCGGTGCCGCGATGCGAACTTTAGAGTGGACAGCGAGAAACAGCATACATTACTTGCAATTCGGTGTCTCGAAGCTATGCAGTCACTCAAACAAGATATATGTGGAATCAACAATCCATGTATACTAAATAGTGAAGTCGACGGTTTACATTCACGTATTACGGACAACATTTTGCCTCACATCCAGTATTCATGCCGTCATTGGATGTTCCACCTTACCCATGCCCTGGTGTCGGATACTCTGGTCTCCCTCCTGAAGGAGTTTTGCAATAAATATCTTCTTTACTGGATCGAAGCTTGTAGCCTGTTAGGGGAGCTTCGAAATAGTTTGATTGGTTTACATGCTGCGAAAGAATTTCTGTTGGTATGTGCTTTGTGTTTTCGCAGGTGTCTAAGACTTAATATTTCACAGAAAAAGGACTTTATCGACTTGGGCAATGTCGTTGAATTACTGCATGATTGCGAGCGGTTTACTCGTGAATTTTTCTCAATCCTCGATATTTCTTGTCTCCAAGTGTATCACTCAGCATTACATTTTACCCCGAGGCAGACAACTCTCTGGACCCTGTACGAGCACAAAAGATTATCAGTACTAGGCAGGACAAATAATTGTATAGATGAGACTTGGAGCCCTTGTGTTCGGATTATGGATGGGCATTCCGGCTCAGTCTCATCTGTTGCATTCTCACCTGATGGCACACTAATCGTGTCTGGATCCGATGACGGGACTCTTCGACTGTGGGATGCAGTGAGCGGCGCCCATCTCAATACGCTCAAAGGCCATTCCGGCCCAGTTTGGTCTGTCGCATTTTCACCTGACGGCACACGAATCGCGTCTGGATCCGCCGACGAGACTCTTCGACTGTGGGATGCAGTGAGCGGCGCTCATCTCAATACGCTCAAGGGCCATTCTGATAAAGTCCTGTCTGTTACATTCTCACCCGATGGCACACGAATCTTGTCTGAATCCTACGATAGTATTCTTCGACTGTGGGATGCGGTGACTGGAAACAGCGTTGAGATTTACAATAACTCTACTTATCCTCTTGTTCACTCTCCTACTCTTCTCCATGGGAAATGTAAGTCAAGTTTTCCGACCTTTATCAGTGATGATGGGTGGGTTTGGTCGATGAATTCGAAACAGCGCCTTTGTTGGATTCCGGTCTCATACAGGGGGCCATCGAATTACAATGGTTTGGCGATAAGTGGAACTTGCATTGCGTTGGGCTCAGCGGATGGTCGTGTAATCGTCCTTGATCTTTCAGGTAGGCCTATTCTTTAATAGTACCTGTTTGACGATATTATTAGTATGCGATGCTAATATCTTCCCAAGCATCTCTTCACAGGCTGGGCGCGTGAGGTTCTAAATGAAAGGCATCATATGCAGTTAGGGAATCGTTGAGGCTGCAAGGTGGGACACAAATTGGGGAAATTCACATTTGGCCATATACTGTACTATTACGACCTAATTTATATCTGTGGGCGTATTGTTCCATCTATACATCCAAGTCTTGTCGGAGTCATTGGTATTTTTCCCTTTGAATGTGTGGTGAGGTATCGTTCTAATTGTTCCTTCACCATTCATGGACATATTCATCTCAAAGATGCATCTGGGCCCATACCGGAGCACAGATGATACCAAAGAGGCCAAGCAATTGTTCGCAGGATGCAGAGTCGGCAACGATGTGCACGAGACGCTGAAGGCTGGAATGATGCTATCGTAAAGTCAATCGTGACTGTTCTTCTTCATTCCCACACCATGAACTCCAGGCGATATCCACATGGATATCCGGTCCACGTTCAAGTTCGATGCCGCATCTATCTACAAGCCTTACAACACTCTGCTGTAGAGTGGTATTTGCACGAGCGCTGTAACATGAAGTTTTTGACAAAGAGAACATGCCAAACTCGTTTTGCATGGCAACAAAGAATATCGCATGCACAAATGGATCGATACATACCGCGAGGGCCTTCGTACTCAAGCTCATGATGCACATGCAAAGGTAAGAACCTTTACGAAGTGTATGGTACGGTTAGAAATCTTAACCAGGTGACTAAACTATTGTTATGAATGCTGATTCAGATTTGTCAGGGCCAAAGGAGTGTCTAACATTTTATTCAATTCAAAAACCAGCGATGCATGCACTTTCTGCCCACTTTCTGAATCTTTATGACTTCTACTGGAACTCAGCCCTCGGGGATTCAAGACGATGAACAAGGAACTTGTACACCAAACATTCCGCAAAATGTAGTTGACCATAGTCACCCATGCTTGCCATTCCTATCCCAGCCCTCGCTTGACCCCCTCGAACGGCCAAATACGCTGCGAACTAAGACTCATTGTCATGTCTCTTTGGACCACTTCGACCCTATGGGGTGTCGCAAACTATCCAAAACTTTGACGACTCCTCCACTCGATACGGACGCCTCTGCTTCAGGTTCCGGTCAGTCAGCGTCATTGGGATCGAACCTCACTCTGGCCCCAGCAGGTGGAGAACAGCCTTTCGACTTTGAAAAGACACTTCGTTATTATCTCAAAAAGTATGTTAACTTCTCCTTATTAAGTGATTTTACCCCTTTTAATGCTAACTTTTAAAGACGTGACGAAGCAGACATTAAATCACGTCAACTCGGAGTCGCCTTTGGGAAACTTCGAGTTGTAGGTTTAGGTGACTCTGCGAGCATTCAACCGACCCTAGGCTCCCTCCTCAATCCATTGAACATCTTGGCCAAAATTCGTTCAGCAAGACATCCAGCTATGAAAAATATTATCACCGGATTTGAAGGAGTTGTTCGTCCAGGCGAAATGCTTCGTGAGTTCCCTCTTCCCCATGCCCCCTATCATCAAGCTTAACTTCACTCAGTCGTCCTTGGTCGTCCCGGATCCGGATGTAGTACGTTTCTCAAAGTCCTCGCCAATCAAAGAGAAGAGTTCCACGCTGTTCAAGGCGACGTCTATTACGATTCTCTTACGCCATACCCAGTCTCTCGGCAGTATCGCGGTGACGTTCAGTATTGCCCTGAAGACGATGTACACTTTCCAACCCTAACCGTTGATCAAACTCTCCACTTTGCTGCGAAAACCCGAGCACCCCATTCACGTATCACAGACGTTTCTAGGAGTCAATATACTCGCAGGGTCACCGATATATATTCCACTATATTTGGTCTCAACCACGTCAAAAATACACCAGTTGGAGATGCTGCTATACGAGGAGTAAGTGGGGGTGAAAAAAAGCGTGTTTCGTATGCATACTCTCCTTTCTTCATGTATTTCGCCCTTTTGACATGTCTTCTACAGAATTAGTGAGACTCTGGCTACCAGAAGTTTGATCACTTCTTGGGACAAGTGAGTCAAGCATTTTCGATATTCGGTTTGGGCGTCGATTTAACAACCGAGTTGATATCGCAGCTCCACTCGCGGTCTCGACTCCAGCACGGCTCTTGAATTTGTCCGTGCCCTGCGAATTGCCACAGATCTCATTTGTGATACCACCATTGTGTCTATATACCAGGCTGGAGAGTCTCTTTGGGATGTTTTCGATAAAGTTTGCCTCATCTACGAAGGAAGGATGGTTTATTTTGGTCCTATCGGCCTTGCTCGGCAATATTTCATCGACATGGGTTACGTTCCTGCCAATCGCCAGACTACGCCAGACTTCCTAGTCTCTGTCACAGACCCGCTTGGGAGAAGGATGGTCTCGAAGGACGATGATAGAAGAAGCCCAGAATTGAAGAATCACCCCATCCCTCAGACAGCCGCTGAATTCGAAGAGTATTATAAAAACTCGGAGATTAGGAAGATGAACCTTGAAGATATAGGGCTATACAAGGCGGCGAACGTGGACAAGCATGATAGGAAAGTTGCTTACAAGGAGAGCGCGAAGGCGGAGCACGCCCGTCATACTCGTCGCACGGTTCGTAAATCAATCCAAATGTTGTTGCGTTATTTGATTGGTTTTATAGAGTCCATATACGATTTCGATTCCGATGCAAGTACGAATCGTGATGCTTCGTAGGATACAGATTATTCAAGGAAATTATACTACTCAAGCTTTATCCACAATGTCAGCGATATCTTTCTCATGGAATAACTTTCAGGAACTAACGTTGTACACAGGACCTTTGTATTCCAGGCAATCATTCTTGGGACTACTTTCATACACACGCCGGACTCGACAGCTGCGTATTTCTCTCGCGGAGGTGTTATCTTCTTGTAAGTCGGGTGTTCATCATATCGTCCAATCTTTCCTGATCCATCTCTATTAGTTCCGTCTTCGTACCAGCTCTTTTCAGCATGTCCGAGATACCGGCACTGTTTGCTCAACGACCTATCATTCTTCGACACCAGAAGGCAGCTATGTATCACCCAATGGTAGAGGCCATAGCCCTAACCCTGGTTGACGTCCCTTTTACTCTTGCAACCATTATCCTGTTTGCGATCATTGTATATTTTATCGTGGGGCTTCAAACATCTGCTGCTCAATTCTTGTGTGTTTGCTTTTATCGTGAATTTATCTTGATTTTGATCGATCCATGTCACAGTACCTATTTCGTATTCATCTTCGTGGTGGCGTTAGCCATGAAAGCCTTCTTTCGTGGCTTGGCTGCGGCTTTCAAGAAAGCGGCACCTGCTCAGGCCATAGCTGGGGTTCTCCTTCTTGCGTTGTCTCTGTACACGGGTTATCAGATTCCTAAACCTTCCATGATAGGCGCTCTTCGTTGGATATCATACATCAATGTACGTTCTAAGATTCCACAATCATTTTTGGAGCCTCATGAATATACGTACAGCCCATCCGATATGCTTTCGAAGGTCTCATGACCAACGAATTCCATACCTTGAATGGAGTTTGTTCGACTCTCGTACCATCAGGTCCAGGCTACGAAGATATCTCTTTGGCCAACCAAGTTTGTACCGTCGTTGGGTCACAGCCTGGTCAGGCGACAGTTAGTGGAAATTCTTATCTGGCCCTGTCCTTCGATTATCATTACTCAAATCTGTGGAGAGTAGGTGTTAAATACCTTTTTTTTCTTGTTCGTAATCTGATCAATGTTTTAGAACTTTGGAATCCTCCTTTCTTTTGCTATATTCTTCGTTCTGTGCCTTGTGACCTTTACCGAATTCAATACCGGTGGGACTGGGCAAGGCTCAACCATATTGTTTAAGCGAGGTTCAAAGGCGCACGTTCTGCAGCAGGTTGATGCTGCTGTTATCGACGATGAAGAGAAGGTTCAGGTTGCTACTGGTCCATCATCGTCCGCAGGATCTGAAGATTCAAACGAGAAGAATCAAGCAATGCACGAGCAGCCAAAGATGATGAATACATTTTCGTGGAGACACCTCAACTATACTGTTTCTGTTTCTGGAGATCATCGGTTATTGCTAGACGATGTTTCGGGGTTCGTCGCTCCGGGAAAGTTGACCGCTTTGATGGGAGAATCGGGTGCTGGCAAGGTAAATCATTGCAAAACCTGTGCGCGTCCTAATTTTTAATGTTATCTTCTTTTTTTTTTTTCGTCTGAAGACTACTCTGTTGAATGTTCTTGCTGAACGTGTTGGAACTGGCGTCGTTACGGGAGATCGGTTCTTCAATGGTCAAGCTTTGCCTATCGATTTTCAGGCTCAAACAGGTTACTGCCAGCAGATGGATACTCACGTGCCTCTCACTACTGTACGCGAAGCTTTAGTACTCTCTGCCCAACTTCGTCAACCTGCATCAGTACCTACGTCGGAAAAGATCGCCTAGTAAGCATCAAGAAACGTCATCAGTATATATAAACTCATATTTCTCTAGCGCCGAAAAATGTTTAGTTATGTGCGGGCTTGAACCATTCGCCGACGCTATGGTTGGGTCACTCGGTATTGAACAGAGGAAGAGAACCACCATTGGGGTTGAACTTGCTGCCAAGGCAAGTATCGATTTTTGGGTTGAGATACTGGTGTTAAATAACATTTATATAGCCATCATTGCTGCTCTTTTTGGATGAGCCAACGTCAGGTCTTGATTCACAAAGTGCTTGGGCAATCATGAAATTTTTACGCAGCCTTGCAGATAATGGGCAATCTGTGCTGTGCACGTGAGCGTTCAACTGTCCTAACGACGAGCATTCTTCTCATATATCTTTTTTCTTTATACAGCATTCATCAGGTAATTACTCCATCTGGAACTTTGTGCATAGTGACTAGTTGTTAACCTTTCGATTCTAGCCTTCCGCAGAACTTTTCCAGGTGAGTCACTAAGGGCTTTCACGTCTTAGAGTGTGCTGAACTTTGTATCTGCAGGTGTTTGATCGATTATTACTACTGCGAAAAGGAGGACAAACCGTTTATTTCGGCGATGTTGGAAAAGGAGCCCAGTCGATCATCTCCTACTTCGAGACTGCAGGCGCACGGAAATGCAGGCCCGGAGAGAACCCGTACGTTTTTCGCGTCTTATCATCCACTGAATCCCTCCTCTAATTTTTGGCGTAGGGCGGAATATATGCTTGATGTTATCGGTGCAGGAGCCACTGCTGTCACGGATAGAGATTGGCATGACGTGTGGCTCAATTCCAAGGAACATCAAACCTCGGAAGACAAAATCGATGAACTTCATGTGGAAGGACGATCACATCCTCCAGTTGCAGCAGCTGTGACGACCCAGTTCGCAACTCCATGGACATATCAAACTCGTGTTCTTCTGCGACGACAAAACTTGGCTTATTGGCGTGACCCCACGTACCTCATGTCGAAACTTACTTTGAACATTATCGGAGGCCTTTTCATCGGTTTCACTTTCTTCAAGTCTAAGAACACGATTCAAGGAACACAAAATAAACTTTTTGTATGTATTCTTACGATAACGTTATTGGCTATCTTCTTATTCGACCTTAATAGGCCATCTTCATGGGTACTATCCTGGTTTGTCCTTTTTTTTATTCGGGTACCTGATGAATGGCTTATGCTCTGAATCGCAGAGTGCTCCGTTAGGTGGTCAACTGCATGTGCCTTATATCAACGTACAGTTTACATTGGCCTACTTTACCTTGATAATACGGTTGACAAGGATTGCCTAGATGCGCGACATTTATGAAATCCGAGAACGTTCAAGTCGCATGTACCACTGGTCAGCTCTGACCACGGCTCAGGTCGTTATGGAACTCCCATGGAACATCTTAGGGTCAACGCTCTTCTTCTTGTGCTGGTACTGGACCGTTGGCTTTGAAGACTCTCGCGCAGGATTCACATATCTCATGTATGGCGTCTGTTTCCCGATTTATTACACGACAATCGCATTGGCTGTTGCTTCGATGAGTCCCACTGCCGAAATCGCTGGCCTTATGTTTTCTTTACTTTTTTCGTTTGTCCTTACATTGTGAGTGACTGTCCTCAGGGTAGCGCATCATTACTGGTAAGCTGACCAAATGTATTTGCAGCAATGGCGTCTTGCAACCTTTCAGGCTATTGGGTTGGTGGCGATGGATGTATCGCCTTTCGCCATTCACGTACTTGATCGAAGCTCTTTTGGGTCAAGGTGCGTTTATGTCTTCAATTCTTGACTACATTGTGTTTTAATAATGCCTTCTTTAGCCATCGGTCATCAGTTGATCGAGTGTTCCGACAAGGAACTCGTCACAGTGCAGCCACCAACTGGTGTAACCTGTGGTGACTTCATGGCTAGTTACATTTCAAGTCGTGGTGGATATCTTACCAATCCTGACGCGTCTACTGCTTGTCGTTTTTGCTCAAGTCGAACGACTGATGAATGGATGGGACCTACATTCAATATTTTCTATCAGCATCATTGGCGTGATTTTGGGTTATTTTGTGTGTATATCATATTTAATGTAAGTTCCTGTTTTACTTTGTACTCTTGTTCTTCTGGATGAATGGCTCATCGTTTGGATATTTATTTTAGATTTGTGCTGTTTATCTTTTGACGTATCTCGTGCGTGTTCGAACGCATAAACACATTCGGTCGTTTACAAACAAGATTCATATGGTTGTTATTGACAAATTTAAAAAGTCTACGTGAAGCAGACAATTTGTACGGATAGTTACGGTCTTTGAGATCTAGAAATGTTTGCATAGATGGTGTGCTTTCAAATTATTTAGTCAGGTTGATATAGAGTCTATTTTCACCTACTTGTTGATCGTCGCAGTAGACTCACGTGAGTGGCCATCTAAGCAATCAGCACATAATTCCACCTTCAAATTTTTTTTATCTATGGAACACAAGTTTTCCAACATCTTCAAAATCAACCGATACCCGTGTACTCTGGAGACGAAATCTAGAAGTTGACATGATTGGCACTCGATGAAGGAGAACAACATCCCTGAGATTCACGTATGTTTGTTGAAATGGTGATATACGGTTCGAGACTGTCGTCCATATAGACTGTAAACGAAATATGATAATAGGTTCCACACATGAGAGCACGAAGAAGAAAAAAATTAATATAACTGGATGACCCGCTCGTAGTCATAGCCAATTCGCTGATATGATTCCAAGTCCACCTCTCTCATCAAGTTTTCCGCGAAGGCAAAACTTGGAACACCATCTGCCCTTCATCAAAATTTCTGTTTCTGCCGAACGCTGTAACAAACTTCTTCTTTCTGAAAGTATCCTTGTCTTGCTCGACCACTCGTCCAAGTCCTTTAACATCCTTTTTGGTCGACACAAAGCGGCGCCCGCATATCCAGATAACGGTGGAGTCGAAATTGTTCTCATCAAGCATGTACACTAAATGAGGAGCGGGGTTAATAACGACGACTAGTATGGACGGTAGAGACCCAGCACAGGAATACGGACTCTGTGGAAGGGGCGTTTGCGCTCGTTCTTCACGGGGTAGGTCCCACCACCAGTCATAGAGATCGTTGAGGAGGCTGAATATATTATACTCTTCGTCTTTACCATCCATGAAAAAAGATTTTATATAATCTTGTTGGATGATATATCCGCTTTCGAAAATTGACAGATCAGGAGGCAACTTGAAGCTCATCGAGGACATTTGAGTATTGAATAATCCCGTGTTTAGGCTGTTTGATAGATTGGCCGCTGTCTGAGAACAGCGTTGAATAGGTTACGTACAATGGCATTCCATTGTTTTAGAGATCAGGCTATCAAGCTATATATCAAGGGCCGTCCGATGGCACGCGGTGCTAATGATATTCCTAGAATTGCAATCATGACGACGTCTTCATTGTAATGCAGGTGAATTGTAAGTGTTGTACTTTTTTTTCTCTGTGCGGCGAAGATTTCGAGCATGATCAATGATCGGTATCCTTGATACAGTGTAACTACATAAGTTACGAGAGGTTACGAGTCCCTAGGGCTCGTTCTTATAAGCGGATGCGGCTTTCAAAGGTCTTGCCGGTGACTTGCCGTGATTGCACATGTTGATGGTGATGGCCTCGCCTGCCGCGCGAAAACAATTTACTCAATGTCTGTCAATCTGTAAGAAACTCAACGCTCACAAAGACGCTATAAAAATACCAGTATAATTTCATTTGAAGGGACTCGTATATGCCACGCAGAGCGATGGCCCTCACCCACAAGTTTATCTTTTGACAATGTTCGAACGGGCCGCTGGGCATACACATTCAGTAGTTTATAAGCAAGGTTCATGTGGTTGTTATTGACGAATTTAAAAAAGTCTACATGATTGAACATGATTTATTTTCCTGCTGGACATTTGTATGGTCTTTATGTAAAGATATAGAAATTTAACGATGTATAGTCAAGATAAAATTTCACTGACGAACATGGGCCGCGTGGAATAGACTAGCTAGTGGCCCTTATGATCTCTGCGCTTCCGAGCAAGAGGATAAATAAGAAAGGTTATCGATGTATCACATTGAGTTGGGTCCATCCACACTGCCATAGTGTGTTTTCAACCCATTTGGTCGGGGTTGATTGCTGGCCCTTTAGAGGTTCCACACCTGAGAGCAAGAAGAAGAAGAATTAACATAACTGGATGATCCGCTCGTAGTCATAGCCAATTCACTCACACGATTCTAGTCCATAGGCCACCTCTCCCATCAAGTTTTCTGCGAAGGCAAAACACGGAACACCATCTGCCCTTCGTGAAAATTTCTGTTTCTGCCGAACGCTGTAACAAACTTCTTCTTGTTAAGGGTATCCTTGTCATGCTCGACCCGCGGTCCAAGTCCTTTAACATCCTTTTTGGTCGACACAAAGCGGCGCGTGCATATCCAGATGACGACGGACTCGTCGACACCCTTCTCATCGAGTATGTACACTAAATGTGGTGTTAATAACGACGACTACAGACGGTTAGAGACAGCACAGGAATACGGACTCTGTGGAAGGGGCGTTTGCATTCGTTCTTCATGGGGTAAGTCCAACCACCAGGTATAGAGATCGTCGAGGAGGTCGAATATATCATATTCTTCATGTTGAATGAAGAAAGATTTCATATAATCTTGTTGGATGACATATCCACTTTCGAAAATTGACAGATCAGGAGGCAACTGGAAGCTTAGCGAGGACATTTGGGTATTGGGTAAACCTGTGTTTGTTTCGTTTGTCCCGTTTGTTCTTTGTAGCCAAATAAGTATCAATACGTACCTCGATTTAGCTAGATCCAACTGATGCCACTAAGATAACGAATATCCTATTCCACGATGCCCTGAATTGCTCAACGCATCCGCCGTCTCGTACTACATATTAATCTGCCTATGGCACCGCGTTTTGCTCCGAACGATCCCTCCATCCCAGAAAATCTTCGTAAGCGGTTCGAAAATTGGGACGAGAATCCACCCAAAACCCAGTTTCAGCAATACGGACCGCTCAATGCCTTTCTATCTATCAAGTTTCCCCCGAACAATTTCCTTGTAAAACCTCAGGCTCTTCTTCGTGAAATTTGGGAGTTGCCACAAGGCAACATACCGGAAGATATTGAATCATACAGAGCTATCCTTGAGGGCCGGATCGACCCCACCATGGATATAGAACAGGATGCTGTAGAGAACATCCAGCGGCGAGTATCCGTTGACTCTCAAAGTATTTTATCCCCCAGCTAAACACCCAACAAATATTGACCGGCTCATAATCTCCCAGATGCCCTTGTCCTGAAGGACAAAATTTATTATCCTGACTTTGTTGTCACTTCATACGGAAATGCAGCAGATCCGGATGGTGAGGGAGATATTATTCGACTGATTGTTGAAGTGGGTTCACTTGGGCGCGATCTGAACCCTCCTTCAGACAAAGCCAAAAAGGCCGTCGTGCATCAAGTTCGCAACTATCTATATGTAATGGGACGAATGGGGTATCGCTGGAAGGATAAAGCAGTGGGGATGGCTATCGTTGGGACCGAAGTTTCGATTTTAAAATCTGACAGGAGCGGCCAGTTCATTGGAGGTAAACGGTGGTATAGTTTGTATTCAACCGACTTCATTCGGGCTATTGAAAAATTGGCCGCTATCTGAAAACAGCGTCGAATAGTTTACGTACGATGGCATCCCATTGTTTTTATAAATCAAGGCCGTGTGGCACGCGGTGCTAACGATATTCCTAGAATTGCAATCATAACGATGTCTTCATCGTAACGCAGGAGTGTTTTACTTTCTTTCGAGCGTGATCGATGATCGGTATCCTTGAGAGAGTATAACTACGTAAGTAAAATTGAGGGAGCCGTTGACTAGGTACTCAAAAATGACACTACAGATATATTCGTTTGCAAAAGCATTGGTATCAAGTGAGAAGATCCAAAACAAGTCAACTAATATAAATGGACCAGCCAGCAATCGCACCAAAGCAACAGCGTTGATGGATTTCATCATGTTCACTCTACTCCGGTTTTGGACAAGGAGCACTCAGCGATCATCGTTTAGACATTTATTTAGATTTGTGCTGTTTATCTTTTGACATATGTCGGCATATCTCGTGCGTGATCGATAGCATAAACGCATTCAGTCGATTACAAGCAAGGTTCAAATGTATACTATACTGTATAGTCGAGATGAAATTTCATTGGCAAACATGGCTCGGCGAGGCACGTGGAATAGGGCCTTTATGATCTAGGCTCAACCTAATCCCCTCTCACTCGTGAGAGGGGTTAACTTTAGAGGGACCCTGTTTGTTGAAATGGTGATCTACGGTTCGAGTGTCGTCCACATGGCTATTAAGTAGAAAAAAGACACGAAATATCATAGTCTGACGGGAGACTGCGGAACAAGCAGAAAAAAATCGATATAGTAACTAGATGATGGCCAATTCACTCATATGATTCTAAGCCCATAATAGGCCACTCTCTCATCATGTTTTCTGCGAGGGCAAAACATGGAACAACATCTGCCCTTCATCGAAATTTCTGTTTCTGCCGAACGCTGTAACAAACTTCTTCTTTCTGAGGGTATCCTTGTCTTGCTCGCTCAGCCGGCCAATTCCTTTAGCATCGTCTTTGTGCGACACAAAGCGGCGCCCGCATATCCAGATGACCATGGAGTCGAAACCCTTCCCACCGAGTATGTCCACTAAATGTGGAGCAGGGTATTAATAATGACGACTAGGGTAGAGACCAGCACAGGAATACGGACTCTGCGGAAAGGGCGTTTGCGCTCGTTCTTCGCGGGGTAAGTCCAACCACCAGGTATAGAGATCGTCGAAGAGGTCCAATACATCATATTCTTCATCTTTATCATCCATGAACAAAGATTTCATATAATCTTGTTGGATGACATATCCACTTTCGAAAATTGACAGATCAGGAGGCAACTTGAAGCTTATCGAGGACATTTGAGTATTGGATAAAACCGTGTTTGGGCTGTTTGATAAATTGGCCGCTATCTGAGAAAAGTGTTGAATAGTTTACGTACGATGGCATCCTATTGTTTTTGTAGATCAAGGGCCATCGGTGGCACGCTAGAATTGCAATCATGATGATATCTTCATCGTAACACAGGTGAATTGCAAGTGTTGTACTTTTTCTTTTTCCTGTGAAGATTTCGAGCATGATCAATGATCGGTAGGTATCCTGGACCGTGTATTTGGTAATGATCATGATGTACAGTATAGGTGAAATTGAGGGAGCCGTTGACTAGGTACTCAAAAAATGATACTTTTACGGACATATTAGATTTGCAAAAAAGCATTGGTAGTACCAACAGCAAGTCAACTAACAAAAAAAGACCAGCAACTATCTAAGTCGGACCAAAGCAATAGCATTGATGGATTTCATCCTCCATGTCAGATGTCCAACGCTATTCGGTTGGACCAAGCGCTAGATTGTAGAAGATCTTTTCATCATCCTGACCTTCGTATCTGGCTTTTCCTCTTTAGTAAGATTGGGCGAAGTCGAGGAGGTAGAACTCCTGGAAGAATCGGAATGAATACTGGATGAGTTTTGAGAGGACTCCTTGCTCGTATTATTTCCATTGCCGGTCTCGGTCTCGTTCAACTTGGGAGTGCCATTCGTCTTCTCCTCCGTCTCCTCAGTCCTATCATTGGTCTTGCCTTTGACCTCCTCCATCTTCTTATTTCCATCGCGCTTCTCCCTTGATTGCTTTCGCTTGACCAACTTTTTCCTTGGCTTTCTCTCTTCTTCCTTCTTCTCCTTGTCTACCCGCTTCCATCCTAACCTGAAACTTCCTAAACATCCACATTTTCCGTGTCCATTGGCACCGCTCTCACTAACTCCAGTGAGAACTGGGTTACTTTGATGAGGAATATTCGAATGCCCTGCAGAACTGGGCGTTTGACTACGCGCAAGAGCCACTGATTGCCAAGCGACGCTTGATAATGGGAGTAGCTCGGGGAATCGGAGATGTACGACATTTATCTAGATATTTATAAGATCGTTGCATCAAATGGCGACAGCGAAGGGAGAGACTAACCACATCATAATATTCTTGAAAGCCATCTTTCATCTCACTCCACCATGCAAACGTCTTTCCCTCAATGTTTCCAATCCCTTCTTCGTCTCCGTATTGAGTGGAAGTAGGTACAAGTAACGAAGGGTCCTCCAAAGCCAGGTCATCTTTCACCGAGGACCACCAATCGGCTACTTCGGCTACCGCTTTGGAGAACTCGGAGAGAAGGCTTAGGTTAGCCACGAGATTGGTGCCTACATCTTTAAGACTGATTTTCAAAGTTTCGGCTAGATATCGCAGAGTGAGTTGTCTATTAATCAGTCATAAGAAACAAGGATGCAGTGAAAGAGACTTACAGTGGGTAGGATCAGGTGGGACGAGTACGACCAGCATATCATCCTTGGTAGAAGCTGCTATCTATCTCAATTAAGGACAAGATTGAAATTCCAGGGACGCGCAAGACAAACCTTATACATCTCCTGTGTAATACCATCAAACCCTTCCTTCACCTTCAACGCTATCTCATGTCCTTTTCCAGCAAGCTCACGAGCATCCTCACGTCCGAAAACACAGGCATCAGTAGAACCTGGTTGTCCGCTTACGCCGACTGGTGTCCAAGCTCCACGACCACGAGTCGGACTAGCAAGCCCAGCATTTTTTTTCCCACCAGGAGCACTCAACCCCACGCTGAGTTCAGGATCACAAAGAATCATGCAGTTATTAGCAAGCTGGTAGCCAAGCTGCTCGCAGAGCATGCTAGAGTCGATTAGGCCAGTATAACGGTTGACTTTGTTGATGATTTTCGTAAGTCTTGGGGAAGCTTCCGAGGAGGAACTGCAAGGTTTTTAGCTATAAAAACACAATTCATAAATAGGAGCAGGTACTTACGGCCGCATATGAGAAAAGGGTACTAGTCGTTCGAGGGTTTTGCGTGTCGTTTTTGCTAAAGCCGTCAAGTTAACTTGAGGTATGAGCGCCGGAGATCGAGGTGTAGGTTCAGGAGTTGGACTTGAGGAAACTGAGGTAGATGACATTATTCTATCGCGACTAGTAGCGGTAGCGGTTCTAAATCTAGGGAACCAAGCGAAGGTTGGAACAAGATATCAGAGTTACTGGATAATGGTAGATGTGTACGCCTTTTATAGAGACCTGCTCGTTAGTAATGACTGCATGAGCATAAGTTTGGATACACATGAAAAACACATTTGAGGGTCAGTCGAAACGAGCTCCAATACGAGGGTTCAACGATTACTCTCCACTCCGGATCTAAGCAGGCGATGATGTATATTTAGTATCCATCATGCAATCCGCATAATACGGGAATAGCGGAAGGTAACATACCTCATGTTGACCTTCCATGCGTACTTGTGATCATTGGCTGATTGAGGAAGACGGGCGGAAGGTGAAAAAAAAAAGTGAAACGTCATTCGCTCAAGGCGATGAGAGATAAGAAACCTTGAATGAATCTTTGATATGAAAAACACGAAGAACATATCATCTGTTTGAGGACCCAGCGTATTGTCGGTAGCATGATGTCAGATACGACTGACATCATGGATGGGAGATGACATGCAGTCTGACCGAGCCATTGGTGAATGAACGCAATAGCACTGGTGGTGGGCCCGCTGAGGTAGGACATGCTGTAGCAGATCTACGATAACTTGATCCAAGTTGGGCTTTTGCCTGATAACTCTGACATCACTCGCCATCCTTGGAAACACGGTATTGAATTCAGGCCTATAGATCTATTTATTTTTTTCTGCATCTGTATACTCTTTCGCCCACTGGACAAAAAAAACACATTAGCCAACAGCAACAGAACAGAAGAAAAACATACCAGCATTGAAGGTATCGGTCGATTGGGTTGTACTGTTCTTTTCTAGATTGGAAGAAAGAGACATCATAAACCTCATGCAGTGTGGGAGATCTTTGGAACTCGAACATACCTCTAATGAAGCACTGACCCTCCAAACACCGTAAGTCACAGCAAGAATACCAATAGAGGCTATGGCTGTGTTAGCAGCCCAATTCGAAGGCCGCGTCCACCATCCACCTAGACACCGTGCCTCATTAGCTTGACTGTTGGTTTTTGCTCGCCTGTGAACGAACCTGATGGTGACCAAACATATTTCGGGTACGGATATCTAGAACCTCCTCCCTGTACAACATAGTTAGCCTGTGCGTAGTAGATAATTGTGTGCAAGACAGACCATAAATGATAGTGTTGATGTTAGGAAGACCGTGACAACGACGGTGAAGGTTATTAAGTCGGATAAAAAAATACAAAAATAAATATTTAATAGTTAATTTATTTAACATGCATTCCGTCAAGACATCGCGGAGACGACGAGCAGTCGTTCCCAACATCGTCTTTCACAATGCTGGAATCCGTCAAAGGGTACATATATCAACGTCGACACGGCATAACCACAGCTGTTACTTTTGTAGGCGGATTCTATCTTGCCAAACACTACATTCAGGATCGACTTGAAGAGGTCAAGGTGAAATTGGAGCAAGAAAGGGCTGCTCGAGACAGGTATGACTATCATATTTCAAAAGGAGATTTCAGTAAACCAATACTTTTTCTAGTCTAAAACGTAGATTTCAACAAACACAAGAAGATGTGTCGTATACCATCCTCGCACTTATCCCAACACTCTCCGAACAAATCCTGGACCAAATGAATATAGAAGCGCTCACACAGGAGCTACAGAACATGTCTAAGGCACGAAATTCCGCCAAAAAGCAAGTCCAGCCGAATCCCTCAAGTCTAGCATCGAGCATTGTGGACTTGGTGCATGAGCAGGACACGCGCTCAGATGTGGAGTCAGCGGCGTCACACACTTCTACGTCCTTGGATGAAATAAACGCAAGCTCCTCAATGTCGCATTCGGGATTGCAAAGCTGGGTGGAATCTTCGGGATCACATTCGCCTGCACCATCCATTGCAGATTCATCTGCTGCATCTTCAACAAGCGAGGTTCACCTTTCGGAGTCCATGATCAGTGCCTCTAACTCGATTGGCGAAACACCCTCTGCTAGTGACTCGGTCTTGGTATGTTGACTGACTTGTCAAGTAGAAACTTTGACCGATGATTCTTCATTACAGTCAACATCCGTAGCCTCAGATTCAACAGACACGCGAACAAAAGCCGAGCTATGGAACGAAGTCAAAATGCTCAGTGCGTCTTAACTTCTTTCAATCTATAACCAGCTGATTTCTTTTCCAAATAGCCTTCACACGAACACTAACAACCTTGTATTCAACAACCCTTCTTTGCCTTCTAACAACGCTGCAACTAACCCTCCTTGCCCGGTCAAAGTATGTCGCTTCGGTTCTCCAGCTCGAACGTGAAGAGCGATTTCGGGAACGTCTACAATCTGAGCTTTCGATGAGTAACATATTACTTGGCGGTGACGGTGGGAAAAGATTTGAGAGGTTGATGTCAGGGGACATCTCTAGTATCCTGGATGAGAGCGAAGGCGCAGGAGAGACTGATGCTATTAGCGAGGAGTCCGAGAGCAAATACCTCACCCTAACTTGGTGGTTGCTACATGTTGGCTGGAAAGATGTGGGAGAGAGGGTCAGGAGAGGTGTCGAAGAAGTTTTTTATGGGTATATGGTGCTTGTTGCATTTAATATATATCTCACTCATGTTTACTTTTCCAGCGTTTCTTTGAAGACTAAACTAGCAGCGATCGATCTTCATCGTCTACTAAGTGACGTACGTCGAAGGGTCGAACATGAAGTCACGTTTGAAGGAAACGAACGCAGAATCAAGTTTGTCCTCCTATTCATCACATCCTGCCAAAGTTAACCTGCCTACAGTTTTCTTTCATCCCTCCTACCGCCCACTCCTGAAACCATCCAACTCGTACTCACACAAGGCGGCTATAACTCTTCTTCAACACACCAAAACCCATTTGCTCTCAACTCAGCCACCTCTCTAACTTCCTCCCAACTCTCCCACCAATTCAATAACTCCCCCGCCATGGCAGTATCCAATATGCACCCCACTCAAGCCCAAACCCAAGGACAGCCTTTCCTACCTCCACTTCCTCCACCAAACGTCCAAGCCCACCTCCTCGACGACCCCGGCTTTTCCGCTTTAATCGCGGAGACGAGGACTATTCTCTCTTCTTCTGATTTCTCAAGAGTATTGGAAGTATGCTTGGACACGGCGACCGAGGTCCTGTTCGCAGGCTTGGAAAAGAACGTGTTCGTGCCCAATGAACCAGCACCAGGAGATGATGTCCTCCGTATTCGATTGGCGGGTCTGTTGCCCGGTCTAGCAAGATGGAGTCAATTGGCGTTGAATGGGCTACCGAATGAACTTGTGGATGTCAGTTTTTCATGTTATTTTCGGAGCCTTTTTTGATGCTGATTTTTTTTCCTCTAAAAATTAGAAAATCGTGGACGTACGAGAAGTGTCCTGTCTCTCTGCTATCGTATTCGCCAAATTCGAAGAACGGTTTCAGTAACGTCGTAGAGATCCTTTCTTGTTCGTGTACGGTGACGTGTCACAGAATGTATGCTCTATCTCACCAAATTATCATCTCAAGCAGATACATACGACTTGCCGTTTATCGTGCCTGGCTTGGCAAATGAGTCTGCATCGTGGTTGGGGCTTCGGACTTCGAATTCATCTTACGAGCGGTCACTGTGAGACTTGTCGTTGACAGTCCTCGCTGCACACAATATATAACTACACTGACCGACATGCAGTAACTCATTGGTGACTCCTTGAAGTTCGGATGGTTAAATATCTCAATGTCGGAGGTATGGGGAATGCGCAGCCTATAGTAGCAAACGTGCCGCAGGGGTACTTACACAATGGCAAAATGGACCGAATTATAATGATATTTCTCGTTCAGTAGTAAATGAATGATACTCTCTAGAGAGAAGTTATAACTAAGTATCTTGATACAATTTACACATAAATTATTTCCCATCTTCAATCCACCACCATTGCAAGAAAAGGTGAAAAAAGAAAAGAAAAAAAATCTAAACGTTTTGATATAGTCCCATCTCTCCCCGTCCTCCCTCTAGGTAGGGGCTCCTCTTTCTCGATCAGCATTGAATAAAATTGCCAACGATCATACTTGGAATACCCCACTTATCCCTCCTGATCGTGAATGAGAAACAGCAATTGATGAAGCTTTCCTCCATAGGCTGGTGGTGCTCTTCATCGGTTTTGATAAGGGAAGAAGAACCTGAGCCAAAATCAGAGCTAGAGATAGGTTTACGAAGACTAGCACTTGACGAACCTGAGTTTAGTACGGGTTTGTAGCGTAAAACGCAAGATGTGAGTACAGCCTTTTGACTAGAGTCAAACGCGACATGGCCATATTTCTGCGAAACGAAAAAAAAAAAAAATTGTTTTAGTTTTTCGTGTTTCATGGATCCTTTCGATCGTTTACCTCCCAATAATTAACAGCTGATTCTTCGGCCATAAGTTCGTAGATACATAAACGGCCCTAACCACAAAAATAGATTCACGTTCAGTATTCACGTGTCACTTGAAAGTGGAGTGTTGCGACAAGAAAAATGCTTACATCTCGCATCATGTACCCTTCAACACCAACAAGCTCTGAGAACTCGCGATTCCCTTTGTAGATTTCCCCGGTTCGTCGCCATAGACAAGCTGGGACACCCATTGCTGAAAATACACGATCGTAATCCAGCAACAAGCGTTCAAAGGCTTCTTCAATAAAGACAAGGTCCTAATGGAGTGAAAGGAGTCAACAGCGGGAAACCTGGAGGAGCGATGATCATACGAGGTCTCGAAGCGATTGGGCAACAGCCTGTGACATAGGTCAACATGAGCGCGGAGATTAGGAGTGGCTACGCCATCACAGCATTCATTTACCCTGAATTTTGGTCTTAGTACAGATAATGGTTGTAAGATCTGTTGTTTCGACTCTTGAGATACGCTGGTAAGAAACGGAGATGTAATAAGCTGCTAGCGACGAAAGAAAAAAAACAACAACAACACGTACTTCCGATCCATCCACCGTGACAGCCTCGCGTATCCTTTGACATAATTGTATGGTTTCAACAAACCCGCCTCATATTTACTCTGAATAACGCTATTCAACCGTTCGTCTCGAGAACCAGATTCCTGATCTGCAGCTGTTAGCAGAAATTTTTCTGTTTTAGTTGCTGCAGGTAAGATGGCCGTTGTAGTTTCTAGTGCAGTGGAATTAGAGACACTGTTTGAGGGATAGCTGTTGGCTGGTGATTCTGGGAGTAGGGCATTATTCTGTGTCGGAGTCATGCCGTCCGCAAAGGAGGTAGTAGGGACAAGGGAAGGGCCAACTGTTGGAGGACCGAAGAATGATCCATCATCGAGTGTTTCCAGGAAGTCACTGCGAAATTTAAAAAAAATGGTTTTAGTAATTCAGAAAAGGAGATACAGAGAGGTTACATACGTCAGAATTGAAAACTCGTTCCCAAACATGTCTGGTTGATACAGATACGGGGGGATGGACATTGGCCATGAGGAAGTTGGCTGTGGTGTTGGAGCCTGATACGTTGTCACTGCTTATTCAATCTCAGCCAAATGTATGACGAAACCGAAGAGCAAAATATTAAAAGATACCAGGTGCATATGAGGATGAGGGAGTTGGGGTAGGATCAACAGCAGGAGGAGCTTGTAATGGTTTGTCTTGAACCTTGGGTCTATGCTCGTCATGACATAGGTGTCCAATATCCCGCTTGATACTAAGCTAATGTCAAACACCTGTTTTTCATTCATGATAATTGGGGGGGGGGGGCTCACCATCGTTGACACGGTCTTCCTTCGTCGCACGTCATATGGCTCCGGCGGCAATACAAGCAAGCATGATTAACTTTACGCCTCTTGGTTGTTTTCTTCTTTTTTCCCGCATCGTCCTCTACTCCCCTTGTGGTTGAAGGATGAGCAGTCGACACCATAGCCGTTGACAAGGGACTCTGGGCCTGCCTCGAGTCAGCATAAGCTGTGAGAGTCGACATAAGTTTCAAGATAGATAGTGATTAAGAAATTAGATTTGTCCAAGGAAATAAGTAGTAGTCCCTCCACATGGAAGGCGGTTTGAGAAGAGAATTGACAAATCAGGAAATTGATCATTATGGCCGGTCATCTGCCCATACAGCCACATGTACAAACGCTCATGGTATAACTGGAAATACTGACAATTTACATTGGAAAAAAAAAAAAAAGAAAAAAAAACACACAAGTCGAATGAGGGAAATGATATTTGTTAAGATATACGTACTCGGCAACGGTACATTTACTTGATCCATGCGAGGGGGCTGGTAAGGAAACGAGTAACACCACGTTGCCAGAAGCTCCAAGATAATCTCGACTCGCGATTCGGTGTGGTAAGTAGTAAGCTGCCGTCTTCAGTCATCGTGGTACTCGGTGAACTCTCGCTATTTCCAAGTTTGGGCTTTCCATTCGCAGTCGCCGTTCCATTTGATTTATTTAAGTGGTATTCGCTCCGTGTATCGTGCTCTTTAAACCACTAATAAATCAGGGTAAAGTAAGGGACAAATAATTCAAAGCTAAGACGATATACGGGGATACCTTAAAAAGGAATTTTGCCGAATCTTTTGGGTAGCGTTTTTGAGTTTGGTAGTCGACATAGGTAACTCCGAAACGCGTGGAATAACCATCTGCCCATTCGAAGTTATCCAAAAAGCCTAATAGAAGTTGGGTCAGGAAAAACCTCAGGTGGAGACAAGAAAAGACGTAAGCACTCCATGGAAAATAAGATCGGACATCTACGCCATCTTCATGGATGGCTTTTACGAGAGCAGCGGTCGTTCCTTGGAAATAGTTGACACGGTCGTAATCTTTGAGTGCCTCTTGAATAGGCATGCCGTTCTCCCCTTTTACGGCAAACCCATTTTCTGTGACGCTGCAAACAAAATGATTTGATAAAAGACCTTATATGGATTTGGTAGGACAAACAATATTGGCAATTTGTATCGCTACACAATCCACGATCAATAATCAGAAAAAAAAGTTCAAGGAAACACATACTTTCCAAAGATAATTCAATAGCTGTTCATCGACAATCAATAAGGATCCAAGTCAAATCCAACAAAAAAGTACCCACTTGACGGAAACCATCTGGATCTAACGTCATTCCCAAATATAATCAGTAGATAAGATGTTCAGATAAGATCTTTTATCTCTTACAATCCTGCAACCAAGCACAATGGGCTACATATTTAACTGACACTCAGTTATCACATCTTTTTCAAAAGAAATTTACAATACATTACCTTGATTTCCAAGTTGAGTTCCATCAGATCGAGTGAACGTGTAATCTACATTTCCTTGGAATTCATCATCTCCGCCACCTCCTAAAAATTGCAAACAAACATAACGTTAGAAAAGTATCTAGAACCAATAAAATAAAAATAAAAATGGAACACTGACTGCAGAGATTTGTCGTATACGTATTCATCCCGTAGAAATCGGAAGAATCTTTGACGATAGCCCATTCGTCTGCAGTAAAATCCGGCAAACGGTCCCCAAGAACTTCTCTCATATAGGGCGGATAATACCCGAGGTAGATACAGTCCTATAAAATTGAATCTCCACCCTCCTGGAAGTCTAGACAAAGTCATGACTCACTGCATACCAGCCTAGTGTATGTCAAATATCATCGGAAAAATTGTCAGCCGGCCCGTCAGGGCAAAATCCATCCGACTTACCGATCGCAAAATCAAGCGCATGTTGAGCAGCTTCTATATCTAGGAACAATCCCAAGCATTAATACCATTTCTGTCAAAAACCGGAGGATCGGCAGTGGAAATAACCATACTTTCTGGACGGTCATCGTAAGGCATTGCCCAATCGCCATTTAAGGTGATCCCAATCTGGCCTTTCTGTGTGGGTTTGAAATGTTCGCGGTAGAGTTTCACGGCGTGTGCGTGTGCGAGAATGACACTGTGACCGACACTAGAAGAATTTGATTAATAAAATTCAAGTTACTGAAGGGTATGCACGGTTGAATAGGCGAAACGAAGAAAGAGAGGTCGGCCTCATCGCAGTTCATAACTCACATCCATGGTTCAGTGGCTGAATCCCCTTCAGCTGAACGCTCGCGGTCACTTGATCTTCCAGGAGCGAAAACACCGCGGCCGTAACCCAGAACGGCGACACACCACGGCTCATTAATAGTCAACCTGTAAATGTGACCATGCGCTCAATACGATCAACGGGTACATTGTGGAAAAAGGAAAAATTACCAGTGTTTGACGCGATCACCGAATGCCTCAAAGCAGATCTATAAGAACACGGTATGCGTCAATTGATGAGAAGACACCGGCGGTAGTTCAAAACGACTGACCCTTACGTAATTTGTATAATCCTTGACGATCTCGTCTTTGTTCAACCAACCTTTGTATCTGTCGTGGAGTGCTTGAGGGAGATCCCAATGATACAACGTCTACAAAATTCAGAATGAAGTCAGAATTCAGGCCAAAAGCATGGAAATACGAAAAAAAAAATACCACAAAAGGTGTTATTCCGTGCGAAAGTAACTCGTCGATAAGTTTCGAGTAGAATGCAATGCCTTTTGGGTTGACAGGGTCGTTGCGACCTCCGAGAGGGATGATACGCGACCAGGAGATGGAAAAACGATAGGCATTGACACCGTATTGACTCAACAATGCCACATCGTCTTTCCACAACCGATAGGAATCTGTCGCTACGTCTCCGTCCCTTCCGTCCAAGGTCTTTCCAGGCATCTTGGAAAAATCATCCCATATAGATTTTCCGCGTCCATCGACATTTGTAGACCCTTCGATTTGAAAGCTTGCTAATAGAATAAACGGGTCAGCTCTCCAGAGATAATGCAGCATGAGACTTTGCGGCTAGCTATAACTACGGTACTTAAATGAAGAACGCACCAGTAGCAAAGCCCCAGAGAAAATCTCTAGGTAGTTTACGAGTTGTTGGAGCGACCACCATTTTCTGTAAGAAGGAATAGCAAAGAACATAAATGTTGGCCTACCCTCTTAAACCAAGGGCATATCACTCAAATCCTAAAGCAATCGTAAATTTCCGACAAATATCCGTTAGTCGATAACCTCTTAGGTTATAATTGATTATCAGGTTATAGTTAGAGAACACGGAGTTGAAAGGGGTTCCAAATAAGGGTTCCAGGGATACTCCGTGGTGGGCAGAAACGATCAAGATTGAGCCATATACTCCCTGAGTAACGTGCAGCCGTTGCATGAGGCCTGAGGCGCAGATTCAAATTGTCTGGGGAGCAATGCCTTGAACTTGAATGATCGGCCCTTATTTGTAGTAGTTTACTCCACAATAAACCCTTATGTAACTTAATTTTGGATGAGTCGGTACATATAAAAAGGTCAAAACAACCCACGCTTTTTGGATTACAGTTTCATCCTTTGGCGGGACTTTTTGCAAACCTCATTGTACCGAAATAAGCACGAAAAACCTCACGTGACCCTCATTTTACAGGGACACGTGATGTGTAAATAGCTTATTTCAGGCTTATTATGAGCAACACAAAATTTGGCCCAAAATTTAAACTGTAGAGTCAGAAAAAGTTCTACCTGTTTTAGATTAAGCCGTACTACTTAATTATAAATGAACTTCGAAGCTCTGCGTGATTCGCGGCCTTTGTGTAGCTGTGCCCGGAACGGAAAATTTTCGGTGTATATACACGTGACCACCATCTTAACCCCTTCTTGCTTCACTCACACCATCCTTCAAATGTCCAGTTCAAACTCTCCAGGTATCGCGATTATAGGCGCCGGTATTTTTGCCAAAGAAGGTTAGTACTAGATCACCCCTTTTCACTTCTATGACATACTTTATCCGAAATTTCACCTTACTGGTTGGAATTTGTAAACAGCACACTTACCCGCCATCGCAACTTTGGGGAGTGCAGCACCTCCTCTCAAAGCCGTATACTCGCGTTCCGAAAAGAGCTCTCGTGATCTAGCTGAGGCAGCTGTTATCACGCTCAAGCTGAACTCAACCCCGTCGATTTATCACGATGGGGATGCATCTGTCAATCTGGACGTGCTACTGGCGAGGCAGGATATAACGGCCGTCATCATAGTGCTTCCTATTACTCTCCAGCCCAGCATCGTCTTGAAATCGCTTGCAGCAGGTAAACATGTTTTGAGCGAGAAACCAGTTGCGCCAGACGTCAAACAAGGTCTCGAAATTATCGGTACTTACAATCGTCTTTATAAAACCAAAGGCCTTGTTTGGAGGATAGCAGAGAACTTTGAGGCTGAGCCTGGATATAGAGCTGCTGCTGCTGCTATCCGGTCAGGAAAAATAGGAAAGGTCATATTTTTCAAGACCCTCGTATCGAATTATATCGATCGAGATAACAAATACTACAAGACACCGTGGCGCACGATTCCTGATGTAAGTTTCTCCGAGTACCTTCCGTGATGCCAATCCCACTGAGGTAATATAATTACATATAGTACCAAGGTGGATTTTTGGTAAGCTGTCAAAAACAAATATAGAAAGGGCTTAAGTAAAAAAATCTTTTTTACTGGAATAGTTAGATGGCGGCGTGGTATGTTCAGATTTTAATTCATAACGAATGTCGGGGTTAACTAACCATCCTAATAAGCACACCATTGCTACGCTTCGCGTCATAC
Organism: Phlegmacium glaucopus; assembly: GCA_015039465.1. Classification (NCBI taxonomy): domain Eukaryota; kingdom Fungi; phylum Basidiomycota; class Agaricomycetes; order Agaricales; family Cortinariaceae; genus Phlegmacium; species Phlegmacium glaucopus. The sequence continues at coordinate 355,443 of MU130013.1, read as the reverse complement.
TCCCAGATCCTCTGACGCATTTATCTGGTTTCGCATCATTAAATAAGGATTACCTCAAACCTCAAGATACAATCCAGGCAATTGCCAAGGCAGGCGATAAATTCCACGGAATAGTCGAGATAACTTTCGCTTCGCCAACCAAGTCTCGCCCCGAAGGAGATCGCATCGTAGTAACGGGGACTGAAGGATGGCTTTCTGTGAATCAAGTCAATAAACCAGGCATCGCGGGGACATTCCTTCGAATTGTCATCAAATCTGTGGTCAAGGTTGAGGGTAAACCAGATGAAGAAAGAGAAGAGATCATCGAGGAAGCTGAGAGGGGTGTTGTGGCTGAATTTGCAAGTTTCTTCGATGCGATCAGCGGGAAGGATGATGGGCTTGGGCTTGGAGACCCACTCTCTGCGCTTGGAGATGTGGCGTTCATCGAAGCTGCCTTGAATAGTAACGGAGAACTCGTGCATCTGGCTAAATTGTTCTAGTCACACGAGGCTGTCTCTCAGATATGAAAGGACGCAGGAAAATGGAAGGGAAACATATGGAATTGTGTCAGATGATCAAGAAGCTGTTTGAATATGTACTTTTGTTTGTTTTGTATTAGTTTCCCAAGAATTGTAGGAAGTCGTACGCCTCAAAGTAACGGTTTATTTATATAAGAGGGGTTCCCCTTTTTTGTCAAAGAATAATCGGGGAGGAAGTTCATTAGCTACGAATAGGCGATAAGACAAATCCAATCAAGGGGGAATATTTTTCCGAGCGATATTAGCGACCCAGTTCAATTTCGAGATCGACAAATGTAAATAGTCAAACAACACCCTTTCGACGATCCCCCGGGTCTAGCAAAAAAAGAAAGTGACATTGGCATTTGGAAAATCCAAAAGAGCATCGGAACAACCCCCTCGCACTCAATGCGCCACCAATGCGCCACTCACTTATTTATGAATGTTCTGAATAAAACGTCAGGAATAGCCTGGAACGAGGCTGATCGTCGTTCACGAAGCTTGAAGTTATGTATTGAATCGATAATACCCACGGGTTTTTTTTAAGGTTATTGACAAGTTTCAGAAGACCTGCCTTGAGGTTGGCTAGTCTCCAAGCGGAAAGGTACAAGAAAAAGAAGGAGTAGGAATTTTCACACACACACACACTGTCCACTCTATCTGACAAGGGGGTTACACAAGTCCCAGCAGAGGTATCGAGAGTGAGAGCGAATGGCATAATGCATGTAAGGAGAGATTGCCACCGATACGTGCTTCTCTACTAGTAAACAAACAATAAAAAAACGCAATCATGGTAGTATTATTTTTTCTCAGGTGGGATGTACCTTAAATTTTAGAAGCAAGGTCTCCACAGTGTTCACTACGGTCGTTTCCGCGATGAGGCATGAGGCCCGGGTGAGGTTCCTGGTAAAACACAGGCTCCGTGATATTCACAAGTAAGTGGGTAATGAGTTCTAGGTCACAGCAGAGATTTCGTTGCTAATTCAAGTTTTTATGTCAGACTTCTTCCCTTGATGATGGATCCCCCCTGTCAAATGTATGCCTGGAGCGATATTTGCGAAGGATCGACGCTACCATATTAATAAGTTCTCGTGTGTAAATCTGCAGGTTCTTTGGAGAGAGAAGTAGGCCAAGTTCCAGGTCTCCTAAGCAACGTCCAGCTTCATCCAGTCACGCGTTCATACGAATAGAGAATAGATAGTTAGCTAAAGAGGAGGTGTACCAGGCTTTGATAGCGAAGTGATTATATTACTATAATTGGGTTATATGACATTGTTTGGCCAAATAGTGACAACCTTTGAACTATACTCGTCGCCACAAATCCTGAAATTATTATCTACAAGCCTTCGAGATTGACCTCTTCGACGAGCAAAAAACAGCTGATATTGATGTCGTATTGGATTTCAAATTCCCAGTTTTGTGGTACATAGGTTTATGGAAATGATATCTGGCGTTTGGATATATTTGGAGCCGCTAGGTTGGATCGGTGCGGTGAGGGGAAGAGGGAGGCTCGTCATGGAGAAAATAATGCAAGAAGAGATGATTTTTAGGTTCAAATGTCGATGCGGCATAGACTGTTGTATTCTTTCTCGTCCTCGTCCTTGCGGTTTATTTCTCGAATCGACAGACGCGTTTGGTAGCGCATATCAAGAAAGCCTCCGCATCATGACTCGACCGTTGGTCCCTTTTTCTTCCCTCTCAAAATATCTTCCCTCTTTAATTCACGATAGATCGAAAAAGCTTCTCCTGTTTCTCAATCCTCATACTGTTGCGAAGTTTATGTATCAGAATCTATTGAAATGGCACTGAAACCATGTTAATCTACAGGTTAGGCAAGATAAGAGAAGCGAAGTAGCGAGAGGTGGGCCAAAGACTGTCTATGAGTTATCAAAGGATGGAGTTTTTGGTGGCTGTGTTACTGTTACTCAAACTCCACCGTGGGAATGGCAAACGCCAATTACACATTGTGACGACGATCTCTTCATTGAGACTACCATCATCATGTCGAGCGAAAAACCATCTGGGAACAATCGCGCAGAAAAAGTTGTTCGATCTTTCAAAAAGCAGTTATCTTCTGTTTTTCATTTGAAGCGCCCACCTAGACCATCATCGATCGAGGTGGGTTCAAGCTCTGGTAATCGTGTGGCGGCGGCGGATGCAGGAACAAGGTGGGTAACTAAATCCTGTCGTCTGATATTCATTGATCATTACTTAACATCCCTCATACTTTCAAGTAATTTGCCACTCGAGATGGTCAGCCTCGATCGCGCACCTGCCACAGTGGTTCCGAGTACGGAAATATCTACAGTGTCCTCTCCAATCTCTGTACCCATTTCGGCTTCCGGACCTGCTGTGCCCAGGCAAGTTAGTTCCGCTAGTAACCAAGGACCAGAGGTTCCGCCCATGGTCAGTATCTATGCCGGCTCACTATCGCAGTCACTAATTACTGCTCATGTAGCACATGTCTCCAAAGACCCATGGTCCAATGTCTCTCTTCCAAGATGCTCACAATGTGTACTTGCACCAGCCGACATTTAACATAGCCAACACTGTAAGTATCATTTTATCTGCGTAAAAGCCAATCGGCGTACTGAGAGTTTTATCGCCTTGTCAGATCCAGCATGTGTCCAAAGCTGACGGAAATGAACAATCAAGCTCTCGAATCTTAGTGAGTGTATAATCGTTGGAGTGTGCTGTTCTTTGCTAAAAGCTAGTTCATAGATTGCACTATCTGAGAAACTCCTGCCACGTGCTCAATTCGCTGAATATGATGCAGCATCCCCTGCTCCACGTAACGCATGTACGAAGAACACTCGCAAGGCAGTCCTTGATGCGCTGCAACTGTGGGCAAATGGTAATACGACCACAAAGGTATACTGGCTCAATGGGATGGCTGGAACCGGCAAGACGACAATTGCTTACTCATTCAGTGAGATCCTCCGTGAAAAAGATTCCCTTGGTGGTACCTTCTTTTCTTCTCATCTCCGAGTTGATACTAGTGATGTTCGTTGCATCATCCCCACCATTGCCCTTCAGTTGGCCAAGTATTTTCCTTCTCTATCACAATTTATCCTGGATGTGGTGGAAGCCAATCCTGACTGCTCATCTTGGAGGATTGGCAAACAATTCCTGAATTTCATTGTCAGACCACTCACTGCTGCATACAGTGATGCCAGAGAAGTAGTAGTTGTCCCAGTTATTGTTCTTGATGCTTTGGATGAGTGCTCTGACCAGTCCCTTGTGGCTGAGTTGCTTTCTGTGATATTGAAGCACAGTGCCTCTCTTCCAGTCAAGTTCTTCATCACTAGCCGTCCAGAGATAAGACTCAAGGAGTCTTTTGGTAAATCCTGGGCTCATTCAAACTTCATCCTTCATGAGGTTGAAAAGGAGGTTGTAAAGGCTGATATTGAGCTTTATATCAAAGCCTACTTGGTTGATGGCCAAATTTGGCTTAATAGACATGACTGGCCTCCTCAGGCTGAGCTTGACAGTCTTGTGAACATGTGTGGCACCCTGTTCATTTATGCAGCAACTGTCTGCAAATATATTGCTCAGAGGGGTAGCTCCCACATGCCTCAGCGCCTTTTGGATGTGGTTGATTTCACATCAGAGCTAACATTTGGTGTCACCCAACCACTGGATGTTCTTTATGGGGGAATTTTGGATACTGTGTATGAGTCTACAAATCCTAGGGAAAGATTAGATATACACTTAGTTCTTAAAGCTATTGTATATGTCTATAATCCTCTTTCTATGAGTGCTATCAGTGTTTTGGTGCAATTGTCCATAGAACAAGTTGAGAATGCCCTTTCTTCCCTTCATTCTTTGATATATATTCCATCATCTCAACACCCAGTTCAGCACATCTCAATACTGCATGCTTCTTTCTATGATTTCATCAGTAATCAAATTCTTTCCTCAAAGCACTACCTTGACCCTAATGTTTCACATAAATCCCTAGCACATCAGTGTCTGTCATTGATGGACAAAGAATGGTCAACCAAAAAGGTTGTGTCCTACTTGGCAGAAAGGAGACATGAAGATATTTCTGAAGCTCTTGCATATGCTTGTGATAGCTGGGCCTTTCACTTCACTTATGCAGACAATAACAATGGATCTGATCAGTTGAAACATTTTTTCCAAACATCTCTGCTGCGATGGATGGATTGTTTGAGTATTTTAGGAAAGTTGGAAACTGCAGTGCATGTGCTATATAAGCTAAAAATTTGGGTAAATGTAAGTGATCTGATTGCTGGAAATGAATTTCACTTACAACAGAAACTAGAACCAAAAGCACTTGGCCATAATGGTGATTGATGCTGAACGGTTTTTGAAAGAGAACTTTGTGTTCATCAAAAGGAACAGCCTTGAAGGATGTCCATCAGCATTAGCTTGGCTGCCAGAGAAATCAGATATCTGGAAAACATATGGAAGTAGAATGGCCTGTCAATGGAAGCTCTGTGTGGGAAGGAGAAAGGAATGGAGCCTGTCTGAAGCAGTTCTGAGGCATTCAAATGGTGTCAATTCTGCTGTCTTCTCTCCTGATGGTATGCATATTGTGTCTGCATCTGCTGATCACACTGCACGGATCTGGAATACAGCCACAGGAGAGTGTGAAGCAGTGCTGAAATCAACTGGGTATGCTGTCATCTCTCCTGATGGTATGCATATTGTGTCTGCATCTGCTGATTACACAGCACAGATCTGGAATACAGCCACAGGAGAATGTGAAGCAGTGCTGCAAGGACATTCAGGCCCGGTCAATTCTGCTACCTTCTCTCCTGATGGCATGCACATTGTGTCTGCCTCTGATGATCGCACTGTACGGATATGGAATGCAACCACAGGAGTGTGTGAAGCAGAGCTGACAGGACATTCATCCTCTGTCAGATCTGCTGTGTTCTCTCCTGATGGCATGTATATTGTGTCTACATTTGATTATTATCACACTGCACAGATATGGAACATAGCCACAGGACAGTGTGAAGAAGTGCTGGGAGATGCCAGATATACTGTCATCTCTCCTGATGGTATGCATGTTGTGTCTGTATATGATGATCACACTGCACGGATATGGAACATAGCCACAAGACAGTGTGATGCAGTGCTGAAATCTGCCAGATCTGCTGTCTTCTCTCCTGATGGTATGCATATTGTGTCTGCATCTGCTGATTACACAGCACAGATCTGGAATACAGCCACAGGAGAATGTGAAGCAGTGTGTGAAGCAGTGCTGAAAGGACATTCAGACTCAGTCAATTCTGCTACCTTCTCTCCTGATGGCATGCACATTGTGTCTGCCTCTGATGATCACACTGTACGGATCTGGAATGCAACCACAGGAGTGTGTGAAGCAGAGCTGAAAGGACATTCATCCTCTGTCAGATCTGCTGTCTTCTCTCCTGATGGTATGCATATTGTGTCTGCATCTGATGATCACACTGCACTGATCTGGACCACAGCCACAGAAGAGCATGAAGGAGAGCTGAAAGGTCATTCATCCTGGCTTGCATCTGCTGTTTTCTCTCCTGATGGTATGCATGTTGTGTCTGCATCTGCTGATCATACTGCACTGATCTGGAGTACAGCCACAGGAGAGTGTGAAGCAGTGCTGAAAGGACATTCATCCTGGGTCAGATCTGCTGTCTTCTCTCATGATGGTATGCATGTTGTGTCTGCATCAGATGATCACACTGCACTGATTTGGAATACAGCTACAGGAGAGTGTGAAGCAGTGCTGAAAGGACATTCAAATGGTGTCAGATCTGCTGTCTTCTTTCCTAACGATATGCATATTGTGTCTGCATCTAATGATTATACTGCACGGATATGGAACACAGCCACAGGAGAGTGTGAAGCAGAGTTAAAAGGACATTCAAACTGGGTCAGATCTGCTGTCTTCTCCCCTGATGGTATGCACATTGTATCCACATCTGATGATCACACTGCACGGATCTGGAATATGGCTACAGGACAGTGTGAAGCAGAGCTAAAAGGACATTCATCCCAGGTCACATCTGCTGTTTTCTCTGCTGATGGTATGCATATTGTGACTGCATCTGATGATTACATTACACGGATCTGGAATACAGCCACAGGAGAGTGTGAATCAGAGCTAAGAGAAGATACCTCTGTTCCATCTTCATCTGATAACATTCAATCACATGTTGTATCACCATTGCCTGATGGTGTTTTTACCTGGAAAGGTACTTATGGTGACATCCATCTCTCATCCCAGCCATATTTCCTTGCAATATCTGAAAGCACCATATTCCACACTGAAAACCTTCAGACAATCTGGATTCCACCTTCTTTCTGCAACCCACAAGTTATAAGTCTGTATCAGTCTAAGATATTCCTTGGATATATATCAGGAGATGTTTTGGTTTTGGAGGTATGCATAATTCTTAAATGTTACTCAGCATTTTATTTCATTGCTCTGACTTTGCTCAACATTTGCTCTCAAATATAGTTTCTGGATTAGCATGGTAAACTTCTCATCAAGCCTGACTGATTGTCACCACATGACAATTATTTTCCATTTTCCTTATTGTCATTTGTCAAAATTTTTGGCCATCTCTCAGTATGTTCTTACTTCCACTTCCATTTTCTTGGTCTTTCTAGTTGATATGTAGTGATGCTAAAGTTTTGAATTGAACCTGGTGATATATCAGAGAATGCCTTACAGTTAACTATATCATTTATTTACCTTAGTGTGCACCTGGTGTGCACATTCACCAACACCCTCCTTTGGTTTACATACATTTTGTCTGCAGTTACACATATTTGTCATCTGTTTAGCTTTTTCTATTGATAGTTACCAGGTCCCAATTATCTCAGTACTATTCATGTATATAGTATAAGGTGGTGGTTGAAAATTGTTACCCTAGAACAATAACTTTTCAGTTAACTTGGTTACTATAAGTTTGGTGAGTCTCTCTTGTGCATATGGGCAGCTTGTGAGTCCATTTTATTTTTAAAGAATTAGCAGTGTGCTAAACATTTGACATTTTATTGAAGTACTTGATCACTACATAAGCAATGAAGCATGAGGAAGCACAGCATCACCATGATCATGACCTTATGTTCTCATATTAATTAGGCAATAGTGGTGTACACATGTGCATCTTGTTAAGTTCAGGGACTCTATTCAGGAATATCAGATAGAGTTTATCAGAACGGAACCACAGAATGGATAAGGACTTCAGCCTCAGTGTATATGCTGTGCTACCCTAAACCTTCATGTCCTAATTTCAGAGTAGGAATGGAACAGAGTGGAACCGGAAGTTGCAGGGACTTAGAGGAAGAATAAGAGAGGGAAACTAAGTTGATATTTAAACTAAGGAAAACATACAAGTTTCAAGTATTTAAATAATAAAAGGAATAGCAACCGAAATATAAAGGATAAATATAAAGTGCTGCATTCTGCTCCTGGAAGGTCCTGCATTCTTGGGTGAATAATCCATAGTGGGTGTGCTGACTGATAGTGGGAAAGTGATGACAAAGAAATAGTGGTTGTGGCAAAGATGTGGTAATGAGTCTGGAGTAATGTTGGAAGAGCTGGAATGATACAGAGAAGTCTTGGAGTTGGACATAGGAGGAGTAGATCCAGAGACAAGGGAAAGTACTGGAATGGAGTATGGACTACCAGAGACAACTCTGACAGAGCTGGACCAGAGTAACATATAACAGAATGTAACACATCTCCGAGTAGATACTTATCACATGTTCCTCATAGAACATGTGTCCTATATTTACTTTACTACATACAATCATTATCAGGGCCTAGGGTAGTTACCTGTGTCTTTCTGTATATATGGTAGCAGGTGTCGTCCATAGATGACACCTTTGTATAAACTTGGTTACTGGCAATCTCCTCTACTCTAAGTTGATGACTGTCTTGGGTTACCCTTGACAGTAGTTAATGTCCCCTAACAATTACATCATTTATATTAAGTCTAGGCTAAACCAGTAAAAAAGGGAGGTTACAGCATTGTCATTCAGAGGATCTCAATGGGAATGAGTCATTTATCCTGCAATACACACTGTCAGTAAATTTTGCATGAAATAGACAAACAAGAAACACAACCACCATATATATAAGGTTTGCTTCACTTGAATCCCTGCCCTCAACTCCCACAACATTGACAACAGACACCAACTCTCAGATTTGGTTGTACTTCCCAGTAGTTGGAACAAACTAACAACCTCCTGTACCTCTTGTCCTGATTCAGCACTTGCAAGGCACCATATATCAAGACATGGGCCAACAGCATGCTAGCATCAGGATCAGTATCATCTAAATTTGGGCCCAATCCACAATTAACACCATGGACATCAGTAAAACAGCAAGGAAATTTGTAACTTCTTCAATTTTTTAGCTTTACAGAGAGAATTTCTAACATCTGAAGCTTGTGAAGCACTAAAGTGTTGTTCACACCCCAATCCCCCCACTAGTGTTTGCTAGTTGTAGTTACATTGTAGTTGGTAAAATAATTGATTACTAGGGATGATGACTTTCTGACTATGAACTTTCCACTACTTTTTTGACTTTCTTGGCTTGGGGTTAGTGTTAAGTTTAAGAGGGGAAAACATTGGAGTGATTCTGGAACAGATGGAATGGAACTGGAACAGTAACAGAAAGGATTTGGCCTCAGCATATGTGCTGTGTTACCCAACTCCTACAATGTCCTGATTTTGGAACTGGAAGAGAAAGAAACTAAGGCAGAAGCCTCAATAACTTAGAGGACAAACAAGAGGAGAGAACTAAGTTGATATTCAAAACTGAGGAAAACATACAAGTCTTGAGTACTTAAATAATAACAAAGAATAGCAACTGAATGTAAAAGATAATGATAAAGTGCTGTGCTCTGCTTCCAGAAGGACCTGCATTCTTGGGTGAATAATCTGATGCTGGTGTGCTGACTGATAATGGGAAAGTGATGACAAAGATATGGTCATTATGGCAAAGATGAGGGAAGTGGGCTTGGAGTGATGCTGGAGGAGCTGGAATAATACAGAGAAGCTTCGGAGCTGGATAGTGTTTAAAAGTACGGTCTGGTCCACCTTGGTCCTAGGACCTCAAAAGACCAGACTGGACCGCTTCAGACTGGTTTACATCATTTTCTTCAGTAATAGGTCCTAACTTGTCTTAACTAGTGTGTGACTGGTCTTCTGCTCACAAATATATATTTCTGTATCAAAAATGGTTGTTTAGTTAAATAACAGCTTCCGAACGAGCCCAAGAATGTTAAATTGGGTTAAGATTTGGATTTTCTACAGTAATATTAGTAAAATGTCTTATTTTAGTGAATATTTTAGACTATTTTACAGATCTATTTATTTCTCAGCCAGGTTTTATTGGATTTTTATGATTTTGGGCTCATTGAAAAGGGGTAAATTAGGGCTACCCTTTTTCTGGTTCAGACCGGTTAATCAAGACTGGTCTTTTTCTGGTTTTTGATGCTCAAAAATCAAAAGACTGGACCACTGGTCCAGTCTTTTTCCAGTTCAGTCTGGTCTGGTTATGGTCTTTTTCCGGTCTCATAACTGGACCTTCAAACACTAGAGCTGGATGTAGGAAGAGTATTCTGGATGTAAGGGAAAGCACTGGTATGGAGTACAGACTGCCGGAGACAGCTCCAACAGAGCTGGACCAGAGTCAGGATGACTGAATGTAACAGTTAGTCTAAATGACTTTCAACCTTTTCACCTTTTTGACTGTATAATAATTTATAAGGCTAAAAAGGATTTTGTTGTTTTCCTGATGGAAGGTACTGCATGGTGGGTGCCCTACCAGTACTTACATGAATCATTCCAATGGCACCCATCCAAGCAAGGGTGCCATCAAGAACTCAGAAGCTGGCAAGGCAAGTGCCAAACTTACTTTGTGACCTTACTTATTATTATGTAATATTGGTTACTTACATTTCATTGTTGTTTACATGACACCTCAGTGCTTAAATATCACTCAGGTGTAAGTTATTCATTTGTTATATTATACCCATTACTTACTTTCTTTAGTTTATTAATTATTAGGTATATTCTAGAATACTACAGTGCTTAAACATCACTGAGGTTTCATTAATTATTAGTTCTATACTATTCTGGTCACCCTGCATATTCTAGAGAAAGAGCCCTCATCAGGGGACCCTTGAATGGTCAACCATAGGCTCAGTCCAACATAAGTGGATAAAGTTGGCATACAGGAGTGCTACTCAGAGGTAATATATAGCTATCCCTGTTAGGGGACACCCGACTTTAACCCAAACCTCAACTTTAGAATCATACACCCCGCCTTTCAGACAACCTCCAACCTTCCGTCCAACTCCGCTTCTGTCACCGGTTGACTCTGGAACCCCGTAGTTCCACCCCGACTCCGATCCTCCGATTCACTCCATCTTTTATTTCTATTTTTCATATCGCACCACTTCTTATTTAATTAATTAATTAATATTGTATCATTCCTTTATTTATTTTATATCTCTGTTATGTCCATATTAGTACTTAAACACCCCCAGCCTAGCAGGGATCCCCATCCTTTCCTCTTTGGATCCCCTGCTAGGTAAGTCACTTGTAGATATCTTTTCTGAAATATTATTAACTTTGGATCCCCTGCTAGCTTGACTAAGTCAGCGTCACAGTTGCCCTAACAATCCCAAGAAAACCCTGTTGGAATAGTGGATTCCACGTGTGAGCTGCAAGGAGCACAGATCAGCAGATATTACTAATGGTTACTTAGGTATAAAAGGCTTGTTTTGTATCATAGTATACTTATCCATTTGCAATGAGTTAACACAATCTACTCTGCCAAACAGTTAGATTCCAGTCTATGAACAGTCTGACCGTGTATTTCTACACAAACAGATTATGGCTAGCTACCATTCACCAAAGCTGGGTGCTGTTCATGGATCACCCTTTTTTGTCAAGCTTGAAGAGCTTTCAGTAATGAATTGATGTCATGCACCATTCATCACACAATTTGTCACTTATCATTCATCACATACATTCACACAACGACAACTCTATACCACATTATCATGCTGCCCACATTAAGGGCTGAATTATTGTTTGACTAGCCAGCAAAAGTTTTTTCCTGGATTGTTGCCAAATATCACCACTTGCCATTATTTCTGGAAGATCTGAGATAGGATTTGTGATTGGATTGGGAGTAGGAGTTGGAGCAATGGAAAGTTGCAGATGGGAGTATTCAAGATTCAGGGAGTGCATCTGAGGGATTTAGAGGTTGTAGCAGTTGTTGGAGGGTATCTCAGGGGTTTAGGCAGGGAAACCCAGGGAACTTAGGTTTCAGGGAGTGTTTATTGGCCTATTCCAAGCTCCTTTTGCTCAAGGGAGTATGTTGGAATAGTGGATTCCATGTGTGAGCTGCAAGGAGCACATAGTGATTGCCAGGGGTTTTCATACTCCCAGGGGTACAGTGCAGGGGTAGGGGTAAGGGTATAAGATTTGGGACCCCCAGAAAACCCCTACCCCTCCCACAGGGGTAGGGGTATGAAGGCTTAATGTTTTTGTCAATGTATATCTCCAGTTTCACATAGGTAAGCTACACTGTAATGAGTAACACAGTTACTGAATGCACACAGTGTAGTCATGTTGCTTGGTTCAGGTGAACACCACCAAACACCCTATGATTTGGGCTGGGTAAACTGTAGTCTGGTGGTGGGTGGGTTTGACTGAACATGTGGTTTACAATGTAGCATATCAATAGCATCACTACCAAGCTGGCTAATTGAGACTTGGCAAGGGTGATCAGCTGAAAGCTTTTGCAGCGGGTCTAGGCATAATACTGCAGAGAATAACACCAAATCATCTAAGGATGACATGTAATGCTGGTTGACTGCCAAGCTGGCTAAGTAGAATATGGCAAGGTGATTGGGTGAGAGGTATTGTAGCTGGTTTGGGCATGATATTTAATCTGGTGGAGAATACAGCTGAATGATTGATGTGTAAAGAGCACCTATTTTCTTCAAAATCTCCATATCCTGGACTCCCTACTACCCATATATCTTATAGTATTTAATGCATACATGGTACTCTGTACTGATTCTTATTGCTGCCATGAACCATGGTTCTCATCAGCAGGATGAAGCAGCTTGTGACTATGGATCTGTAATGCTGAGTCAGGCATATCAGATACAAGCATGGCTGCCAAACTGGGAAATGTGATTGGCTGAAAGGTACTATATAGCTGGGTCGGGGCTGTATAACCTAGCAGAGAATACAGCTTCAAAATTTTCATATTTTTGACTCCCTACTACCCATATATTTGGTACTGGAACTGCTTTGCACCTGACTTATGACTAATTGGACCAATAACCATCCTTCACAGTACAATGATCCAAATCCCAGCAGCCAATGGCATCAATTACTGGGCAAAGCTCATGGGAAACCATCTCATCAATTTTTTGTTTGAGTATGGCAAATGATTTGGCTACCGAATTGGCCAACTTGACTTGTTCAACTTCAGCCATGTAGAGACAGTTAGGGCTACCAAAGTTTGGTTCAGCTCGGTTCTTCACTATCTTTGAAGAACCGAGAACTGAACTGAAAGGTTTCTAGCTGAACTGAACCGGAACCGGAACTGGAACCGATAGAACCGGTTCTGTCAGTTCAGTTCGGTTCCAGGACCGGTTCGAACTGTCGAACCGATGAAAAAACCTCATATTGCTGATACTTCAATTGTTTTTCATCTTTTAGCAGTAAATCATACTTGTTTATTCATTTACATTACTAGAAATTTACCAGTATCCTAATAAAATAAGATTAGTAGAGCAGATAGGTGGTTGTTGAGTTCATCGTCATTCATTCAAGTTGTTCATCTATCATAGCTTATATTAGAATTAAAATTAAAATGACTCCTCCGGTTGCCATTCACTCATTACGGTTCATCCATCGTTGTGTTTGTTTGTCGTTCATCAGCATAATTGTTCATTGTCACCGTTTGTTCGTCGCTCGTCACCTTTCTTTGTCATTTGTCACCTTTCTTTGTCATTTGTCACCTTTCTTTGTTGTTCATCACCATTTGGTCATAAACAACCCCATCATTGTTGTGCCTGTCGTTGTCATCCCTTGTCGTTGTAAGTCACCATAGAATATAAAAAGTCACAATCAACTAAAAAAAACATACCTGGGGTCATTCATTGTTCTTCGTTCATCACTGTTCATGCGTCGTTGTTCATGCGTAGTTTACATTAGCATTTGAAACAACCTCTCATCGTCGTGCCTGTGGTCGTTGTGCGTCGTGCCTGCCATCGTCGTCCCTTGTTGTTGTAAGTCACTGTAGAATGCAAAAAATCAGTGAAAATAAGCAATCAACTAAAATGAAACATACCTGGGCCCCAACGATGCTGTCGTTGGGGTCTGCACGCAGAGTCTGATGGTTATGACGGTGTTCTTGGACACGATTGCGCAGATACTAAATATAATTAGTGCCGGGCTGATTGAGAGACTTTAAAAACCATACCTAGGGGCCCAAACGACGCTGTCACTCACGTCATTTGGGCCCCTGTTGTTGTTGTTGTTGTTGTTGTCTGTCAAAGCTATTGTTGTCATCGTCTACCCTCATTGTCTCGTCGTAAGATGATGAAAACCTAAGATTTAAAAAGTCAGGTAAAAGGAGAAATCAACTATACAAAACATACCTGGGGCCCAAACGACGACGTTGTCTGGTATAGGCCTGCCAATTGTTCATCGGAGTCTTAGGGATGGTGGTAGGTGTTGTACATCCTGCGTGGTGTGTTTGATCGTCGACGATCGTATATAATCATTGTTGTTAGCGCTGGTGATGCGACACAAGTACGGTGGCCGGGTACTGGTTGTTGAGTCAGTACTAGTGGATGAAGGAAGGTGGTGAAGGTGGTGCTGATGACGCTGGTGACGCTGGTGGAAGGTGGTGCTGGTGACGCTGGTGACGCTGGTGGTTGAGGTTGTGGGTTATTTGACCTTGGTCTTTTGACGACCACGGATACCGACTGGTTGTCGTTCATATGGTTAGTGCAAAATATGTATTAAAAATGATGTACTTACCGTTTGACGACCACGGATGGAACCGTGGTTGTCGTTCATGCCACTGTGGCTGATGTGTTGTATAGGAGGTGCCAATGGGCGATAACGGGTTGGTGGTATCCTGGGGGTTGTATTATGTTGATTGTTGGTGTATTAGAAACTACATACTTACTGTGATGACCACGGATAGTAACCGTCGTCCTTCATGCCACTGCGGCTGGCGATGATGGGTGAGACCAGGTGAGACCGTTTGAGTAAGGGTGAGTAAACAATGATAAGCGTGAGCGCTTGACTGTTGATTCAAAATAATTTCAATCTCTGACTCCGAAAATATCAGCGAAAGATTTTATTATTATAATATTAATATCTAAGTCAATTATTTTCAGAAAAATTAGAGAAAAATATGCACAGAAAGTTCGGTTTGAACCGGTTTGAACCCGGTTCTCAAATTTTTTGAAAGGGCCGAACCGCGAACTGGAACCGATGGTCCAAAGGCCTGAACCGGAACTGGACTGAACCGAACTTTTGGTTCAGTTCAGTCGGTTCCGGTTCTCCACATCAGTTCTGAACCGAACTTTGGTAGCCCTAGAGAGAGTGAGCAGCATCCTTGTAGCTTAGACCTAACCATTGCGCAAGGGCTTTGATCTATGCATGAATCATTAAAGCCTCATGATGTGTCAAACTCTGTCAATTTGGAAGATGAATTTGAGCAACTGAAATGAAGATTGTTTTTACTCACTGGGTCAAGTGGGGTCCTGATGAATCCAGCTGCAATGGTAGAGGAGGGCTGACCATTATTGTTGCATGGCTAAAGTGAGCAGCAAAACGGCAGAGTGGCAGTGTGTACACAGGCAGGTGAATTCATCGGAAACGGGTCCAAGTTGGTGAGTAGGTAGATTGTTCAAAACTGAAACAGAAATGTTAGCAAGAACAAATATTTTTAAGCATTAACTGACCTCAAATGTAGGGTCAATACAATCCATCTGCTCCTTCATTTCAATGGCTGCCAGTGCCTGCTCTGCGCTTGGAGCAAGGAAGTCTGGGACAATATATTGCTTTCCTTTGTATTCTCTGACTCTGTAACCACCGTGGAGGCAAGTACTTACAGGTTGGCTCTGCGGTCCCTCAACACTATTGCAAGCAACATCAGCAGGATAGATCTGTTCCATGATGGTATTTGATAAGGACTGAATGTCATGTGATATAAACAAACATCACATGGTTTTGATGATTTTTGATGATTGCCCATGATGTGGTGTGGGAACATTGAATGAAAGTTGAACTTCATCAAGATTTGTCTTCTCCAACATATATAGATAGCTGCACCTTGACTGACACCTGATTTCTTTTTCATACAACACATGGCCGACATGACACCTACCAAAATTTGTGAAGCATTGGTTGGCTTCAATGACCAAGTCCGGCTGGGAGTAGAAGAAGGCAGTATTCACACTACAATGCAGCACATTGGCTGCAGACTGGTAGGACAGGCAACTTGGAATAAGTACGAATACTAACTATGAACCCAGAGGGATATCTTTGCATTACAATCAAGTGATGCAAATTGAGGAGCCTTCCTTGGACATTTATATCTATACAGTTTCCTAAGGTCTTGGAACCATCAGGAAGAATGACTGGCCCCCAACTTTGTGGCTCAGCAGCCGGCAGCTCTCCGAGAGTTTGATTGGTCCACACCAGTCTCCCAGCCAGGTGTCCATTCAACTGCTGCACCCACCCCAGTGGCCATACCTGCTCCAGTTGCCATACCTGCTCCAGTTGACATACCTGCTCCAGGTGCCATACCTGCTCCAGGTGCCGTACCTGCCTGAGTTGCCGCACCCAACAAAACCAAACCAAACCAAAGGCAGTATCCACTGCCACATCAATTGTTACACCAGCATCACGTCCACAACAGAGCCAGCCTGCTGCTGCCGCACCTGCCACCCATGTCTCAACAGATGCTTGAACAGCACCTACTGCTGCTCACCCTCAGAAACAGATGGCATCCCCTGTGGCATGGATGATAGTGGCATCCCAGCCTCACCCACAAGCATCATCTTCTGCTCAACCACCTCCTAAACCAGTGGCACAGATTCTTATATTGGGGCAGGAGGCAATTCATGTCTGTTGTCCTCCACTGGCACCTGTTGAGCATGTGCAATAATTCCAGATGATTGAAGATGAAGGTGATGAAGATTATGAACATCAGTTGTCTGCATCATTTTCTGAGGCCGAGGATCGGCAACCAGCATGATCCAATTCAGGCTACAAAAGGAGGATTCTAACATGAGTGGGTGGGTTCCATGAGCCTGCCTGTAGAAGATGTTTGAAGGCAGAGCACTGGTGTCTGAAAGAGGTGGGTAACAGGGCATTGTCAAGAGCAAGTACAAATGTGAGTACTCAAAGTTTGGAGAATTTAGGAGGTCTTTACTCTCCCCCCTTATTCCACATGGATTCCAGATGAAATAAAGCCACAGATTCCATATATATTCCATATGGATTCCACTATTTTGAGGTCTTTACTGTCCCCCACAAGATCTGATCAGATGCTCAGAATTCTGACCACTCATTTTTCCGAGTGAAATCCATGAGTTCTGATCAGAATTGAAATTTTAAGAAAATAAATTTTATAATATACAAGCATTTGATTATAATATGGTGTTGCTATCAGGATCATGTATTTTGTTCAGTCTGCAGGGTGTGATCATGTGACCACATGTGATGTGGTCATCACTCTTTGTTGACTCCATCCTCTGTTTCTCACACCATCATACGGCGGTAACGATGACCACAGATGATGCTGTGCATTGTCTGTGGTCATAAAAAGGTAAGTTGATCATTGTATCAATTTTTTTTATGTACTAATACCTGCTACACAACAACAGCAATGAATAACAACAACAATCAATGGCTGCAGCACAACAACAACAATGGCAACACAATGACAACATCGACAACTCCCACATAACAACAGTAACCCTGTTAGGGGACACCCGACTTTAACCCAAACCTCAACCTTAGAATCATATACCCCACTGATGTACCTGCAGTGGGATCAGACCGCAAGTAGTAACATAGTTCAGAGGGGTTAATGTAGATTTGCTTGATAGAATTTAAAGAGAAGTTCACAGTATTGAAATATGCAAGAAGAATAGGTCACAAATATAGCAAAGTTCGCGAATGAGAACGCAGTGCATGAAGTAGCTTAAAGAATGAGACTATTGACTTAGAACGTTGCTGCAAAGTTTATGGGATCAAAACTCTGGCCATCTCTTGTTCACCTGTCCTCCTACTTGCTACAGGTACTTAATATGAGGTCTTTGCTGTGATCCACCAGATCTGATCAGATCTGAGCAGATTTGGCAGGCATTCTGAGCAGATCTGAGCAGAATGGAAATGATATACCTCCCTAACCTGTCTACTTTATTTCGGTGTCTAAGGTATATATAAGGTGTACCTAAGGTGATAAAACTCCAGAAATGACAGGGGGTGTTCTAGACTAGTCTACGAGTCTTAAGACTGGTGAGTAAAAAGGCTCACTTTAGGTACTCAAGACTAGTCTTAACTTTAAAATTCTTTTATTTAAAATATTATATGTTCGTAAACTAATGTTATACCACAACGATAGTTTTAGTACATAAAACAAGTCAGACGTCCCACACTAGTGCACTGGTGTACACTACACCAGTAGTGAACAAACAACTGAAGTAGGAGACAAAGAGTGTGGTAGTATGCCGTCATTGCTACTGGTGTCTACTACGACACGTAACAGACACCAGTATTTTTCCATTCAACTAGTAACATAACTGAAAATAATATATGATTATGGACGATGTGTTGTTGTCGTTACTTATTGTTGTTGTTAGTTACCGACGTCGTGTTGTTGTTGTTACCGTTGTGTTACTGTTGTAGCTGTTGAGGGTGTATTGTTGTCATTGGGACAATCCCCTGTGGGCTGAAATTGGGTTTGGAGTTGGAATCTTAGTATATGGGGTGACTACATGGACGTCACCCTAGTCTGGCGTTCATCATTGTATCAAGTCTCCCCAATTACATCTAAACGAACTATCTTAAATTTCTCTTCAAGTGTCATAACTTTATACGTTCTTCTTATCCAGTGTTTATATCGTTTCAAGCGCTTACTCTTGCGTCACGTACTTCATCGAATTTCTTACTCTGATAACTGAATCTTGCAACGACGTTTCAAATACCCTAGTTTTGAGACCGGTAGAGAACAAGTGGACAGGAGGATGAACGATGTCCATGAATTATACCTGGGTATATTGGAGATCCAAACATTTTATTAGTATAGATTCAGCTCCAGAAACGACACGTAGGTCTCGGTCGAGACCAGTTCCAATAAAAAAAGTCTAAACCGTCTAAGACTCGTCTAGACTCGTCTTACCTTTGATATATGGAGGGAGTTGGAATTGATTTTGGAATTGGTTTGGAATTGGTTTGGAATTGGTTTGGAATTGGTTTGGAATTGTTTGGAATTGGTTTGGAATTGTCTTCATCGATCATCCAGAGATAAAAGAGTCTAGGTGAACCTAGGTGAGTCTTAGACTCGTCTAGACTCGTCTAGACCAACCTATATTGTTAAGACTAGTCTAGACTAGTCTAGACCACCCCCTGTCTTTTCATGACCTTTAAAGTATTTAAGATGTATTTAAGATTCCCTGAGGGTCCCGGAGGACTACACTAAATTACTCCAGAAATGTCAGGGGGTGGGAAAGGTTAACCTTAAGGAACCTTAGGAAACCTTAGGGAACCTTAAGGAATCCTAAGGAACCTTAAAGAACCTAAGGAGCCTTAAGGAGTCTTAAGGTTAACCTTCCTAAATCATGACACAGAGTGACATTTCGGTACATAAGAGTCTTAAAGAAAGGTTAGGGTAAGGTTAGAGTAAGGTTGTTTAAGGTTCGAAAAGTCATCTTTAGGTCAAAGGTTAACCTTAGGAACCTTAAGGATACTTAGAAAGGTTAACCTTAGGAAACCTTACGGGTCCTGAAGGGTCCTAAGGTTTATAAGGTTAACCTTACGAACCTGAAAGGTTCCTAAGGTTCACAAAGGTTCTTAAGGTTAACGGTTGAAGGATTAGTTCATTAATTAGTGGACTGAACATCGTATACTGTTTATTTTCTTATGGTCATTCCTCCTAACTTGGTTTCTGGAACTCTTTCCAGTACACTGTATTAAGGGTGTGACGTAGTCACTAGATGGTTGACGTGGTAGTAACGAACATATATATATTTTTGATTACCAATATATATGGGGAGGGTGGACTGATTTATTATATAAGACCGTGAACGACTCCCCGACGATGGTACATAATATATGGTTTTACAAGTATTTTTACTCCCCTTAGGTAACCATTATCTTAGTGCTACACTATGCGTGAAACTATACATCAATATACGCTTTATGACGTCTTATATGTCATTTTATTACGCGAGATACGAATATTTACTCGGCTTGTACTGCGTACTATATGGCTATCTTAGAACGATTATTGTCGAAAGTCTTATATATATTTAGTGCACGTACGCGGTACAGACCACGCACAAAAATGTGTAAAATATACAAAATTATACACATTTTTCCGCGAAGTCTATAACGCGTACGTGCACTAACATACCAATATAAGACATTCGACAATAATCGAGCTAAGATAGCCATATACCACGCAGTACAAGCCGAGTAAATATTCGTATCTCGCGTAATAAAATGACATATAAGACGTCATAAAGCGTATATTGACGTATAGTTTCACGCATAGTGTAGCACTAAAATAATGGTTACCTAAGGGGAGTAAAAATACTTGTAAAACCATATATCATGTACCATCAATCGGGATCAGTCGTTCACGGTCTTATATAATAAATCCAGTCCACCCTCCCCATATATATTGGTAATCAAAGGGATATATATGTTCGTTACTACCACGTCAACCATCTAGTGACTACGTCACACCCTTAATTACAGTGTACCTGGAAAGAGTTCCACAAACCAAGTTAGGAGGAATGACCATAAGAAAATAAACAGTAATACGAATGTTCAGTCCACTAATTAATGAACTAATCCTTCAACCGTTAACCTTAAGAACCTTTGTGAACCTTAGGAACCTTTCAGGTTAGAAAGGTTAACCTTATAAACCTTAGGACCCTTCAGGACCCGTAAGGTGTTTCCTAAGGTTAACCTTTCTAAGTATCCTTAAGGTTCCTAAGGTTAACCTTTGACCTAAAGAATGACTTTTCGAACCTTAAACAACCTTACTCTAACCTTACCCTAACCTTTCTTTAAGACTCTTATGTACCGAAATGTCACTCTGTGTCATGATTTAGGAAGGTTAACCTTAAGACTCCTTAAGGCTCCTTAGGTTCTTTAAGGTTCCTTAGGATTCCTTAAGGTTCCCTAAGGTTTCCTAAGGTTCCTTAAGGTTAACCTTTCCCACCCCCTGACATTTCTGGAGTAATTTAGTGTAGTCCTCCGGGACCCTCAGGGAATCTTAAATACATCTTAAATACTTTAAAGGTCATGAAAAGACAGGGGGTGGTCTAGACTAGTCTAGACTAGTCTTAACAATATAGGTTGGTCTAGACGAGTCTAGACGAGTCTAAGACTCACCTAGGTTCACCTAGACTCTTTTATCTCTGGATGATCGATGAAGACAATTCCAAACCAATTCCAAACCAATTCCAAACCAATTCCAAACCAATTCCAAATTCAATTCCAAACCAATCCCAAAATAAT
>MU130013.1:280728-332770 GCA_015039465.1 Phlegmacium glaucopus | reverse complement strand
GATATAACAATTCTGATCAGATCTGATCAGATCTGGTGGGGGACAGAAAAGTACTGGAAATTTCATAAATTCTACATAAATTCTAAGGGACTCCCAGGGCCTCCTGATGTGATTTAATGAGGTCTTTACAGTCCCCCACCCTTTCCAATTGGAATTCCTTGGAATCCTTTGGAATCCCTTGGAATTCCTTAGGATTCCTTGGAATTTCTTGGATTCCTCGGAATTCCTCAGAATTCCAATTGGAAGGATTTAGTACTGTGTCTCACTGTAAAGCCATGTATTCTCAGAATTTCTTTCCAATCCCATTCCAATCTCATTCCAACAAATTCCAAGCTTTTCAGTAGAAATCCAGTTTCCAATTGGAATCCTTGGAATTCCTATGAATCTTTCCAATTGGAATCCTTTGGAATGCCCAGGACTTCCCAGGATTCCAAATATTCCAATTGGAAAGATTGGACTTTCCAAGGATTCCAAGTGTTTCCAAGAATTCCAATTGCCAACTTCCTAATCAAGTAATTAATCACCTGACTTGTAGCATATGACAAATAAAAGAATACCAGTAAGGAGGATTGAACCAAAGACCTTGAGAAAGGTCATGTGACATAATTCCCACACTGCATCAGTGATCTACCAACTGCACCATCATTGCTTGTATATATATAAAAACTAATGGTTATATATACCCCTCCCACCTGACTAAATAATATATTCTGGCACTTGCTGAGGGGCTGCTACCATGTATTATATACCAAAATGTTCATAAAAATGAGGGGAATCCATTGGTAATAGAATCACGATGTGATACGCACTTTGATATGTAGTTATATGCGAAATACTGCAGAATATACAGTAAAATAATGCGCTCTATGCTTATAAATGAGCCGAACATGACGCATGATATACCGATAGAATCTTGCTAATAACAGCTTTCAGAATATATATAAATCACGTGCATGCGCCATGTCTGGTGCGTGTTTTTACACATTTTATATGTTTTAATATTGAAAAAGGGCTTATATTCCCACGCTCATAGTATGGTTATATTCCCTAGCAGTGTAGCTTTCTATCGGTATATGGTGCGTCATGTTCGGCTCATTTATAAGCATAGAGCGCATTATTTTACTGTATATTCTGCAGTATTTCGCATATAACTACATATCAAAGTGTGTATCACATCGTGATTCTATTACCAATGGATTCCCCTCATTTTTATGAACATTTTGGTATATAATACATGGTAGCAGCCCCTCAGCAAGTGCCAGAATATATTATTTAGTCAGGTGGGAGGGGTATATATAACCATTAGTTTTTATATATATATACAAGCAATGATGGTGCAGTTGGTAGATCACTGATGCAGTGTGGGAATTATGTCACATGACCTTTCTCAAGGTCTTTGGTTCAATCCTCCTTACTGGTATTCTTTTATTTGTCATATGCTACAAGTCAGGTGATTAATTACTTGATTAGGAAGTTGGCAATTGGAATTCTTGGAAACACTTGGAATCCTTGGAATTCCTTGGAAACACTTGGAACATTTGGAATTCCTTGGAAACATTTGGAAACATTTGGAACATTTGGAATTCCTTGGAAACATTTGGAATTCCTTGGAAACATTTGGAATTCCTTGGAAACAGTTGGAATGAAATTGGAAATAATCTTGGAAACAATTGGAATTACTTGGAAACATTTGGAATTCCTTGGAAACATCTTGGAAACAATTGGAATTATTTGGACTTCCAAGGATTCCAAGGATTCCAAATGTTTCCAAGGAATTCCAATTGGAAAGGGTGGGGGACCGTAAAGTATTGGATTTAATCCAGATGGTCAATGCACCAGGATGCACTAAAGGTGTCAAAATCATTTTTCCTGAACTTGGACTGAACTCGGACTGACTCGGACTGAACTCGGACTCCTGATGTTTTTACTCAGACTACTCGGATTCTGATCAGATTCCGATCAGACTGGTGGGTGAGTGTAAAGTCTTGGAAGGATGGGTCGTCATCTACATGGATGACATCTTCATATTCACCAAAACAATTGCCGAGAACATGGAAAACACCAGACGAATCCTCCAACGCCTCGCCGACAACGACCTGTACCTTAAACCTGAGAAATGCGCCTTTTGGCAAACCAAAGTGGAATTCCTAGGACTAGTCATCAAAGAAAACAAACTCGCTATGGACCCTGTAAAACTTGCTGGAATCGCTGACTGGCCTGCACCTACTTCAGTACATGAAATCTGCTCATTCCTAGGCTTTGGCAACTACTACCGACGATTTATTCAAGGATACGGCAATATGACAAAACCACTTAACGACCTACTCAAGAAAGACACCAAATTTGAATGGACACCCGAACAAAGCCAAGCTTTCGAAACACTGAAAAGGACATTCACCAAATCCCCAGTTCTACGGATGCCTGACACAACAAATCCCTTTGAACTCAAAACGGACGCCTCTAAATACGCCTCAGGAGCAGTACTACGACAACAAGATAGCAATGGAGACTGGCACCCCTGTGGATATCTATCCAAGTCATTCAACAATACAGAACGAAACTACAAAATTTACGACCAAGAACTTCTAGCAATTATTTGAGCCCTCAAAGAATGGCGACACTATTTGATGGGAAACCCATACCCAGTCACCGTACGCTCCAATCACAAGAACCTAACCTACTTCAAAACCGCTCAAAAACTCAATCGACGACAAGCTCGATGGAGCCTTTTCCTCTCTGAATTTGACATTCACCTCACACACGTACCTGGAACCCAAATGGTTCAATCCGATGCCCTTTCACGGCGTGCCAACCTTACTGTTGGAATGGAAAACAACAACAAAGACCGCACATTACTCCCCAACAATCTTTTCGTTAATGCCATCGACATGGAACTCCAAAAGCTCATAACCTCTACAAAACAAATGGATGACGTCGTCAAAACCGCCTTACATGCGATCCTCCATGGCAGGCCCCTCCCTATGCGCTCTGCCCTTAGTGACTGGCGAACCAACGGTGACCTGGTTTTCTATAAAAACCGCTGTTATGTACCTGATAACATGGACTTACGCCATAATATTGTTCGAAAACATCACAACTCTATCCCTGCTGGACACCCTGGCCGCCTTGTTACCCATAACCTAGTCCAATGCAACTATTGGTGGCCCGGAATGGCTACATTCATTCAAAACTACGTTGATGGCTGCGCCATTTGTCAACAACATAAGATAAACCGACACCCTATTTCCCCGCCTTTACAACCTATTCGTTCAGAACAACTCCGCCCATTCTCTCTGATCACTATGGATTTCATTACAGATCTCCCTCCCTCCGATGGCTTTGACTCTATCATGGTCGTGGTCGACCACAGGTCTATGAAGGGGGTAATTCTAACTCCATGCCACAAAACAATTGATGCCAACGGAACCGCCTCTATTTTACTTGACTCACTTTACAAAAGATACAGATTACCGGACAAAGCTATTTCCAACTGTGGCCCCCAATTCGCCTCTCACATCTTTTGTGAATTAGGACGACTTCTTGGTATCAACCTAGTCATGAGCACAGCCCATCACCCACAGACAGACGGAGCTACCGAAAGAGCAAACCAAGAACTTGAAGCTTATCTATCCATCTTCTGTGCAAATAACCCTGACCAATGGCGACAATATCTCCCCACCCTTGAATTCTCTTAGAATACCAAACCACATGCTACGCAAAAAGAATCTCCCCTATTCCTCCAAATGGGTTATAACCCAACCGCTATCCCCACCACACTCCCTAGAACCAACATCCCTGACACCCAAGAACACCTTATCAATCTCCAAGAAGCACGGAAAGAAGCCAATGCGGCCCATGAACTCGCACGACAAGTCATGACCGAACGTATTACCTGAGGTTTCACCCCATTCAAGATAGGAGATAAGGTGTGGCTCGAGTCACAATACCTTAAATTACGATACGAAACCAAGAAAATGGCACCTAAGCGAGAAGGCCCCTTCAAAGTCATAGAAGTTCTAAGTCCCTCAGCTACCACCTGGAATTACCTCGCTCCTGGAGAATTCACCCAGTCATTCATATCACGCTACTTTTCCCCTACAAGACAAATGGAGTCTATGGTGATAACTTCCCACAACCACCTCCTGACCTTATCGAAGGCCAACCGGAGTACGAAGTTGAGTCAATAATCTCCCACAGACGACAGGGAAGAGGATACACTTTCCTTATAAAATGGAAAGGACATTCAACTGCAGAAAACACCTGGGAACCCGAGCGAAATGTCACCAATTCACAAGACCTTCTTCAAAGTTACAAAAATCGACACCGATGATGTAACTGCACAGAGGTTGTTGAGAAAAGGTGTATTTTCAAGATTATAAATCTCTACTCAAAACAATCACTCAATCAATACTTTATACAATCTTAATAATGCAAGTCGGGTTTTCTAGAAAGTATAACCTTTCCAATATTTTGAATTCACTTCAACTAAACACACACAACAACAACAATAATTTGGATCAATTAAAGGATGATCAAACTTGTAAAGTGGTTTTGCAATTTATGGCTTGCACCAACAATCAGTAGAAGAATTCCTAAGACTTCTCTGATTGATTTACAATTTGTGTACACAAAAGTCCAAGACTTTGTTACAACTTCAACACAATTGCATACACAAGAAGACTCAAACTTCTGCTATGACTTTTAACACAATTGCATACACAAGAAGCCCTCTTGCTTCTGCTATGACTTTAAACACAACAACAACTTTTACAACAATTCAACAATTATTGCAACAAGTCAAACAACTCTGAGAAACTGATTTATTTTCAAGTCCACTACTCAAAGACAAGTGTTCTTGCTCAATGTCTAAGACAGTGAGCTGTACTAGGTTGCAATTGAGGGGGGGAAAGAAAGAATCCAATTTTCTGTCTATTTACAAACCCTGGGAGGTATTTTATACATTTGAGATATTTAAAAATAGATAATGTCCAAAAATAGATATACTGGTTCCTGGTACCCTTACTTTGGTTCTGGCACCATGTGCACTCATTGTTCCTGGAAACATAGGGGTTGTTCTATTTTTAGCCCCATGTTGCTAATTTTAGGTAGTTTCCACCCCTCTTGGTGGGAACTGTGCCTATTGTGCCTGGAAACAATCTTTATGATTGTTCAGCACTCCCCCTATCCTTAATCATCATGATTCCCACACAATCACATGGTTCCACTATCTTGGTTATTCTGCTTCCACTGTTGCTAGGGCACCAACTTCCCCTGAATATTTATTAATAATATTCTGTTGCTCCAAAATCACACCCCATGACATTTGCTAACCCAATATTGTTTATTTAACTTTTCCTGTGCCAAGTCTATAAGGATATTCATGGATTTATTGGTTTTAATCCAGACATGCAATTTGTAGTGTAACAAATGACAGTCTATTGACCACACTTATTAACTATATGCATTTAAGTCACACAGTAATAGGTCTAATCAGCAGTTGTAGGGTAAACAACTCTGATTCCCTTGTCTATTATCAGTTGTATTAGCCAGTTATTGGTGCATTAATTAATATTTATGCTGAAATAATAGATAAAAATTGCAAAAACCATGCTTATGCAGATTTAAATCATATCACCGACTCCAGTGAAGATAACAAAATGACTCCTTCATCTACTTCTATGCTCAGTACTACCGCATCCCTTGCTACCATTCTCGAAAACAAACCCCTCTTAGACCATACCACATTCCTTGCTACACAATTCCCTCTTCCCCCATCTTCCCCTACAAGTTCTACTACCACCAACCAACAATTCAGAATCCAAGATATCACCCAAATATTTGATTCTCAATTCCCCACCTATTCCCACTACCGGACTTATGTACAAGACCATCTTCGAGATTGGACCCACAACTCTGATTTCAAAACATTCGACATTGCCTACTGCCACCATCGACTGGTACTTCCTCAAGCCAATACCTTAGAAAAGATGGCCGAAGGTCTTATTAAAATGGCACAAGAATTACGACAAATGAATGCAACCCAAGAACATAATATTCGACAACTTATCCCTCGCCTCGAAATAAATGGACTTAGTAAACGAATTGAACAAACCCTAACTCTGACGATCCCAACTGTCAACCTTTGGATCCCCGTTCCCCCCAATTCTCCCGTTACGTTCCCCAATAACATTCCTCTCAATAACCCTTCTGAAGAAACTGGGACCCGTATTTGCCCTCAACCCCTTACCCGACAACCATCTGAAGCTAATATTCCCCTCATCCAATCTATTCCATACACGACATGAGCCCCTAATAGTCAACCAAAGTGCTTTCAATGCAGCGTTATTGGACATTGCAAACAAGAATGTGGTGCCTATAAATGTACCGTTTGTAAACAAGTGGCCCCTGGACATTGGCCCAGCAATTGCCCCAAGAACAAAGAAGAAGACAAAGCCCCTCTCCCCAAACGACGACGACAAGAACCAGAACACTGTTCTAGTTGTCGACTCCCCCTCTTCTACGATCATGTTGCTTGTTGCCAAGGACAGACAGACGGTAACGCCTGCCAATGTAAATCTAAAGTTAAAAAGGAAGAAGACTGCAATCCCAACATTTATGGAACTGGATTTTACGATGTCGACAGAGATGAAGACGGTAACCTTACCGGAGAACATTGAGTCATATGCTAAGAATACCCCTCCTCACATCTATGACTCCCCTCTATCTCTGACTCTTTCTCTCCTTATAAGAACCTATGCATTGTCCTTCCCCTTTCCTTACCGCCTCTTCTATACTATGGCTCTCGTATCCGCCGCTTGCATCACTTCTGCCAATATGAATTTCAATACTGCTACTGCTATGAACGACAATATCAACCAATTCCATGACTATATTGAAGATATTACACCCGACAATGGGATCCCCATCTTTCGACCCAGCCAACTCCCTCCTATGCTTCACATCGCAGGTGGTCACCTTTTCTTTCAAACTGAACACATTCGCTTCAAAGTCCATCAATATTTCTTTGACCGAGAATCTGTTTGGCTCGCAGAACGACTGGCATTCGTTGATGAAGACCTAGCCGATGGGAACACGGTAGCACAGTCCAGAATTCAAGGAACCAATGTATTCGACGCTATCGAACTTCCTGGAATCACCGCTAAACAATTTGCTTCTCTCCTTTGGGTTATTTATAACCCTTGCTATGGAAGTCATCAAGCCAATACCCGGACCTGGAAAGACATTAATATTGCCGCGAAAGCACTCAAGATGGCACAAATCCTTACACTTTTAGAACATAAGATCAAGATCAATTCACGACTCGACCAACAAGAAGAAGAACAACAGAAACAAGAACTAGCTGAATACTTCAAGAACAATAAAATTGAGGATGATCTTTAGGCTAATAGAGGGCTAATGTTATGAACGTCTGGTATGCTCACAGCCCCCTTATTTCTTTTCTCCCCTTTTCCATGTCCACACCCCTTTACACCATCGCTCCCCAGCCTACCCTTTGCCCTACACCTTCCTTTGTACTATATATAGCTATCGCTCCCGTTTCCCTTATCTCTGACTTGTACCGACTCACATCCTTAGCACGGACCATCTCTCTATCTCTGACTCGACCCCCTAGTATATAAGAGCCATACCCATAGCTACAATCCTTAGTTTAGACCTTCTGTATCCCTACAGTCTTAATCTACACAGCTTGCTCAGAACCTGCCGTCTTTAGTCTCACTTGTTGAATACAATTGCAACTGTACAAACAGTCCCTAGTTATTTGGTCTATCGGCCCAGCACCGAACGCAAGTGCAAGCTTATAGTTGCCATAACAGGAGGTGTGTGGGTGTCGTTGGACCTGTCTGGGCACCGTTGGAGGTGTGTGGGCATCGTGATACATCATTATGTGCTGTACATTGTTGGTGTATGTTGTACATTGTTATTGTATGTTGTACATAGCCTAATATAATGTGTTAGTACTGAATTAAAACAGAATAAAATAATAAAATACCCCCCCTTACCAGGGGGGTTACCGTTGCTACGTGGCAACTGCTGTTGTTGTTGTGCTGCAGTCGTCGTTTCATTGGAGGTGTTGTGTTGTTGTATGTGTTGTATGTGTTGTTTGTTGTTTGTTGTTTGCTATGGTTGCTGTACGTTGTACATAAACTATTATAATATGTTAGTAGTGAATTACAATAAAATGAAAGAAAAAATCCCCCCCCGGTGAGGGGGGGTTACCATTGGTTGTTGTTGTTGTTGTTGTTGTGCTGCTGTTGGTGTTTGTTGTTGTTATTTGTTGCTGTTGTTATGTAGGGGGTATTAGCATATCATAAAAGTTGATACAATAATTGACTTACCTTTGTATGACCACAGATGATGTGCATCGTCTGTGGTCGTTGTTACCGGCTTGTGTGTGATGGTGTGATAAAGAACAAACAAAATCAACAAACAAGTGTGATGTGCACATCACATGTGATCATGTGATCACACCCCTTGCACCAAACAAAATGCATGATTTTGATGGCAACAAGGTGTTGCCATCATTACTTTGTATATTGGTTTACTTCCTGTGCTGTGCAGGATGAATAATTATTTTATTATTCTAGTATAGTCAGTGATTTGTTCCTAAATGTGCTGATCTAACTCAATTCTGCTCAGATTCTGCTCGGAAATTGGTCAGACTTAGATCTAGTCAGATCTGATCAGATATGGTCTTTCTGATCAGATAAATTGGCTGTATTACTGCCATTTGGGCAGTACTTTTCTGTCCCCCACCAGATCTGATCAGATCTGATCAGAATTGTTATATCTGACCAGTTCTGCTCAGTTCTGCTCAGATTCTGCTCAGATTCTGCTTGGATTCTGAGTGGATCTAAGTGGATCTGAGAAAATAGAGACCTACCAGCTACTTTTGTTAAGGTTTGGTTAAGGTTTGGTTAAGGTTTGGTTAGGGTTTTATTAAGGTTAGGGAGGTATATAGTTTCCATTCTGCTCAGATCTGACCATCTGAGCAGATCCGCTCAGAATGCCTGCCAAATCTGCTCAGATCTGATCAGATCTGGTGGATCACAGCAAAGACCTCTTTACTTGGACCAAGTCTGAGTAAGTCCAATCAGAATCCAATCAGAATCCAATGAAACACAGTCCGATCAGATTCCGAGTAAGTCCGAGCAATTTACTTGGACTGAACTCGGACTGGGCTCGGACTCAAAACTTGAAAATGGCTGGTGCTCCAGCCAAATTTGAGTCTGATTGGACTGCTCGGAATCCAATCAGAATCCAATTGGATTACTCGGAATCCAATCAGAATTAGTGGCTTAGTGTAAAGACCTCCCAATTTGGTGAAGTATTTGGCACCTTTGAGTTTGTCAATGAGTTCGGAGATGAGGGGAAGTGGATAGGTATTCTTGACTGTTCCTTCATTTAGCGTTTGATAGTCTTGTGTAAGGTGTACTTTTCCGTCTTTTTTGTCGACAAAGAAGAATGGTGATGCCATGGGGGACTTGGATGGTCGTATGTAGCCTTTGTCAAGGTTTTCCTTGAGGAATTTGTCCAGTTCGGCTTGTTCCGGTAGTGTGAGTGGGTAGACCTTGCAGTCGCAAGGTATGAAGTCGTCTTTAAGGTCGATGGCATGATCGTAGGGTCTTGCTCCAGGGAATCGTTCTGCGGTTTCCTTGTCAAAGATACGCCAATAATCCATAAGTTCCGATGGTATCATTTCTTCCAGAGTTTTCTCATCTTTCTTCACGTTTTGTTCACTTGCTAAGGCAGTAGAGACACTGGTTTTGTTGACCCAAAGTTTGTTGTCCATGACGTGGTTGATAAAAGCGGCGACCAGCTCGGTTTCACTGTCATTGAGGTTGAGTTCAATGGTTTCATTTTCATCATCCAATTTTAGGAGTGTTGAATTGAGGGGTGATTCCTTGTCTTCAACTTCTTCTATTGTGGCTTTTGGAAGAGTTGGAGTTTCGGGGATTGAGGTGACTTGTTCTCTTTTTCTCCAATCGGGGGAATCACTTCTTCGTAATTTGGTCTTTTTCTTTCTTCTGTCTTTCCATTTCTCTATTGTTTCTTTCATTTCTTCTTCTACTTGGTTGTACCATGTTTCGTCAATTTCCATCCTGTTTAAGGTGGTGGTGTGGGCGTTTTGTGTTTCTTGTAATCATTGTCAATTTCTTCGATCGTAAGTCAGAGCCAGTTGGTGTTTTCCCATTGGAAGATGCATTCGTCCAGTTTCCCAGTCTATTTGAGGGTTATGGGCTTGGAACCAGGGGAGTCCAAATATGACATCGGCACTTGCAATTGTGACGATATGAAGTCGTTCCATCATCCAGCTGTTGCCTTGTTGATATCTGATCCAGGTATAATGTGTGATTTTCCCATTGGAGTTAGGGGATCCATCTGTGATAGGGGTCTGTAGGATCATAGATTGTTTTCCTATCTCGGCTACTAATACAGAAGAAATCATCAGCGACACAGACATTGAAACTGTGTGCTTGCCTAAAAATCCTGGTCCTTGACTACTTCGTCTATCAACTTCTCTTTTTCTTCTACATCCATATCTTCAACTAGGTTGCATATCATGGCTTGGGTGGTAGCAGCTGTCTTCTTGAATCTGCTGAATTTCTTGTAACTGCTGTCATTTGGTTTGACATAGTTTGAGCTTGTGTTCGGGGTGTTGTTTTGCTTGGAGCAGCATTTTCAGGTGAAGTGTCCTATTTTGTGGCAATGGAAGCATCTTCGTTCTTTCATGTGTTGTTCGCATTCTTCTATAGTGAGGCGGTCAATCTCGGTTGTGTCAATATCCATAGCATTGGGATCATGATGATGATTAACATAGCGTGGCGCAGGATAAGTTTTCTTGGTTTGGGGGGTGCTTCCAGTTTTTCGCTGAGTTATTTCCTTGCATTGTTTGTATTGAAGATCAAATTGAGAGGCTTTAGTGTACCAGTCCTTGATAGCTGTAGGGGGGTTCTCAAGTCCATAGATTTTCTGTAGGAGAGAGGTGTGGATTCCTTCCAAAAAATAGTTGATAAGAGTTTTGTCATCTTTGATCTTAGATCTTCCAGCGAGGATTCTGAATTGTGTGATGTAATCGTCTACCGAGTTGGTTCCTTGTCTGAGTTGTCGTAATGCGGCTCTGGCTTCTCCTTTGGCGTCGGCAGCTAGGAATGCTTCTTTGAGTTTGTTGACAAAGTCCGGGTATTTTCCAAAGTCTGGAGGAGTACTAGCGAGACATTCATCAAGGAAGGCTTCTTTCCAAATTTTTGCAGTTCCGCCAGTGAGGAATGAGAGGATGAATATGATCTGTTTGCCATCGGAGTTGTAGATTGAATCGTTGAGAGAGAGGTATACTCAACAATCCTGGAGGAAGGATAAGAGTCCGTCTCGATCTCCGTGGTATGGTTGCGGGGGGTTGATGCGTACTTCTTTTGACATTTTGTCATCGTCTTCGTGGTCACTAGTTATATCCCAGTCAGATTTTGGCTGTTGAACTGGTACTTCGGGTCCAAAGGGGATGGGTGGTAATGGGACAGGTGTTTGGAATGGGGAGGGAGCAATGGGTGGTGTGTATACTGGGGTTTTGACTTTTCCTGAGGTAGAAGGTTGAGGGGCTAACAGTTGGTCTGTTGTGGTTGTTTGAGGGGTTCTTCCTACTTGTTCTTGTCTTGGCTGTGTTGTAGAGCTGTGGCTCATGCGTTCAGGCTCGGGAAGTTTTTCTTTGAGAGGTTCTTCGTTGTCAGTGTCGTATTGACTGCTTCCTGTTGTGTCTTCTTCTGATGACTCGGTGGGGGCTTGGTATTTGCCCTGTGACGTTGTGGTGTATTATCTCTTGAGATCCATTGGTATCGGTGACCACACGATCTTCTTATGACTCCATTGATATGGGCGATCACACGAGTTCGGGTTACAAGGGTGATCCGAGTAACTACTGGTTTTGTTGGCTTAGTGTATGTTTCATTGGGCTCCAGAAGGTAGGGTTCGTCTGTGCTTAGAGAAGCGGATGCAAGAGTAGTTTAGACCTTTTGTTACGGCGACTATAAGCTTGCACTCACATTCGGTGCTGGGCCAATAGACCAAATAACTAGGGACTGTGTGTACAGTTGCAATCATATTCAACAAGTGAGACTAAAGATGGCAGGTTCTGAGCAAGCTGTGTAGATTAAGACTGTAGGGATACAGAAGGTCTAAACTAAGGATTGTAGCTATGGGTATGGCTCTTATATACTAGGGGGTCGAGTCAGAGATAGAGAGATGGTCCGTGCTAAGGATGTGAGTTGGTACAAGTCAGAGATAAGGGAAATGGGAGCAATAGCTATATATAGTATAAAGGAAGGTGTAGGGCAAAGGGTAGGTTGGGGAGCGATGGTGTAAAGGGGTGTGGACATGGAAAAGGGGAGAAAAGAAATAAGGGGGCCGTGAGCGTACCAGACTTTCATAACACCTCCAACAACACCTACACGCATCAAATAATGTGTACACATGTGCAATGGCGCCTACACATGTACAAACACGTCCAATGATACCCCCCACGCCCCCAATGATGCCAACACACCTCCAACGACACCCACACACCACCTGCACATGTAAAATAATGTGTACAGGTGTACAATGGCCCCTATGCAGGTACAACCATGTCCAATGATGCACCCACACACCTCCAATGACACCCATGCACGTAAAACAATGACAATGCATAGGACAACACGTACGAGGCGACAAACAATGTGTGCAACACGTAGGACGACGACGGATGACATGTACAACACGACGAACAATGTGTATGACATGACAAACGATGCAAACAACACAACAAACGATGTGTATGACAAGACAAACATTGGCCGCTATTCCCCACCCCCCTTTTAGACTACGACAATGACAATGCAATCTTATTAATACATTACAGCTGCAACACCCTCCCACTGGGGGTTTAAATTCCTTAGACCTCTCAGTAGAGGTATTTTATTTTATTTTAATAGGCTATTAGTATTAATGCAACATTGAATAAATAATATATATATTACCACAAAAAAAATCCTAATAAAAATAAGTAAAATATTAACTTGCTAAGGAGACCAAGACAGACAAGACAGTGGAAGAGGTCTTTACACTAAGCCACTAATTCCGATCGGATTCCGATCGGACTAATCGGAGTCCGATCGGATTCCGAGCAGTCCGATCGGACTCAAATTTGGCTGGAGCACCAGCCATTTTCAAATTTTGAGTCCGAGCCCAGTCCGAGTTCAGTCCGAGTAAATTGCTCGGACTACTCGGAATCTGATCGGACTGTGTGTCATCGGATTCTGATCGGATTCTGATCGGACTTACTCAGACTTAGTCCAAGTAAATTGCTTAGACTACTTGTTTGTACCCATGTTTGTACCCATGTTTGTCCTCTTCCCACACAGACCATTGGTCACATGATCACAGATAAGCATGATTTCAAGCATATGGTGGGTCAGAGTAGATTACATAAGATTCCAAAAAAGGAAATTTTTTAAAAATGGTAGAGAATTGTTTTAGGACCCTGAATATGTTTAAATTCTATTAATAGCAGCTCTCCTTATTGAGAAAATTGCAAAATACTTTCCTGGACACGGCGGTTAAACATTCTATATGAAAATTTGAGGTCTTTGCTGTGATCCACCAGATCTGATCAGATCTGAGCAGATTTGGCAGGCATTCTGAGCAGATCTGAGCAGAATGGAAACTATATACCTCCCTAACCTTAATAAAACCCTAACCAAACCTTAACCCAAACCTTAACCAAACCTTAACCAAACCTTAACAGAAGTAGCTAGTAGGTCTCTATTTTCTCAGATCTGATGTGATTTAATCCAGATGGTCAATGCACCAGGATGCACTAAAGGTGTCAAAATCATTTTTCCTGATGCAGTCCGAGTTCAGTCCGAGCTGAGTCCGAGCTGAGTCCGAGTCCAAGTAAAAAATTACTTGGACTCGGACTCAGCTCGGACTCAGCTCGGACTGAACTCAGACTGAACTCGGACTGAACTCGGACTGACTCGGACTGAACTTGGACTGAACTCGGACTGACTCGGACTGAACTCGGACTTTTGATGTTTTTACTCGGACTACTCGGATTCCGATCGGATTACTCGGAGTCCGATCGGATTACTCGGACTGGTGGGTGAGTGTAAAGTCTTGCAGTGGAATAATTGACTAGATCTGATCAGAAATAGTCAGAATCTGGTCAGAACTGCTTAGATCTGGTCATAATCTGACCAGTTCTGACCAGATCTGGTGGGGGACAGAAAAGTACTGCCTTACGGGTGCCCCATCAACATTTGCACAGATGACAGCAGATGCGCTGGGTGACCTGACTGGGACATTGATAGAACTGTTTGTTGACAACAGTGGCTTAGCAGGGGATGATTTTGAAACAATGCTTGCAAACACATACTGCCTGTTACAGAGAATCAGCCAAACTGGTCTCTCCCTCTCAGCAGCCAAGTCCAGGTTCTTCATGACAGAGGTGACATTCGCAGGTGGCAGAGTTGGCCCAGATGGCATCAAACCAGACCTAACCAAGTTAACAGCTATTGCAGACTGGAAAATGCCAACTGACCTGCAAAACCTGGGGTCATTCCTTGGTCTCACGGGTTACTTCAGGCCTCTCATATGAGGCTATGTGTCCGTAGCTCAGCCACTAATCAACCTCACACAGAAGCTTGAGCTACCTAAGCTCAAGGGGAAAGCCACGTACACCCGTGCCATGAAAGGGTTTTCATTGGCCAGGTTGTGGAACAAGGAACACAATCACGCATTCCTCAGGCTGAAGGTAGCCCTAACCAGTGAGCCCGTGCTGAAATGGCCAAAGTACAATGGAACACCCTTCACTGTGACAATGGATGGTTGTAAATATGGCTTTGTGGGTATGCTGACACAAAGGTTCACGACAGTTCTCCCAAATGGAACAGAGAAAACAACTGCTGATAGGATCCATATAGCCTCTAGGTTTGTAAACAGGTTATTTTTGCGATTTAACAGCTTCACAGTACACACAGATGCCTCGCGGTGATGTACCTGCGGTGGGGACAGACCGCAAGTAGTACATAGTTCGTGGGGTTGATGTAGTTCTCTTCAGTAGGTGATAGTGAGGTTTTATGAGGTGCGAAGGTTCGCTTTAAAGTGCAAGATAATGCGCTGATGTGATTGAGTTTTGCTTTATATGGTAATCAAAGGATTACTATTTTAGGAATTGTCTACAACAAATCCAGAAACCAGTAACTTTAATGACCAACAAACTCTGTTTTTGTGCAAGTTGGGGTTTCCTTGAAAGTATAACCAGTATACTCTTGAATAAAACAACAATACACTTTTAAAGTCCAAATGTTCTAGACTATGATTCAAGTTTAAAGTCCAAATTTCTCTAGACTATGATTCTGATAACAAGTTTATAGTCCAATTTCTTAGACTATTATATAGTGCTTTTTGATAGAACAAAGGCAAGTCCCTATAGGATTTAATATCCTTTGTCTATATGATAACCAATTTTGGTAGTACAAAGACAAGCCCCTTTAGGGTTTAATATTCTTTGACTATCCACAACAAATGATTTAAAGTCCCTGAGGCAGACTGTGAGACAGCTTTATAGTACAAGGATTTCTCCTCAGACTCTGACAAAGGATTTAATATCCTTGCTTCCAAGACAAGTCCCTAAAGGATTTAATATTCTTGGTTTACACAGAACAAAGGTAAGCCCCTTTAGGATTTAATACCCTTTGAACTGAGTGAAGCAAAGCAAGTCCACTTGTAATTCCAATTCTAACTTGTGCCAATTCAGAGCGCTGAAACTTGGGAAAGAAAGGAAGAGTGCAAATTCACTAATTTTACTGGTGCTTTCTAGCTACTTTTATACATAAATGAGAAACAAAATTAGGTAAGAGTCTGTGATGTCATGTCTATGTTTTATGATTACTGATGCTATTTTATGATGTCATGTTTTGTTTTATGATGTCATGTCTTGTTTCTAGATGACTGATCATTGTTTTATGATGTCATGTCTTGTTTCTAGATGACTGATCATTGTTTTATGATGTCATATGTTTCATAATGTCACAAAATGTGACAAAATGTTACAAAAATGTTACAAATGTCACGAAATGTCACGAAATGTCACATGGTATCACATGATGTCACATGATGTCACATGATATCACATGCTTCATTATTAGGACCTTTTATTGATATTTGACTTACTGATGTTATCCTTAGGACTTGTATAACAATCCTTCATAGTTGTAGACTTTGATAGTTACTTTAGATTGCAAGTAGTTCATTTGACCATTATGGATTTTGTATGGTTAGAGTCTGAACTTTTTTTTTTTTGTAGTGTTGTTTAACAGTATGATAAATAGATCAATTCAGATCATAGTTGTCTGCTGCTTTAACATTTATTACTATGCAATTTCCAGTTTAATCAACAAGTGTAGTCAACACTTTTGACCCTTACAATATCAATTTGTAGATTAATTCATGGTTGGGTTATTGATCTTGTTGATTCAATTGAAGAATAATATTATGAAAAATTGAATAATCCATAGGTATTCAACTTTCAGTCCTATCAGCGCAGAAAAAGCAAAGTCCACAGGATGATTTTGAAGGAGTGCAAGTGTAGCTTAGTACGATCTTCCAAAGGGGGGATCAAAACTGTGGTAATTTGTCCGTTCTGCTGTATTGGTTACCCTACTTGCTACTGCTAATAATATAGTAACTAGCAATAGCTAAGTGCAGAAAGGTGAAACAGGAATGTAAAATATGGGTTAAAGTGGAGTCACATGGGTCCGGTAATTTGGTAATGAAACATAGGAGATAAGAGCCAAACAAAGGGAGACAAGATAAAAATAAAGGTGATGAGTAATACAGTCACCTGAGTGACCTTTGTTGGAGTCATGTTTAAAGATTGCAAGAACAGCTGGTAATTGTGAATGATAATGCGAATGTTTGTGATGACTGCAAGTATCTGCGATGATCTGCGATGATGTGCAATGATCTGCAATGATCTGCAATGATCTGCAATGACCTGCAATGACCTGCAATGATCTGCAAGTATCCGCAATGATATGTGAGCATCTGCAAGTATACTGTGAAGGTTGTGAAACCGCAAAAATGGTGTGTTTACATCCCTAGACGTCTCCTGGGTCCTATCAGCGGGTACTGACTTCATTCGCACTCTCACTTGCAGTTCTCGCACATCCTTCGCACCTTGCATAACATGATATAGTACTCGCATAACCTTTGCACATCACTTCTACAACCTTCACAACTATCCAAGGCATCCTCATTCCTCTTTGCACTTCATACTTTGACATATCTTCAGTTCTCTCAGTCAATATTGGACTTAACCATTTGATCCCTTTGCAACCATACCTTCGCACAGCCACTCTCTAATCTCGCGGTCTTTCACGGTTTGCACACGCATTCCTTACCTCTCCGTGCATCCTTTGCATTGGTTTTATTATGGTCCATGTTGTCTTGCATTTACTTTCTTTCATCTTCCCATATATATATATTTATCATTCTTTCAAAACAGGAGGTCATTCAATTGACCTCCTTACTCATCATCTTTATTTTTACTTTGTCTCCTATTCCTTCATTACCAAACTACTGGGTCAATGTGACTTCACATTAGCTCAATTTTACATTACTGTTTTGCATATCCGCACCTGGTTAGTTTACAACTCTTGTATTAAGTATCTGTAGCAAGTAGGAGGCATGGTGAACAGGAGACGGCCAGAGTTTTGATCCCATAAACTTTTCAGCAATGTTCTAAGTCAATAGTCTCATTCTTTAAGCTACTTCGCACACTGCGTTCTCATTCGCGAACTTCACTATCTTCGCAACCTAATTCTCCTTGCGTATTTCAATACCGCGAACTTCTCTTTAAATTCTATCGAGGAAAACTACATTAACCCCTCTGAACTATGTTACTACTTGCGGTCTGATCCCACCGCTAGTACAACACTGCTCACCCTATAGGCTTTGCATCAAAGCGCATGTCAATGACAGAAGAGAAATACAAGCCATTTATCCTTGAATTTGGGGCCTTGAAACCTAGTTTGGATAAGTTCAGTGACATTATCTGGGGATACTCAGTTGAGCTTGAAACTGACTGCCAAGCACTATGGGACCACCTACTCAACACGACAGAGAGTTGGATGGTTTGTCATGTTGGGTGTTATGCTGGCTCAGGTGCTCAGTGGACAGCGGCTGCTGAGCATCACCGTCGACATCTGTTCGCTTCTCCAACAGTACCTCATTATCCCACTCCATCCGTGTTGGTAAGGTAGGGATGATAAGTCGTGTTTTGATAGTCAACTTCCCACCAGATGGCATAAATTTACATGCATTACTGTTGACCACACTCAATCTCTGATATATCTGTGATAGGTAAGCTACACTGTAAAGAGTAAGACGGCCAGCAAACACATACAGTGTAGTCGTGTTACTCCATTCACCAGCAAACACCTATAATATTATGCTGTACATTTACTGGTGTGGAATAAAAAAGTGAACTTGAGGGAGGAATTCACTGGAATTCCACTGAGAAGATGACTGTTGGGGAGTAAGAATGAATTGGGAGAAACTACCTATCCTGGTACAAAAGAGCAGTATTTATACCCTAAGGATGAGGCTATGTAGAACAATAGAAAAGAAAGAAGTACATGCTGTCAAAGGAAGAATGATGAAGAGAGGACAGCTGCAAGAAGAACGGAACAATGGAAAAGAAGAAGTAACAATAAAAAAACCTGTAAAGTGTCAAAGTGCAAGAGAAAAGAAGAGAAGGCAGTGTACATAGTCCAAAAGCAAAAATATATCAACTCCATAGGTGTGTGGTCATGTCAAAATATGAAAGGTCCTGAGTCAACACTTGAAAGGTGCAGCCTTGTTCCCAAGAAAATATTACTTGCCCATGATCCCATGTCACACAGCCTTGATAACACTTGACACACTGCGAGAATAATCCTCTGCTGCTGATTCATCTGCAACTCCTGCTTAGTCATGATCCTCCTGGACTTCCTAAATTGTCATAAAGAGGGTGGGAAGGTCTCAGGTACCATGTGAATGTTGGTTTTGGCAGTGAATGATAAGATAAGAGGTAGATAATTGAGGATAGGGGACTGAGTGCAATCCAAGAGTGAGGTATGGATAGATAGCTGAGGGGAAGACTTGTGGGTCCATAGCCACAACAACAATGACAAAGCCTTTTACTGAACTTTACACTCCCCCACGTCTTCCTCCAGGAATCCAGGAGGAATCCAGGAATTCCTGGTCAATGAGAATATTCCTGGAGGATTCCTGGTGGATTCCTAGTAAATTCCTGGGATTCCTGGTTAATTCCTGGTTAATTCCTGGTGGATTCCAGATGAATTCCAGGTGAATTCCCAGGACTATTATTTCTACACCATCATTTCAATCAAATTTTCTTAGTTTTTTTTGTCATACACATATTAATTTCTTTAATTTAAATACTAACAACTCTACCCCTTAGTGAGGGGTAGCTATTATCATTTATAATTACTTATACATTGTTTAATCCTGAACTTTACACTCCCCCATATCTTCCTGCAGGAATCCAGGAATTCCTGATAAATGAGATTATTCCTAGTGGATTCCTAGTAAATTCTTGGTGGATTCCTAGTATTCCTGTACTACCATTAAATATTATTTAAAGGTAAAATAGCAATACATAAGTTAATTGTGATCCATACATATATAGGTTAACATCTATTAAAGGTGGCAATGCCTTACTGCCATTTGAATGTTGAACTTTGTTCAAGCTGTGAGGTGTGACACATCTCAACAGCACTTTCTTTACAACCACAACTGTCACCAACCAGGAATCCACCAGGAATCACCAGGAATACTAGGAATCCACCCAGAATTTACTAGAAATCCACCAGGAATAATCTCATTTGTCAGGAATTCCTGGATTCCTCCTGGATTCCTCCAGGATTCTGATGTGTCACATGTGGTCACATGTGGTCACATGATCAAACCTCACAGCCTGAACAAAATTCAAAACTCAAATGGCAGCAAGGCATTGCCACCTTTAATATATGTTAACCTATATATGTATGAATTACAACTAACTTATGTATTTATATTATACCTTTAAATATTAATAATAAATACTATTTAATGGTAGTACCAGGAATTCCAAGGTTTCCTGGTGGATTAGTTCCTAGGAATTCCCGGATTCCTGGTGGATTCCTGGTACTCAAGGAAATTTATACCTGGATTAGGAAGAGCAAGGAATTGTCAATTTCAGGGGAAATCAGAGGAAATTGGCTGGTAGCAAATTCCTCCTGGAATCCTCCAGGAAGATGTGGGGGAGTGTAAAGACCTCTATATGAGGCAAATCCAAAAAAGTACATGATCATCGACCCATTTAGCCAATGGGCTGATTCCACGGTATCTGAAGAGGTCTGTGCCTGCATCAGCGACAACACTGTAAACTCCTGAAGAGGGGTGAACCCCAAAACAAGTAGCCATGTTGATGCAGAAAACATTCTTGCCAATCTGGGCAACTGCTCCAGGCCATTGGGTAAAATGCAGAGGTATGGTCCGATATGCTTCTGCAACATCACAAGTGGCAACTTGAGAGCCTGGAGGGAGTCAGTGGATAAGGAGGGCAATAATGGAAAAGGTACCCCAAGTAGATGGGAAATTGTCTGAGTTGACAAATGAATTAATGGAAGGGTTGGGGAATAGAACTGATGTATTATGTGGAAATGAGTAGTTTTGTAAAATGTGATAATGGTTCGGCCTTCTGGGTTTGGGGATGATTGAAAAGGGGGAAGACTGGAAAGGACCAATAAAGGACTCGACATCTTCTCACGAGAGTGGACCAAGGTATCGTCACTTATCGACCTCCAGCTTAACAATCTTGTTGAAATGTTCCGCAAATTTGGTGATGACTTCTTTATTAGGTGGGGTCTGAGTTTGTTTAATTTTGGGGAAATTAAGCAGGAAACCGGTTCACATGCTTTGAGGGAGATGTGGATATTTGTGAAAAAGGCCAGCTTTGAGTAGTAGAGATTCCCAAGCCTCTGGATTATAAGGAGTGAGAGCTTCTGATTTTCTCTGCTTGAGGACAATCTTGAGCTCCATGCACTGGTGAAGCACAGCCAGAACAAAAGTGGCAGAAGTCATGTCAAGCACTGGGACAGCCAACTGCCCATTGCCAGT
Organism: Phlegmacium glaucopus; assembly: GCA_015039465.1. Classification (NCBI taxonomy): domain Eukaryota; kingdom Fungi; phylum Basidiomycota; class Agaricomycetes; order Agaricales; family Cortinariaceae; genus Phlegmacium; species Phlegmacium glaucopus. The sequence goes on along the minus strand of MU130013.1, from coordinate 311,554 downwards.
CGGCACAGGTCAAACAGCCATCACACATTGTGAGAGCCTTGTTGACTCGGGTCGCAAGAGCAGGGAAAGACTTGTCCCATAGCATCGGCAAGTCGCAGTCAATGATTTTGTGTGGGTGACGGCTGAGGCAGACTGCACAAGCAGAATAGCCCCTTCCGAATGTAGCTGCCTGAAAATCTGTCTTCTTCAGATTACGGGGTCTCTCTGGCTGCCTTGATGCATTGGAGTGACGAGGAGGGAGATGGAGCGGGGACGAGGTTCACAATTGTTATCACAGTTTCCTGACCTTCGTGGTTGAAGGGAGGAGGAACCACTTGCTCATTGATCAGACCTGAAGTCCCTCTCATTATCTTTCAGGCTACGGTCCTCCCAGTACACTTTATCACATGCCACCTATTTTTATCAGCATTGTTGCCAGCACTCCAAATGTTTTTTAAGAGTTGAATTGCCTGTTCCTTGGTCATGGTAGGATTGACAAATGGGGCACAGGCTGCTGCATAAACAGGAGAAGCATAATCTGGGCATTCTAAAAGACCTGGATCCAACTGAAGTCTAGGCATTGGTTTGAAATGCTTTAATTTATATTAAATAAATTCATGTGGTTTTTCTTTTTAAAGTTGAAAGAAAGAAAGAACTGCTCGGATTACGAGCAGGGAGAATTATTTTGAGGTTGTAGTAGTGGCAGTGATGAAAAGAATGTCACCGCATCACAACTCAAATCGTCATGTAGACCGAATTCTATGTTTGCACTCGTTCCTCATGCTCTCTTAGAATAAAAACCCGGGGTATTTGTGGCTGACCCTTACCCTTACCCAAGCCCCTACCCCTCAACAGAGGGTAGGGCTTTTGGGGGGTAAGGGTAAGGGGGTATGAGTATGAGGGGTATGAGGAGTACCAGAACATTGTGAAGGGTATACAATTGTTAGTATAATTGAGCTGTTATTTGTATTTATAGAATAATATATGAGTATTCTATCTACTTAACAATCCTCAGCACTGTTATGACATCTTGACAATTTTTCAAACATATGTAGCCCTACTGGGACATGAAATTATCCTCAACCTTTAATTTATAGGGTTACAAGGTTAAGGTATTAATTAGTTAAAAAAAATTAGATTTTTAAGAAGAATTATTGTATATTTTATAAAACCTTGTTCAAACTGGAGATATACATTGACAAAAACATTAAGCCTTCATACCCCTACCCCTGTGGGAGGGGTAGGGGTTTTCTGGGGGTCCCAAATCTCATACCCTTACCCCTACCCCTGCATACCCCTGGCCTGTACCCCTGGAGGTATGAAAACCCCTGGCTATCACTATAAACCACATGTTCAGTTGAACCCACCCACCACCAGACTACAGTTTACCCAGCCCAAATCATAGGGTGTTTGGCAGTGTTTGCCCAAACCAAGCAACACAACTACACTGTGTGTGTTCGGTAACTGTGTTACTTGTAAGGCCTAAGGATGGTCCTTGAAACATAAAATTTCCAATAATGGGTAAAATTTAGAATTTATAATGGTTCTCCAGTTCAGTTCAGTTCAGTTCAGGGGAAACTTCGTCAGTTCAGTTCTCAGTTCAGCAAAAAATGCTGCTGAACTGAACTGAACTGAACTTTGGCATTACTATACTACTACTACTATTAAAGATATAAAATGCATTTATATTGATTTTTGAGCAGAAAAATTGCACTGGCATGGGGAAAGCTGATGCCAAAGAGGGTGCCAGAGGTCTGACTGGTTCCAGCACCAGCATCAATAACTGGCACTGGCAGTACAGAATTTTTTAAATGCAAGAAACAGTGTATTATAGATATAAAATGCATTTTTTATTTATATTTGATAAGGAAAATTGCATTGGCATAGGAGAAAGCAATGTTAGAGAGAGTGCCAGATGTGTAACTGGCACCAGCAATACATATTTTTAAAACACCAGAGACAGTGTATTAAAGATATAAAATGCATTTGTTGTTGGAGTGTGACTGCTTGTACGCTGTCCTGTGGCTCCTGCCTCTTGCTGCTATCCATTTTCAACATTTGTATTCATTTTTGGGAGGAAATATTGCACTGGAATAAGGGAACCAAAGCTAGAGAGGGTGCTGGAGGTCTGGCCAGTTCCAGCACCACTGGGCAACTTCAAAATTGAAAATGAAGTCAGGGTTACTCAAGTGGTCAAAGTTGAACCTTGAACCGCTTCAAAAACTAAAAATAAAAAGTGAAGCAGCTGCTTCAAAGTCGTGGCTTCATTAACTTTGAATTCCCCTAATGTATCTCCCTGGGTTACTTTTGGTCAGTCCATACTCCATACAGTGCCTTCCCTTATATCCTGAACTACTCTTCCTATGTTCAACTCCAAGACTTTTCCGTGTCATTCCGGTTCCTCCATCTATACTCCAAACCCATTACCACTTCTTCGCCACTACCACTATTCTTTGTCATCATCCTTCCCACCATCAGTCAGCATACCCGCCATGGATGATTCACCCAAGAATGCAGGACCTTCCCGGGAGCAGAACACAGCACTTATATTTATCTTTTATATTTCGGTTGCTATTCCTTTATTTATTTAAGTACTCGAAACTTGTATGTTTTCCCTCAGTTTGAATATCAACTTTGTTTCCTCCTCTTGTTCATCCTCTAAGTCACTGAGGTCTTCCGTCTTATTACTTCTTCTTCCATTCCAAAATCAGGACACCTTAGGAGCTGGGCAGCACAGCACACACGCTGAGGCCAACATCCTTTCCGCTTACTGTTCCAGAGTAACTCCGACGTGACTTCCTTGTTTTAGACTTAACAGCAGTCACATTCCAGACAGTGTCGTATGGTATCTACATAGATGGACTCCAGGTATCTTTCATTTTAAAAATAAAATATTGTAACCAATGAGATTATTCTCTTGTCAAGGGGTTGAGCATGGAAATTGGCATACAATATTATTTAAAGATTAGATTACAATGCAAGTGGCAGATTACATTTTGAGTAGAACAGGTTTATACCATGTCTATTAGAATTCTTGGTCGGGGTATCAGATAGGTGCAGTGATGAAATGCTATGAGTGGCTGATGTCAATGACAAAGGTCGAGTACCCAATGTGATATGTTGTATAAAATACTTTGTTGACAATCTAGGTTCCTCGCTTTGTACTGGCTTGTTTTGTTCTGGGTAGAAATTGCTCATTTATAAGGTCCTGAGTGTGCAACAAAATAAAATAACTGCTGAGAAATATTTAAAATACATGGTAGAGAATTTCACATCACCAAAACATGTTGCAGAAATGAATAATTGAAGTGTTATATTGCCTGGAAGTTTCAGTCCACCAGATAAAGAAAGCACAGTCACCTCAAAAAACCACATAATTACCATTTTTATCATAAAGTTTCACTCACTATATATTCCTATGATGCTATAATACATTTATCATACCAAAAAAATCATCCAAAATGATGCAGAACTGAGAGAGCAAGCTGTGTTTCAAGTGTTTCACACTTTGTCACGCATTTGGCAATGTGATGTGATGTAACGCTGCCAAATCTGTAATAGGCATTGCCTAATATGGTCTCAAAATATATCATTTAATTTGAGTTTAAATAATTTAAAAATATATCAGTTTACTGTTTAATATTATGTAATAAAATATAACCATTTCAACAATTTATATAACCTAAAGTAACTCTCATACCACCGTGCAACCCAAGTATGGTACTTCTATTGTCATTCCAACTTCCTCTCCCACCAAACAGGCCACCATCTGGATATGGTTGGGAAGAACACAACATATCAATATCATCAACAACAACTGCATTCAAGACTGGAATAGACCAATGAGACATGTTCCTTGGCAAGAATCACTGTGTCATCTGTGGGGAGGGCCGTGCTCTCCAGCACTGCTATATTATCAGGGACTCAGAACCAGAAACTGTAAGTTAAATTTTGATAACATTTTCCCCTTTTAGCTAACATGAGGTACAGTGGTCCAATCTCAAGGATCGCCATTGGATCCCTTCTGAGACCAAGGCCCTTCCCCAACATGAACCACATAATGGCCTACTTATGTGTGCAAATCACCACATTATGTTCAACCAATATGATTTCTTTATTTGTTTCTTTCCTGATGTGAGTCCATTTGTCATTGATTCAGTCCATATGTTCACAAGAAATAGGTTCAGAAATTTGTGCTTGTTAACTACTCCCAGATTCCCACTCTGGAGGAATTCCATGGCAAAGCAATCGCACTGGATGTCAAGGATTATTATGCACCATTCCCATCCTTATTCATCATCCATGAACTACGTGTCCGTGGTTATTACCCTTTCGAACCAACCCAACCAAACATGCCAAATAACCTTTCCTGGCAAGATTGGATCTTGACAGATGGTGTATTTGACAATGTGTCAAATTCTTTCAAACATGACAAGCCATCCAATGGAGACAATGGCAACAGCAACAATGGAGACTCGAACAACAGGGACAACAACTTTGCGCAACTACAATTCCAAGTTCAACCTACAGCAACAAGTGGCATGTCATCTGGTGGACACAGGCTAGCGCTTGATGCAGGGATTGTTGCTGAGATCCTTGCAGCGACACATGCCATGCCATCATGGAAGGCTTGCCAGGTGGAAGGTACAAGCTGGGCTGGCACGGCAGAAGAGAACATGGAGAAATATGTCTCCGATATTGGTATAGAAAAGTAGTGATCTCTTCAATATCCTTTTTTTTTCTCTTTAATATCTTCTTTTTCTCTTGAGTATCTTCTTTTTATTTTTCCAATATCATTATCTATCACTCTCGCCCACAAATCTTGGTCTTATAAAAACTTTATGCTGCATATTACAGGGACTCATCGGTCCACAAGAGCCCCTTGCACTTATATGTTTCAGATTGTGAAACACTTACTATCATATGCGAAGGACCACACAGGATCAGTATTCACATTAGTCTATCTAGACATAACCCTCGACTCACCCCCACCCTCTTCTAGGACCGCGTGGGACAACATTAACCAGACCGAATGAGGGCCGTGACGACGATAGGCTGCGATTCGATCAGCTCAAAATAGCTCCCTCACAGTCGCAGCAATTGTTCACCTAGGCAACCTTCAATTCATGATCAACGAGCATCGCAACGAGGATGCTGCCGTCGTCGTCGTCCGCAACCACTAACATTTAGACGCCGTTGCCAACTTCTTGGGGATCCAGCCAGTGGCATTGGAGACGGCGCTTTCATACGAAACCTATTGAAAACTGGGGCTTCGGACAATAGAGATAATTTGGTCACAACTCACAAGTCCCTTCACTCCCTTCTCTTTGCCTGGCTGAACAAAAACATCAATCAACAGCTCTGCGACTTCACCACTTTCATCAGTCTCTTTGATCTTCCCAGACCCCAAAACATGTCCAGCCGTCCCAGCTCTCTCGATCAATTTTGCATTGACCTCGTCAACGAACCCCTCCAGAAGTCTCTCTTCGAAAGACATGTGAACGAATACACCATCGAAGGCCTCTCGTGTTCCGTTCTCCAAGTCCCTTAATTTGGCAATGCTGAATGCATCCGTCTCCTCCAGGAGGGATGGCCAAGCCCGCCGACAACCGAAGAGAACGAACGACACTAGGAAGGATTTACGAAACGATTGGGCAGCCATTCGTCATTCAAGACTGGGACCGCGGATAGATCTGGGTATCCTTCATTCATTATCATGGTGCTGTCACTTTACTCCGCCGAAAGGCTCTTGCATAGCAATTTGGATGCTATTTCGTCTCCTTGCTGCTGATGGATTGAAGGGTGCAGGCTCTATCAACCCCTTCGTGAAAGGCCTTTTCTGCGCTAAAGGCCCGTGTTAGGAGTTCTCATCTACCCTACGGAACATATGTTCCGAGCTGACGTCACATTCTTCTACATTGAACCCAAACAACGTATATACTTCAACACGAGGTGAAGTCTTCGATCTGACCGCAGTTGCTGCCGACGCATGAACCGTGGTTGGCGTGGTTCTCGGTAAATCAATATTTGAAGTATGGCGTTCAATTGGTGGATAGCATTTTCCAAGTTCAGGTATGGCAGGAACGTGTCAGGAATTGTCTAGGATCTGATGTATCTTGGTTGTAGGCTAGCGCTTCTGTTCAACAGTATCACTGGCTCCCTACGCCAGTTTGATTTTAAAGAACAACACTGATGTCAACTCCCTTTCCGTGCTTTTTCCAACGATTCACCTCCCGATTGGTACTTTGACCAGATGGTTATACTGCTCGTCATGGGTTTATTGGCTACGCCCCTAATGGAACTTGGTGAACACTGGCCACTCCGCGGCTATCTACAACGGACTCAATTATAATGTGATAACATACCTCTTGAGCCCTCCAGCCTTTCAAGACTTCTCACGTCACTGTTGCACCCGCAGACGTAGACGTGAATAATATGAATAATAGAGTCTTGAGTTCAATGCTGGCCATGATACAACGCAGAAGATCAACTCGCTCAAGATCGACAGCACTGTTCTTTCTCCGCAGGGAACTTGGTTATGAAACCTGTTCACTATCGGAAATGTAGACAATCATCATTCTCCCCAGTGTCTTTTCGCACTTGCTTACAGGGAGAACGCGAAAGGGGAGCACGCCTACCAATCCACAGTGTCAGTGATACCTTTCCCAATGGAATAACTTTTAGGAATTCACGTCGTACACAGGACCTTTGTATTCCAGGCAGTCATTCTTGGGACTACTTTCATACACTCAACAACTGCGTATTTCTCTTATAACCGATGTTTGAATAACCCGCTTGAATTTTCGATACGCCTCTACTCCCTGCTCCGTTGGACAGAACCACAGAACCGCCGTCGACGCCTTTAAGTTTCCTCAGGCATTCGATGGGCACCTCTGCGACGACCACGTTACTGTTGTTTCTGGTGATGTATTCGATGTTGACGAATGCTAGGACTTGGTTACGGGCGGACTGGACGTTTTCATTGTTGTTTGGAGTGATTGGCTGATAGATGATTGTTCGAAGCAACTTATACCTTTTATAACAGACTTCTTAATCTTGCTTGATGAGCCTTCGACGGCTCGAGCCGCAAATTACTCATTCAAATTATCTTGCCTTTCTTGCTTGCTTTTCTTGTTACGGTTTACCTCTCTTCCTTTCCTGCGGCATCATGGGCCATCATGCAAAGCCTCCCCTATGCATGTGAGAGAGTCGCTCAACCTATGGTACGACTACCTTCCGTTTCCAATCCAAACTCAGGCATGAGCCTACTAGTTATTCTGCCGCTTATCGACAGATTTCACTACAACTGATGGTGCTTCTTAATAAATGTGTATACCTTCCCTTGACTCTATTCTCACATGAGGCATGGAAGGAAAAGTACATCGCTGGCAGTTCGATCCAACAAGAATACCATTATACAACAGGAAGACATAGATCTTAACTAATCGGGCGAATGGAGGGTGTGATGGCACATCACTGGGGAATTCTATCCTAGGTTTAGAGAATATAAATGCGCGAATCTACATAACCTGCGGCACGTACAAATAATGTCAATCAATCCATGAGACTGGGAGAGCCAGTACATCGCCAGCCAAAATCCTCCGAACACGAGCATTTCCAGCAGTGTCGCTATCATAGCCACTGGATGCATGCTCATCAGAGATCCGAGTTGAATCCCTAACCCAATCTAAGGCATCTGTTAGCCGCGCGTAAACACCCTTGATAACGTATTGATCAAAACCACGCCAGGCTCTGACCCCTTCCATCTCGCTTGCTGCGCCTGGAAGTGCCCAGTTGTCATGGCTTGCCATGAGAACCGCTCGTCATCCATAGCATCCTAGTATCGTAATTGAATGCGTTCATCCACAACACACAACAAAGACAGCTCCGTTTGCTGCAACCAATGGGTAGCTGTGCCGCGCGTAGGTGTAGGAAATCCGTAAGCGATCTTGACAGCAACAATGGGCTGAGATGGAGAATGATACGAAGTTCGGCATGGATGCGTGGGTTAATGAATCGCCGCTGCTCCCAGTTTCTGGCCAACTGAGGAAAACGCTCGTTGATTGCATCCATATCCTTTAACGATAGCTCTTCCCGCAGTCCGCGGTTCATGGCATCCGTCGGGTCTGTACAAATCTCAAATGCCCCCTCTCCCGTGCCAATGAGGTTTCCCTCAACCCAGCGGAACGGAATATTGGGTAATCGCTTCACCAACTTTATAAGTTGCCCGATTCTGGCGTATTGGCAAATTTTCGCTAGACGTCGCTTCAACCTCTCCGCACGTTCCCTGCGCTCCGAATTCATAATATTGCTATCGCTATTGAAGAGGCGCAAAAAACGAGAGTTCTGTAGAGCTTCTGCAGCGCCGAAGAGTTGCACATATTGCTGGAACGACGTCCGGTCTTCTTGCATCTCGAATGTGGATGCGTCCCTGCATGTGCGAATGAGGTCGTCAAGCACGCGATCGGCTGTTACTCGCTGACCCGGATACATGGCGCTGTAATAATTTGGGCGGGGAAACTCTTCTTCCATAGTCCGAAACGGATGTCGCGCGACTGCCGATTGTAAATCGTTGTTGATATCTGTGATGGATTGGTGTAGATTCCTGATCCGCTTGTCCAAGTTTTCTTTGCTGTGTCTGGCTAGGAAAGGGAGAAGGTCTATCCAACCACTGGCCCTTGCTAAAGCAGACAAGAATGTAGCCGTCGCCGCATAGTCCGCAGGAAGGACGTCCCCATTCTTTGCTAGAACAAGAGTGATACCCTCGTGTTTGTCGAAGGCAGCAGCAACGACATCGCCGGGTTTTCCAGTGGTCAAGCAAACAGCGATCATGTCGAGTACGCGCATGTCGGTATGGGTCTTTGGCCCTCGGATGTCCTTGTTTCTCTGAGCCCCAGCGGACTGGTAGGGCATGTCATGACCTGAGTCACGAAACTCATGCAAGAGTCGCAGTGCTTCCGAAAGGTGCTTTTGGGATACGGATGTTTGAGCCATGATTCGAAAGAGTGGCCATTTAGGGTTTTAAACTCCGACTGACATTTCAGAGGAACGACACCTTTATGTACTCCAGGTCATATACGTCTTGCATACCCCTTGCTAATGCCAGAATACACCATCGAAGGCCTCTCGTGTTTCGTTCCGCAAGTCCCTTAACTTGACAATGCTGAATGCATCCGTCTCCTCCAGAACATACCAGGAGGTTTGATTCATATCATGGCAAGCCCGCCGACAACTGCAGAGAACGAACCACTATGGTGGCAACCATTCGTCATTCAAGACTGGGACCGCGGATAGATCTGGGTATCCCTCACTCATTACCATGGCGCTGTTACTTTGCTCTGCCGAAGGGTTCTTGGATGGCAATTTGGGTACTATTTCGTCTCCTTGCTTTCGAGGTGCTGTTGATAGATTGGAGGGTACAGGCTCTATCAACCCCTTCGTGAAAGACCTTTTCTCCGCTAAGGCCATTGCTACCCAGGCCCGTGTTGGGAATTCTCATCTGCCTTATGGCACATATGTTCAACACTGCCGAGCTGGCGTCACATTCTTCTACATTGAACGTGTCTCCTTCAATACGGGGTAGTCTTCGATCTGACCGCAGTTGCTGCCGCGCGTGAACCGTGGTTGGCGTGGTTCCTATTAAATCAATATCTGAAGTATGGCGTTCAATTGGTGGATAGCATTTTCCCACTTCAGGTATGGCAGGAATGTGTCAGGAATTGTCTAGGATCTGATGTACCTTGGTTGTAGGTTAGCGCTCTGTTCAACGGTATCACTGGCTCCCTACGCCAGTTTGGATTCAAAGAACAACACTGATGTCAACTCCCTTTCCATGCTTTTGCCAACGATTCACCTCCCGATTGGTACTTTGACCAGATGGTTATACTGCTCGTCATGGGTTTGTTGGCTACACCCCTAATGCACTTTCAGCATTTCACTTTCAGCTCGGCACTTTACTTTCAGCATTTTACTTGTCAGCATTTCGGAACTTGGTGAACACTGGCCACCCCGCGGCTATCTACAACGGACTCAATTATAATGTGATAACATACCTCTCGAGCCCTCCAGCCCTTCAAGACTTCTCACGTCACTGTTGTACCCGCGGACGTAGACGTGAATAACATGGACAGTAGCGTCTTGGATCTATTCAAGTTCAATTCTGGCCAGGATACAACGAAGAAGCTCAACTACCTCAAGATCGACAGCAATGCTCACAACTTCCTTACGAAATTTGTTCACCATCGGAAAGGTAGATAATCGTCAGTCGCCCCAGTGTCTTTTCGCATACCTGTCGCACGGTTCGTAAATCAATTCAAATGTCATTGCGGTATTAGATTGATTTTACAGAGTCCATACACGATTTCGATTCCAATGCAAGTACGAATCATGATCCTTCTCAGGATACAGACTATTCAAGGAGATTATGCTGCTGAAGCTTTGTCCACAATGTCAGCGATACCTTTCCCAATGGAATAACTTTCAGGAACTCACGTCGTACACAGCACCTTTGTATTCCAGGCAGTCATTCTTTCATACACTCAACTGCGTATTTCTCTTATAACCGAGGCTTGAATAACCCACTTGAATCTGCGATACGCCTCCACTCCTTGTTCCATTGGACATGGACCACAGAACCACGGTTCAACCATCAATAACTTAGATTTCTACCTCGCCCACACACTGAGTTTGTGCCATGCTTATTTTATATACCCCAAACTTTGTTGTCAATTCTACATACTTTTGTATCCGCCACCCATTTCCATATATAGTAGGAGACTCCCAGCTTCGGTTTTGACAATACCCGATAATCTCCGTAACTACCTCACCTACCCGCTCGAATCCACCAGTCATCCTCCATATCAGCAATCCATAAGTAAACCCACTCCATCTGCTGGTACGATGATCGTACCTTGGCCGATGTCAGGTGATGTGGAGTAACCTGGAGTAACCAATCAAAGAATTGCTTCATTGCGCCTAGCGCGCACACGTAGACCCACGCCGGTCTGGAAGTCGTGTGGATCATTCACTATCGTTCACGAGATTCGAATATCGGAATACTGATATATTTAAACGCATTACATTAGAAGGTCGTTCTTCCCACTTCAACCATGTCGATTGAGAAGGATCAGAAGACGAACACACCGTCATTGGAGAAGACTGTCGATGAAAAGCTTGACAATCTCTCTGACGATATTGACTTTGGGGGAGATTCGAGTCTTCCTCCTCCTCCTGTTTTGACTCCAGAGGAAGAGCGCAGACTTTGGCGAAAAGTCGACTTTAGGCTTATGCCTATTCTGTCGCTAATGTATCTGCTGTCATTCTTGGATAGAGGTGAACTGCATCATGAATACCACCCAAGTGTCCACTATCTGATCACTGGTGTTTTACAGGAAACATCGGTAGGGCTTTCATGAACATTTGTGGTGGAACTCTCTCTCAGTGTCATTTGGCGAACCCCAGGAAACGCGAGACTACAGGGTCTTTCGACCCAGCTCCATCTCGTTGGAAACCATTTTAACATAGCACTGGTTAGTGGAGCAATATTTCGTTTGGTCAACCTTATCATCACCTCACGTACCTTCGAACTCATAGACAATGTTTTTCATTGTGAGGCTCTATTTTTGTTATCTTGGATCCGAATTATGACCAACATCATTCTTCGATGATGGGTAGCCGTACTGCCTCTTCGAATGTCCAGCAAAGTACGCGTCGAACTTCCATCTTATCTTTCCAGTTTCTAATAATACATGATTAGTCTCGTCCTGAAGCGATTTCGACCTTCACGGTAATTATCCTCACCCCCTCCATTTTTGTATGCATTGTTAACGCTTCCTCTCCCTGAAGATGGTTGCCAAGCATCGCGGTATGTACTTTAATTAGCATTCCTCCACTTCAATCCCACCATCCTATCAGGTCACCTGGGGTATTATTATGTCTGTTTTCCAGTTTTAATGGAGATAGCAGATTCTGACAAACCACGGCCCCAGGACACTCATGGGACTCGTCAAAAGGTTGGTTATAAAAATAACTTTTTGTTTCTATAGTAATCCATTTCATGCTACCTGTGAAGCTATCCACAACTTGTAGGCGTTCGTGTCTGTCTTGGAGTCGCTGAGGCGGGCTTATTCCCAGGAGTCGTTTACTAGTGAGTCACCCCCAGTTCTTTGCTTCGCTGAGGGACTACCTGATATATTACTCTTTTAGTCTGAGTATCTGGTATCCGCGTCATAAACTTCAATTGCGTATTGGATTTTTCTTCGGAGCAGCTTCTCTGGCTGGGGCATTTTCCGGTATTTTGGCTTATGGAATCAGTTTCATGTCTGGAAGGCAAGGCCTCCTTGGCTGGTCATGGATCTTCGTGAGCTTCCTTCATCGACCCCTCATACATCGACTTCTCTGATTTTGTTATTGAAGATACTGGAAGGACTTGCTACCGTGGCTGTTGGTCTACTGGCGTTCTTCGGTGTGTCATCAGTCAAATACATTGACTTCATCGCCTAACTCGCCTCTTAGTCCTGGTAGATTTCCCTGCGACTGCGTCGTTCTTGACCCCCGAAGAGCGTGCCTTCGTCATTTTCAAGAAAAGTAACTTTCTTTATCTATAATTATTAGTCTAAAAACTCATCTGTTCCTTCCTCCGTTTTGTAAGAGTATGATAATTCGAGCGTAGGAGAAGAGGAACATTTCGAAATGAGACATCTCAAAGCTGCTCTCACAGACTGGCAGGTAAAATTCAAGTTACTATCTGAGGAAAAGTCAACTCAATGTATTCTTTTTTTTTTCCTGCCAGGTTTGGTTACATATATTGATATACATGTCCATTATTGCGCCTCGTGAGTCTTCGAAACTAAACCTTTTTTTTGTGGAAATTTCTTAATTTTTGCTGCATGTTCGTTAGTTTACGGAATAACATTGTTCCTCCCGTAAGCGCGTTATGAACCGTTTTACCCTTGTACATCGTTACTGATTTATGGCACGTCAACTAGTTCGATCATTAGCGCGTCAGTTATCAGGAACCTGATCCTTTGTCACATGGGCTCATTCTTCATCTTGGTAGATTCGATCACACACCTGCGGTCAGCCAGCTTCTCACTGTCCCGCCATACGTCTTTGCTAGTAAGTCAAATTAGTCTATTCATAGATTTAAAAACAAAACTAATCTCTAAACACCAGCCATCTGCGTCTACGTCTTTGCCTATTTTTCCGACAAACTCAAAATGCGTTCTCCTTTCATCCTAATTGGCCTTACGATGTGTCTCATCGGATTCACGATCAATATCTCACACGTGCACAGTGGTGTAAAATATTTTGGTGTATTCTTTGTCGTTGCAGGGAGTTATTCAGCTTTCCCCGGTATAGTAGCTTGGTGCGTCTGCTTTTTTCTTTTTTTCTTTTTCGTTTACTGATAGTGTGGCTCCTGATGTCGTTCTTATATAGGCTTGGGAACAATCTTGCTGGACAGTATAAACGTGGAATTGGGATGGCTATTCATATAGGAATCGGGAATTTCAGCGGAGCCATCGCATCTAACATTTATCGTACACAGGATGCACCAAGGTACCGCTTGGGCCGTACGTTGAATTCCTTTCTTTTTCTCATTACATTTTACTGACATGCGAGGGCTAAACCATCAGATGGGATCGAGTTGATGTTCGTCGGCATTGGGTTCATTACAGTCCCTATCGCCATCATAAGCTACATAAACATTAATCGCAAAAGAGACGAGATGCAAAGAGAAGCGTTGGCAAAGGGTGAGAAGAACTATACTAGTCAGCAATTGAGGGAGATGGGGGATAGGGCTCCTGATTTTAGATATACGCTTTGATCGGGAATGGGCTAGCGATTTCATGGTTTTCCTATATTCAATGTTTCTCACTTATTTTCATGTACTTGTGCCTAAACTTATTGTCAGATAGTAAAATGACGACAATGATGACCCCCTTTGTTTGAGCTTCGCACACCTAAAGGCAGATTTGCTAGAGATTCGAGGGTTGTGTTGCAAAGCCCTAAGATTGGTGAAGATCTGAATGTATGTGTACGTAGAGAGATCCACTGCAAAGGCCTTTAAATTTACTATCCCTTTCTGAGATCTATAACTCAGGCTTAGGGTAGAATGCTTTCTCCAACGCAACAGCTGCGTGGGTGACAAGTTTTCTACCAATCTGGAGGACACTGATGGGGCCGAACGATTGAAAAAATCAGATTTTTAATGCTTAAAAATCAGTTTGAAACAAAAAACTCACCCTATAATTCCGATAAACCATAATGTCAAAACGTACCAAAAGTCAGTTAACGCAGGATTCAATATAACAAACGGAGGTCTTACCGTCCATTGCCATGATAGGATGCGGAGCTCCTTTATATACCTCAACCTCAACTTCAACACCGACCTTGCTCAACCTTTCCCCGTATAAAATACCCTCATCTCGTAAAATATCCAGTTCGGTAACTCCAATCCATGCCTTAGGTGTTTTTGACAGTAACTCATCTGAAGCGAAGAAGGGCGATGCGTCCCATTTAACCCAGTCTTCTTGGTTGGGAAGATAATTGCGACGGAACCAAAGCATCCTTTCTGGTGATAACCAAGGAGTCAATTGGTTCTCGGCCCAAGATCTGTAAGTCTCAACAGATGCTGTATTATCTGTTACGGGAACGACGAGGAGCTGGAATACGAGTGGAATAGATGGTTGGAATTGGGCAGCTTTGAGAGCTAAGATCGTCGCTAGGTTTCCTCCGCTGTGGAAGTAAGCATTGAATTATTGCATGAGGGGGTGTTACATTTCACGGAAATGTGACCGTACCTGGATGACCCGCCAACAGCGATCTGAGTGAGATCGATTCCTAGCTCGGTATGACCATGCTTAATTACCCAATTGAGAGCATCGACGGCGTCTTCTACAGCTGCAGGGTAAGGATGTTCGGGTGCTAGTCGATAATCGACGGAGATCACGACACATTTAGCGCCTAAAAAGGGATCTGAGGGTTAAAATCATATGGAATCAAGTTTATTCTTGTGAAGGACGTACGGACACACATGTTCGTCGCTAATGCAGTTTCACTTGCTATATTCCCTAGAGTCCAACCCCCTAGAAATATAGGATCAGCCCAACACTCCAAATCCTTGTATCAACAAGAATCTCACCACCGTGAAAGTATATTAAAACCGGCCATCCTTTCTCCGGTGCTGCCCCTTCAGGTGTAAAAGATCTAAACTTGGTATTCGGTAAATCATAGTCTTGAGTCTTTCCTACCACAAGCGGTTCGGAAGATCCTGGTACGGTAGGTGCATTGCGAAGTGAAGGGTCCCATGGTAAAGTATGGGGAGGAGTTATATACTGTAGATGCTCATTGTGGAATCGAAGATATTCAGGATCCAACTTTGGGATCACTGAAGGATGGATAGGTTGTTGAGGGATGTTGTCTACTTTCAATGCTGATTCCATTTGGAGGGTGGAGGCGGCAGTGAGCACAAGACCTTAACTGAGTATTTATAAGTACTGATAGTAGTCAGTAGCATTCCGGTATTTTGATCAGCGGGCCGCTTGCTGGTCACCAGACATATGCATACTTGAGAGAGACAAGTCGGACCGTTGACTCGGAGTCGTAACCATCTGCTCAAAACAAAACAGTCAGTCATGTGAAGTAGAACAGAAGACAAACTTATAAGAATGACTTACCATCTTGAATATTTCAATCCCTACTGTCAGCTGATATGAAATTAACGAAAGAAGGTCAACAAGCAGTTGGATTGGCATATGTCAAATACGACCTAAGGTTAGAAAAACAACGATTGAAAGCTAAGTAACGAATCCAAGTTTACTGATACCACCTATAAATTGAGGCCCAACGAGCAAGCAGGTTTTCATAAGTCAAATTGTAAGCAGAGGTTGATCGAAAAAAATGTGCATGTTATTACAATATTAGAATGACAATGAGGTTGGCGAAACAAGAACAGAAAGATAGTAGTTTCTATAAAGCATTCGTGATAGCTATATCACAGAACCAAAAAAAATGTGATATCGCGATAACAAGAAATAAATGACGCGCCGTCCTGGGTGATATCACATTTGTTTTACAGGTTGGTAAATGTTTTTACAATATCAATTGAGATGATTTCATGTTCCAATTTACTCCTATTATTTCGGAGGAGGCGTGGATGGTCCTGCATTCAATTTCAATGTGAGGGTGAATTCTGGGAGAAAAAAAGCGAGATGGAAAGTACCAAAAAGACCAGAACGCGGGGGAGGATCGTGCGGGATGGGTGCAGGAGCGGTTGATGGAGAATTGATAGCAGAGCCAGGTCGTAAGAGGGGATTTGCTGCAGAATTTTATGATGAATGTCCATCTCAACGTGGCTAACTCAAAATCATCACATACGTCTCCACTGCGCCCAGGCCGGCACATCAGCCTTTGGTGCTTCCGGGATGGCAGGTGTTGGGGTCGGGGCTGCAGTGATCGCCTTGGGTTGCGTTCTTGCTTTCCTTTCGGGTCGTTTACTCACGACGCGCCAAGCTGGTTTTGCAGCAGGAATGGCCTCTGGTTCGGGAGCAGGGACCGGTGGAGGAGCCTCGATTGCCTGATCTCTTGATGAAGGTTCATCCCTCCAAAAGTTCAACGAAAACACGCACCGGAGGTTTCCATTCAGGTTGGAATTCACCATCCTCACTGAATTTAGTTCGGACGGCCATTAATTCAGCAATCTCGCTTTTTTTTGTTCGTTTTATCAATCAGCTTTTGTTTTTTGAAAACAGAGTAACAGAGTAACCGAGACGTACTATTGGAGTTGCCGGCGTTGATCACGAAGTTTGCCTATTTCTGAAAGTAGGTATCGCACTTCTTGTGCCATTCCTTTTGTAAAATCATTGACTGTGTTACGATTGCTGGGAACAGGTCAGTCATGGCACGATATCAGCAGGAAACATAATCATACTTGAAGCCACTTGTAGGGGGGTAACCTGGTTGTGGAGAATGTTGAGGGGCCATTATCTATGTTAGAGCTAAGTACAATGGACGTTGGACGACAAGTTGTGTTGAGTCGTGACGCAACAACGAGGCAATTATCCATTTTAGGAAGCTACTGGTCACTCCCTTGGATTCAGTCTTAGCTACTACCGTTTTCAAAATATTCACTAATTCGAATGGTGAGCTCTAATCTAAGGTCTCTTTGAACATGACCCACCAACCCTTCATGTCATCGCGGGCAGCGTGCACCCTTCTATGGTCTCAATACTCTGGGAACCAACTCGATCTCTCTTAATTAATAATGACATTGACAATGCTACCCTTCCAGAGAATGTTGTGAGGTCCAAGATCGCCGTGCGAGAAGAGAATCTTGTACTGTTGCCCATAGGTCTTGAACAGCGCTTCCTGCACACGATAATAACTTTCAGGAAGAGCGCGGAGGGCATTCTGGCTTAGGAACCAGTGGAAGGTGGCATGCACTCCACTCGGCCGTCGGTGAGCCCATTCTACGGCTTGTAAGCGTTCCGGATGTAGAGGCTTTAGCGCATGCAATTGATCGAGACAGTCCTTCAACTGCACCATAGAGCTACGCTGTTCTTCCGGAGATAGATGGCGCCACATATCCTCAAGAACAGGTCCATGAATATATTCTTGGATGATATGAACAGTTCCACGAATGGTAAAAACATCTAGGACTTGGGGAATACGGATTATCGCGTTTTTTCTTGCAAATGTAAGTGATCCATGGTCTCCTGGAGGCGCACACGAGGGCCCCGTTTGATAAACTGGCTGTTTTTAAATGTAGATAAATGTTGGTAGTACACTGCCCTCGTAATATTGGTCTTCATCTTGTATTTCGAGAGTTCTACGCACTGAAGCTCGTGCACAGGAGGCATGAGATATGTCGGCAGGCTAGCACGCGCCCCAATCACAATCGACGTGCTACAAGGAAGTAACATGATATACGAAGTATACGTTTCGTCCTCTTTCGTTTTCTTCGTCTTCATAGACACAAAGTTGTTTGAACCGGGATCGTCACTGTCAATGTCATCGGATAGCACAGGCACTGTTATCTCGCACTTGAAGGTCTCTTCCGAGTCTCGCCACCAAGTTCTTATCTCCATTTCGCAACCCTAGGTTATCACAGCCCTAGAGGTATAATTTATCCTGTGTTAAGTCGTTCCCAGCTTTCGTGTGCAAGAAGCCGAAGAGGCCCGGCATGGACTCCTGACTTGGCTGCTAAAGCGCGGAGAGCGTGATGGGTTTTGCCACTATTTGTCGGACCCACATACAGGAGAATTTTCTATGGATACTTCTAGCTTTCTCGGGCTCGTCTGTGGGAAATTGGTGGATAGTTGTTTGATGAGAGACATTGTAGAACTGGAAATTCGTATTTGCTTCGATGCCATATGTATATTCAGGATCGAGTTTGGATGCCCCAAGAGAATTTAAAGAAACTGGTGCTATAGATGATTTCTATAGACGATGGGTCATGTGAATGGCCGAAACGCTCCAGACCACAGTAGGCGTTATTCTCTGGGCCCAGAGACCAAAAGTTGACTCAAGTGAGATACATTAGGGTCTGTTCGGTATGCATAAGTCAGTTATATTATAGCTTATTGATGGCAGCTGATGGCGTCGGGTTGTTCCAGTTTGCCAAACCTTACCACACATACCTAATTAGTCCATCTCGAATATTTTAATTTGTACTGTACCATTTTAAATTGTTCGTCCGGGGGTGTGACCTGGGACAGGTTGGACGAAAATGTATCTCCGGCCAGAGGCAAAGTGACATGTGACATCTGCCAAAAAATTCAGCCACAGTCCAAGCTAGGCCAGCTGACTACAATAAAGTATCCATTGATAGGGCTGCACGCTGTACCGTATACGGTATACGGCCATATGTTGATGGTGGTCTGACGGTGCATCAGCAAACCTCCATCCGTCTGGCTCGTCTGGCGCCAGACAAACCAGACGTCACCAGACTGCCATATTTGGTACTATGGCGACATAATGACGCTCCCGATGCCATAAAACTTTCACACTCCAGAAATGGATTCTGACGCCGGAAAGTTTTCTGGCAACATTAATATTTTCTGACCCAGGTGTGTCATAAGCTTGTCAGCTTGTCATTTCATCACCGGGAATACAGTTTTCGGGACAGTTTTTGGGTGATGTCAAATAAATGCATTATACTAGCACAGTAGATATTGATTACAATTTACATAGGGAGATGTGTGCGACTGACAAGGTACATGGCTAATAACATACCGTCATAATGTGGCATATATAACTACAATCGGGACAGAGAATGGTGAGCTGGGTGTTGGAATCTAAGGGGAGCCCAATTACTTACCATCGCAGCACTGCCAGTAGTGATGTGCCGGCTTGGCCTGGAAGCCAGAAGCCAGGCCAAGCCAAGCAAAATAGGCCAGGCCAAAGCCAAGCCATGAGCTTGGCTTACCTTGGCCTGTGGCCTTGGCTTGAGATTTTCAAAGCCACAGGCCATGGCCTGAGCCATGGCTTTGGGAAATTTTTTGATAGGACTGAGTGGTAAATTATGATGTATAAAAAGTTAAAATTTGATTTTTCTAAAAACAATTTATCATAAAACAGGTGATTATATTATATTATATAGGGTATTTTCATTCATTTAAGGATAATTCATAAAGAAATTACCTGATCTTGCAGAGAATAATGGATAGACATTAGAATTAATGATGAATTTAGGCAGAAAAAATGTTATGTATTTTATTTTTTTACTAATCTTCACTTTTTTAGGTGTAAGCCATGGCCTGAGCCAAGGCCAAGCCAAGGCCAAAGTCAAGCCAAGTTTTGACCCCAAGCCATGGCTTGAGCCAGGCCAGGCCAAGGCCAAGCCAAGACCAAGGGTTTGGCCTTGGCCTGGAAAAAGTGAAGCCAAAGCCAAGGCAAGCCAGGCCAAAGCCATGGCTTCAGGCCAAAGCCAAGCCAGCACATCACTAACTGCCAGCATCGGAGAGCAGAACAGGAGCAGCATCATCATGCATGATCTGCAAGGAGGAAAGGAATTTCAAGTTAGTAGTTAAAGAGGCATTGACTTGCAGCAACAAATGGGAACATTTACTACATACCTGATTGTGATTTATCATCCCCATGCTGGCATTGTTGTCTGTGTTGTTGATGCCCTGGTTGCAATTGTCTGTGTGGATTAGAATTTAGCAACAAAGGTGGTACATCACGCTTGAGGTGAGGTTGTGCTGGACAGGGTGCAGTGTGAGGGTGGGGTGTGAGAAAACCAAGAGGCAGTGACAGCTTACCTCATGAGTTGGGGATGATGTTGCTGTCCTAATCACCATCCTGGTCCCGGTCACTGCCGTTGTGGTTTGTCATGATCACAGTTGCCGTGGTGGTGGTAGATGATGATGGTAAGAAATAAAGAGACCAAGGCGGAGAATGTTGAACATCAATCAACAAAGTCATGTGTGTCGGAGTTTGAACGAACTTGGTGTTTTCTGGAGGGAAGCATTTTATAGCAATAAGGTTACCTGTCTGACCAATGTCTGACGGAATGTAGTTTCTGAGCATTTATGATAAAAATCATATAATTGTGGCTATGAAAAAAATTCTGAGGAAAAATGGGATGATGAGGATTTCTGGCAGTAAACCTGCCAGACATGCCAGACAGGTGGACTTTTGCTGATGTGATGGGTTGACCGTGCACTGTAACCATATTGGAAAATTTTTGAGGCTGACAGTACGGACAGGCATCAATATGGCCGTAAAATGGTATTATACAGTTATGGCTCCTGAGACTTGGATTGCATATGGTAATACCCTGAATTGACCCTGAACCAAGCCTGAGTAATTGAAAGCCCTTTACTGAGGGAGTCACAAGAGAAGTGAGGCCTTGGAGGGCCTCAAGGGTTGCATTAATAGTACCCAAGGCAAATATGCATCAGTAAAATAACACCCCCTTTTTGAGCTGCTTTTGAGAGCTTTTTGTTGCTTCCACTTTTCCACGGCTTTTGCAACCGCTTACATCTCCTTTTGTGACATCTTTTTGGTACCTTTAGTTTTATACCTTTGAGACCTTTGCCCACTTCCACAAATTTGTACATTTAGAAGTAAATTAACACGTTGGAACTCAACCTAGTAACTATCCATCAACCTTATGATGGGTGGTAATTGACTTGAGAGGCGATCACCAAGAGTCAAGACATCAAAGACCAGTGGAAATTTTGTTCAAGTCCATTCAAACTCCAAAGCATCCATGTGATGATGTTCAACTTTCTCGTTGATGCGCTGACTCCTGAGCGCTCTCTTCTCATTTCTTCCATCCACCACCTCGTTGACCTCCAGGGACATAACCCAAACAGCCACAGCCCCAGTTGTGTTTGGCTCACAGTTTTAAATGATGGTGAGTTCACTCGAGGGTAAACAGTTGACTGACATGTCAGGATCATGAACAGTGTATCAGCGGGGTTGTCAACAGTGAGAGCAGGGGAAGAGGATGGTACGTCAGACATATTTCTACTATGACAAACTATTAAGTACTTACCATTATTAGTTCCCTTCCACTGGCAAGCCCAATGGCAATGCGGCAAAGCACACAAGCCAAAGCCCAGCTGTGCCAATGACGGTGACAATAAGCATGTAAAGGACTACCAGGTAGGTGTTCAACTACTCATACAACCTTACTAATGCCATCACTGCCCTTTCATGCAGATAATGTTGCCTCTCCGTCATGTCCGCAACGACTTTTGAGGAAGGTCTGGTGCTGCCCAAGACCAGGACACTCACTGACCAATGACAAAGAGGGTGCGATGCCAATGGTGAGCAGGATGGCCTTCAATCATGTATTATGCTAACTGATAGTGAACACTGAACACTGGAGGCCAGACAGCGCTGAGTGCCGATTAGAAGGCAGGCACACAACGATGATAAGGGGGATGGTGCCTAGGTACAATGATAGTAAGAACAGCAGGATATTGGCATGGCGATGAAGAGGATGGCAGCTAACAATGACAACAGGGACAGATGTGACAGTGACAATGAGGAGGGAGGGATGCCAACAACAACACAACAGCAATGAGGACACGCACAATTGGCGAGGAGGGCAGTACTGACCACGACAAAAGGGATGAGTGCTGACCATGAAGACGAGGAGGACAGTTTTGATGCCGAAGAGTGAGGCAGGTGTCAATGACGAGAATGACGGCACCCCTCAGGTTTCTATAAACCTGGTTCTCAACCTGTCGTGGATGGTGTGACCTTGAGGACAAAGATTATATGGCATTTAACCATTCTACAATGTCTCAATACTAGTACACCCTATATACATCCATGTACCCTCTCATATGCAATGAAGATTTCAAAATTTCCTACACTTTTGACCCTCTTTTAAGTGTCTTTTGAATACAGTTTGAGGAGAGCTTTCATCAATTATAAAAGCTGAAAACCACTTTAGAATTCCTTTAAAAGAAAACCGGCCTAGCTTGAAAAGCAGCCACCACTTTTCGACTTTTGCCGCTTTTTCCACTTTTAAAAGTGGAAAAAGCGGCTAAAAGCCGATGTGTGATTTTACTGATGTGTCAACTCCAAGGGGAGGATATCCACCGGAAGTGAGGCATGCTTAGTCCAGATTTCATCAGTGGAGATATAACTTCAAGTCATAACTTTCTTATAAGTCAAATGCTACACACATTGGGGGGTGGGTAGGAGGTTAATTCTCAAGTAACTTGACAGCCATATATATGGCTGTCGCCACCGTATCTGACAGTTGTTGATGGCCTCCAACTGTACCGTCAACTGTACCGCCAATCCATTCTTCAAACAACCGGTGGTACGGGTATGGTTACCGTAATATGGGTGTGGCACAACCATCAATACGGTAACAGTGTGCAGCCCTAGTATCCAACCCTGTGTTGGAATATTAATTTCCTAATACAAACAGTTGCATTCCTATATCTCCAATTATCCAACAATAACATACAATTTATGATTGTAGTAAAAAACCTTTCTTTACCCATTATGGTAATACAGAAATATGTACTTAAGCTAGTAGTTTACAGTCTGTACCCTACGTGTTTACCTCCCACAAAATCTATCATTACCCTCATCTTATTGTTGCCTCGAGCCTTTCAACACCCTGAGCACTGTGCTGAGCTCCTGTCACCACACCATGTAAATTTTTAGAATATAATATAATATTGGGGAATATTCTAAAAAGGCTTGGTTGTGACCATCCACCTCTGTCCACCACTTTGGCTGTGACCTGGGACAAACATCCAATTTCAGCCACATCTACAGAGCCTGTGACCTGTGACAGATGAACAATTTAAAATGGTACAGTAGTATCAAATAAATAAATAAACATTATGAAAATATCCCCAAAAGCCAGTAGGTCCTGCAAATGCTAAGCAATCCATGGATCCCATTTGGAAGTATCTTAAAAATAGCTACATGTCTTTCTCAGTATTTGCAGGAGACCCACCGGATTTGGGGGGAGGGAGATCTAGTCAGTCAAATATTTTTATAATGTTTATCTATTTATTTGATACTACAAATTAAAATATTCAAGACGGACTAATTAGGTATGTGTGGTAAGGTTTGGCAAATTGGAACAACCTGATGCCATCAGCTGCCATCAATAAGCTATAATATAACTGACTTATGCATACCAAACAGACCCTTATTACATCACAATTAACCATTAGGTCATAATGACATTTACTCCAGTACACCTGCATAGCAATATATACCCACATTATTGTTTAAGTAGTTACACATCACTTTTTTAAAATTTAATTTTTATGGGAATGTCATAGTGTGGGAGGGCTATGAGAGCTGGTGTATGGTTGAAAAACTATGTCAGCATTGACACTCACTAATTTTAAATCTCTGACAGGTCGTAGTATTTACTTAAGCAGGAGCAACAGAATCATGTGAACATTGTGGATTGGCCAATGCATGGAATGAGTGACCAGGAGTTTGTACCATTACAGGAGTTTATAATAGTTGATTTCCTCTCTCCCACCAAAAGTTGGCTTCTTCAATTTTTCTACAGTCATTCTTAAGCCTTATAGAAATATGACTACCAAGTTTTTCCGGGAGTGTAAGGGGACTTCCCTTTAGTCCTACCCTATGCCTCCCAGCCTATGCATAGCATTACCATCACCATCAATCTCACACATTGTATGATCACCCTATGCTATTGCTCTGACCTCCAGCACACACCCTACACCCTCTGTCACCATGATGTCCCATCACAAGCTTCCTACCCTAGTGCCCATCTTACCTGTCTCTCAGCCTTAGCTCTGTAGTCTTAGTCATTACATCTTTGTCATGATTTGGATAGGTGTCCACTTAGTAGTTTAGTATTACTCATGGATGATTCTTATCACTACATACATACATACAAATAAGTGCACAGACCATGTACAGTTAGTATAAGTAGTTAAGGCACAGATAGTGGTTCTGCACCTTGGTCAATAACAATGCTTATGGGGTTCCCCAAGAAGTGTGACTGTAAGGCATAACTGTTTTACCAGTTGTTCCCTAACAGGGAGAAGGAACTAAATGAATGAGAGTAGGATTTTTTACAGTGGTGGGCATTACCTTTGATGGCCTAAATTATGTGAATTTCAGGTCAGATCAAGTGGACAGCATTTCAAAATTTTTTGTAGAAACACTTTTCTATGCCATGACACTTGCCTTGCAAAACATCAAGGCAAGCAGTTTATTCCTTGGGGCACAAAATGCAAAACATTGATTTTTGTGTTTTGACTGTGACACTTTGTGATAAATGCACTGATCCATTTTAAACTCTGAAAACAGACAGACAATAAAGACCAGAAAACCCTGTGCAAAACCAAGACTGCAGAAATGTGGAACCTGAAAATCTCATCACTTTTGATGTGACTTTGCATTACTTTTTTTTACAAACTCCTGGAATTTTCAACACCTCTCAATGGCAGAGGCTCTCACATGCTCTAAACTGTACCTATAAATACAAAAAAAACCCTTACATTTGTCCATCATTATTCTGTGAAGTTGGATTGTGCAGTACATACATTTTTCAATTTTATTTGTACATATTCTAAATTTGATGAAGCAGGACAACCATGCAGGAGGTGTAGCTAGACCAATTCTCAATGGATTTTGATAATAATAAAAATTGCAAAAAAAATCCTTAAAAAAAGAGCTACATGACTCAGAGCATAAAATTGATAAAATTCCTTGTGATAATTTCTAGAAGGATCTGAATATCCATACCCTTACCTTGTGTTCCCCATATTTCTCACTGAGGCCTCTTTAGCACTTGTAAGCTCATCCTTGATGAAGTTAGTTAGACTGGGGAGACATATTACTGAGATGATGAGCAGGATTGAGGATGTGGATGATTGACATCAGAATATATAAGAATATTGCAATTTTCACAGAATATTTCATTCATTTAGGGGTAATACTCAGAATTAATGTATTATATACACTTGTTACAATTCAGTCATGGGTTGCTCCATCACTGGTTCTTACAGAGCTGTGACTGTAACACCTCACTCTGACTCATGACTATTACTCCTCCTTCTTTCAGATCTGACAGTTATCTGTATTATTCTGGCCCTTCCACCATTACTCCAAGCTAATCCCCAACATCTTATCTTATCAGTCATCTTTGTCAACATTATCTGTCATCAACCCTTTGTTATATGACAAGTATTATCTTATCAGTGGATGACTCACTCAAGAATGCAGGAGGGACAGAGTGGTGTAGTAATTGTTTGTTACATTCCGTCTTACATTACTCTGGTCCAGCTCCAGTGAAGCTGTCTCCGGTAGTCCATACTCTGTACCAGTGCTTCCCCTTGTATCTGGATCTACTCTTCCTACATCCAACTACAAGACATCATTCTGGCTCTTCTGGCATTACTCCAAACCTGTTTCCAACATCTTCACTATAATGACTATTCTTTGTCATCACTTTCCCATTATCAGTCAGCACACTAGTATCAGATTATTCACCCAAGAATGCAGGACTTTCCAGGAGCAGAACGCAGCACTTTATATTTATCTTTTACATTCAGTTGCTATTCCTCATTATTATTTAAGTACTTGAAGCTTGTATGTTTTCCTCAGTTTCAAATATCAACTTAGTTTCCTCCTCTTGTTCATCCTCTAAGTTGCTGAGGCTTCCATCTTGTTCCTTGCTCTTCCAGTTCCAAAATCAGGACACTATAGGAGTTGGGTGGCACAGCACATACACTGAGACCATAGTCCTTTCCATTACTGTTCCAGTTCTGTTCCATCTGTTCCAGTTCTGTTCCATCTGTTCTGGAATTACTCCGACATTTTCCCTTTGGTTAAACTTAACATTGTCACAAGTTCAGAAGGGGATAGTTATCTTTAGACAAGATATGAAAATAGTGAAAATGAGTTCCATAAAAGAGATGATGATTTTATTCAATGATTTGTGTCCATAATTCTACTGTATATATATGTGTATCAGAACAATGATGCCACAGTAGGTGGCTCATTACTGTATAAGGAAGGTTGGCCTGTCCTTATGTAGCCACTGTGTCATTCCCACAGTGGAGTGCACTATTTTAGTCTTTTACATTTTGATGTTATTCTTTGATATTATTTAAGTACTCAGGCTTGTATTTTCCCTAGATTCAAATATCAACTTAGCTCCCCACGTTGTTCTCTCTCTCTAAGTCCTCCCAACTTCCAGTTCCACTCCATCCCTTTCTGGCTCCAAAATTTAGGACAACAAAGGTGTTGGGCAGCACAGCACATACACTGAGGCCAAAGTCCTAATCTGTTACTGTCCATTTGGCTCCATCCATTCCATCTGTTTACTCCATCTGATATTATAGGCTTAACAACACTATACTATGTATACTTTGCAAAAAAATGGAGGGAAACAGTCAAGAACTCAAGGAACTGCAACTGTATCAGTAAATGTGACACCAATGGCTGTGTCACACAATGTGACTGGTCAGGCTGTTACCAGGGATTGTTCATCGCCACTTATATATGTGGTGGTTGTGTTTCTTGTTTGTGTTAGAGAATGTAGAGACCTGGTATCAAGCTGAATTCCAAGATGGTTATCTTTGATAACCACCTTACACCTATATACTACAAGCATGAGAGCTAATACGACTATATACGGCTAGTACATAGTAGAAGGTGTGTCATAGATAACAAGAATAGATGTTGATGTGTGACCACAGTCAGGGATGTCATTGGCAGAGGGACTACTACTACTACAATGAAAGGGTGAGAAGGTGCAGGATAGGGATAGTGGTTAGCAATACGAATGTAGAGAGTATTGTAAGTAAAGTAACTAAGCTATAGTAGAGGTGGATACAATGAGTATCCCCTGACAGTTTGTCTATTCATGCAAAATTTACTGACAGTGTATATTGCAGGATAAATGAGTCATTTCCATTGAGAACTCCTGAATGACAATGCTGTGAGCCTGTAACTCCCTTTTTACTGGTTTACCCTAGACTTAATATGAATGCTATAAATCAATTTTGGCATTCCATGGATATTGTGGATGGCAGCTTTCAAATGCACATGTGAGGGTGCCAGGAATATTGCCTAATTAGTATGTATGGGAACATAATTCATGGTCATGGTCATGCTGTTCTTCCTCATGCTTCATTGCTCAAGTACTTCAAATAAAATGTCAAGTGTTTAGCACACTGATATTTCTTTAAAAAGAAAATGGACTCACAAGCTGCCCATATGCACAAGAGAGACTCACCAAACTTATAGTAACCAAGTTAACTGAAACATTATTGTTCTAAGGTGACAACTTTCAACCACTGCCTTATACTATATATGTGAATGGTAACTATCAATAGAAAAAGCTAAACACAGATGACAAACATGTGTAACTGCAGACAAAATATATGGAAACCAAAGGAGAGGGGTGGAGAATGTGCACACTTAGAAGGTAAATAAATGATATAGCTGACTGTAAGGCATTCTCTGACATATTGCTGGGTCCAATTCAAAACTTTAGCATCACTACATATCAACTAGAAAGACTAAGGAAATGGAAGTGGAAGTAAGAACATACTGAGAGATGGCCAAAATTTTGACAAATGACAATAAGGAAAATGGAAAATAATTGTCATGTGGTGACAATCAATCAGGCTTGATGAGAAGTTTACCATGCTAATCCAGAAACTATATTTGAGAGAAAATGTTGAGCTAAGTCAGAGCAATGAAATAAAATGCTGAGTAACATTCAAGAATTATGCATACCTCCAAAACCAAAACATCTCCTGATATATATCCAAGGAATATCTTAGACTGATACAGACTTATAACTTGTGGGTTGCATAAAGGAGGTGGAATCCAGATTGTCTGAAGGTTTCCAGTGTGGAATATGGTGTTTTCAGATATTGCAAGGAAATATGGCTGGGATGAGAGATGGATGTCACCATAAGTACCCTTCCAGGTAAAAACACCATCGGGCAATGGTGATACAACATGTGATTGAATGTTATCAGATGAAGATGGAACAGAGGTATGTTCTTTTAGCTCTAATTCACACTCTCCTGTGGCTGTATTCCAGATCCATGTGGTGTGGTCATCAGATGCAGTCACAATATGCATACCATCAGCAGAGAAAACAGCAGATGTGACCAAGGATGAATGTCCTTCTAGCTCTGCTTCACACTCTCCTGTAGCCATATTCCATATCCGTGCAGTATGATCATCAGATGTGGATACAATGTGCATACCATCAGGGGAGAAGACAGCAGATCTGACCCAGTTTGAATGTCCTTTTAGCTCTGCTTCACACTGTCCTGTGGCTGTGTTCCATATCCGTGCAGTGCAATCATCAGATGCAGACACAATATGCATACCATCAGGAGAGAAGACAGCAGATCTGACACCATTTGAATGTCCTTTCAGCACTGCTTCGCACTCTCCTGTGGCTGTATTCCAAATCAGTGCAGTGTGATCATCAGATGCAGACACAACATGCATACCATCAGGAGAGAAGACAGCAGATCTGACCCAGGATGAATGTCCTTTTAGCTCTGCTTCACACTCTCCTGTGGCTGTGTTCCAGATCAGTGCAGTGTGATCAGCAGATGCAGACACAACATGCATACCATCAGGAGAGAAAACAGCAGATGTGAGCCAAGATGAATGTCCTTTCAGCTCTCCTTCATGCTCTTCTGTAGCTGTGGTCCAGATAAGTGCAGTGTCATCAGATGTAGACACAACATGCATACCATCAGGAGAGAATACAGCAGATCTGACCCAGGATGAATGTCCTTTCAGCACTGCTTCACACTCTCCTGTGGCTGTACCCCAGATCCGTACAGTGTGATCATCAGATGCAGACACAATGTGCATACTATCAGGAGAAAAGGTAGCAGAATTAACCTGGTCTGAATGTCCTTTCAGCACTGCTTCACATTCTCCTGTGGCTGTATTCCAGATCTGTGCTGTGTAATCAGCAGATGCAGACACAATATGCATACCATCAGGAGAGAAGACAGCAGAAAGATACTCACGGTAGTCAGAAAACCACGTTAACGGGTATCTCGTTCGATTCTTACGGGAAAGAAGGGAAGTAAGAAACTATATATAAGGTAGTAGAGTTGTGGGTCAATTCGTGTAGAGTTATGACGTACGTAGAAAGATACTAAAGTAGTCATTAGTTTAAGAAAGGAGTTTCGTGATGGAACTGGGATTACAAAGTGTATTTAGGGATCGTGTAGTCACAGACAGTAACTACCTGTTTCTTACCAGTTGGTTTTTTCAACACAGGATGAACCGTCTTTCCTCTGTACTTCTATAAAGACTTCGAGAACGTATACGAACACTATCGACCCGGAAAGTGAAGTGAATACGTCTGTTGTTGTTACCTAGACTAGTCAACTTTGTAAAAAAGGTTTGTAGAGACGATGCTACCTACCTAACAAACTCATAAAATCCTTTCAACCTTTGACGTTACGTACGTGATATATTCGATTTTTAAACCCATTTACATTCACTAGACTAACGACCTTTACTTAAAGTGAATGTTGTCTTTGATCTTTGTTTTCGGGAACCGGTATTACCATTAACTACGACTTGCCAAAAACTTTCTCTTAAAACCAAAGTAGTTTTCCTTGTCGGAGCTTCCTACAGGTAGTCGTAATCGAACCGAAGGTCTTTTTAGTCTGTAGACCTCTTGTATACCTTCATCTTACCGGACAGTTACCTTCGAGACACACCCTTCCTCTTTCCTTACCTCGGTCAGACTTCGTCAAGACTCCGTAAGTTTACCACAGTTAAGACGACAGAAGAGAGGACTACCATACGTATAACACAGACATAGACGACTAATGTGACGTGTCTAGACCTTATGTCGGTGTCCTCTTACACTTCGTCTCGACTTTCCTGTAAGTAGAAGACAGTGTAGACGACAGAAGAGAGGACTACCATACGTATAACACAGACGTAGACGACTAGTGTGACGTGCCTAGACCTTATGTCGGTGTCCTCTCACACTTCGTCACGACTTTAGACGGTCTATACGACAGTAGAGAGGACTACCATACGTATAACACAGACGTAGAGTAATGACCTTATGTCGGTCTCCTCTTACACTTCGTCACGACGTTCCTGTAAGTCCGGGTCAGTTAAGGCGATAGAAAAGAGGACTACCATACGTGTAACACAGACGTAGACTACTAATGTGACACGCCTAGACCTTATGTCGGTATCCTCTCACACTTCGTCACGACTTTCCTGTAAGTTTATTACAGTCTAGACGGCAGAAGAGAGGACTACCATACGTATAACACAGACGTAGACTACTAGTGTGACGTGCCTATACCTTGTGTCGGTGTTCTGTCACACTTCGTCACGACTTTAGACGGTCTAT
>MU130013.1:265157-277917 GCA_015039465.1 Phlegmacium glaucopus | reverse complement strand
ATGTAACATTAGATTTTTAATAAAATAAAATGCTCTGGAAGGCTGCACGTGCATTTTATTTCTTTTTCAGGAAAGTCAGTGTGGGAGAGAGCTGGGTCAGCTACCAACTGCTGAAAGATGTATGAAAGAGTCAGAAAGAGTCAGAAAGACACTCTTCACAAAGACCACAGCACTACCTTGAAAGATTCACCTATTCTTCGAGAGATCTTGCTTGCTCAGTAAAGACCTGTGGTCTTTACGTCTTTGGTATCTTTAGGTCTTCACAAAGAACCCAAAGACACCCAAAGAACAACCAGACATTTTTCTGATGATAACAGGGCCTAGGTTTGCTGATGTATGGCCTCTACCATTGGATACATAGCTGCCAGCCTAATTTTACAGGTTCGAACACGTTCGAACCTGAACCGAACCATTGGTCCAGTTCTCAGTTCTCAAAATTTGTCAGAGAACCGGACTGAACCGAACTTCGGCATCACTACCCAGTGGTGTCAAAGAATGATACAGTTGAAGCTTTCATAATGCATAACGTCATGATGCATAAATCTAGTAATGCATAGGTCTGGCATCGGAACCACCATGGGACGCAGGGAAATAGGGTGCATAATGCATAGGTCTAATGCATAGGCTGGGGACCACAATATGCAATATCGGAGTAGGTGGGAATTTTGTTTGTGCTGATGAATGGCAATGACATAGGGTCGGGAATGCCACTGACCGGTTTCAATTTATTAGAATAATGCTTAGCTTAACAGGGTATATAGTACTAAGGCTAATGATAAACTTTTTACTTGGTAAAAAGTTGAGTGAACATCAATGATGCGAAGTCAAATATGCCTGCTGGTCCTGAACCCACCTGTAAGCCCTGTGCACAACCAAAACATTACCTAGTACAAAAGCCTAAGGCCCCTATTACAAAGGATTCTATTGTGCATAAGACAACAGAAAAACCCATCTTGACGAAGAAACACAAAGATGGTGACTCACCATGCAGAAGTTAGGGATGCCGAAGTTCGGTTCTGAACCGGTAGGGTTACCAAAGTTCAGTTCAGTTCAGTTCTTTACCTCCTCAGCCTGAACTGAACTGAACTGTTTGCATATGGTCCTGAACTGAACTGAACCATTTAAGAACTGGTTCAAACTGAACTGAACTGAAGAACCATTATAAAATCTGAAATTTTTCCTTTTTCTGAAAATTTATTGTACAAAGACCTTCCTTAGCCCTTAGCCACTTGATTTCCACTTATATATGATCTCAGAATTCCTTTAGAACACAGAAAACCATTGATTTATATTTATTTTCCTAAATAGGCAGTACTAATCTATGCTGACATAATAACATCACATACCAAGTCTGGCCATTACCTCCTTCCTTAGCCATTATTTCATGCTCAAAATGACTGCCAAACCATTCCAATGTTTATAAATTACTGAAGGATCACTTTCCAGAAAATGTTAAGTCAAAAGAAGAGAATTGCCTGGCCTTCTAGGACCTAATGGTTCAGCAGTTCAGTTCAGTTCGAACTGCATGAACCATAAATCTCTACATGCCTGAACCTGAACTGAACTGAACTGAATTATCAGTTCAGTTCAGTTCAGTTCAGGTTCATGAGTCAGTTCTGAACCGAACTTTGGTAACCCTATGAACCGGTCCAGAGAACCAGAACCAGCTGAACCGAACCGCAGTTCTGGTTCGGTTCTGGTTCTGGTTCACCCCCAGCCATCTGGTTCTGGATTGGCCAGAAATCTGAGAACCAGTTCTGAACCACTTTATCCCAAGGCAAATACTTAAGTAAGATATCTACTTATTTGCATGTTAAATGACACACTACCTGTATCTATAATGAAAATATTTATTCAAGTCACCAACACTATATATTTCCAATCAGAAGTACATCATTCTTTGGTCTGGCATAGTACATAATCAATAACATGTCTCATTTACTTTATAACTTCAGGTTTACCATGTTATTAATATACTCATATTGCAAGAATCCAATTTATAGTTGTCACCTAGCAGAGGATCCAAAGAGGAAAGGATAAGGATCCCTGCTAAAGTGAGGGGGGATTTAAATACTAATATAAAGATAATGGAGTTATGGAAAATAAATAATCAAATAGTGTCATGTGAAAATAATAAAACGATAAGTGGTACAATATCAGAATAAATGAAAAATGACAAGTTTGTATTTCATTATTAATATTATTAGTTTTACCTTTCACTGATTTATCTGGAATAAGAGGTAACCAATTTAGACCTTTTATAAAAAATGATTAAGAGTTTGGGCTGAACTGGTCATGTTCGGGTACTCAGGTGAAAGTTGGGGCCAAATGAAAATGAAGAGTAGAAATGAGAGGGGAACTAAGTTTGTTGGTGAGGTGGAATTTACAGTTTTGGAATTAGGTTTGGGCTTGGGTGTGAAGCTCATTGGGTCTGGGTGTTCATGTGAAAGACTGAAAGTCAGGAGTTGGACTGATTGGATGGAAAACTGAGTGTTACCTAACAATAGTATTTTTTCTTTTCATGTTTGCTATTAGTGATGTCATGGTTATAACACCAATACTACAAACTTCTGGCCTCAACTTTTAAGATATATTTATAAATAAGGTGTAATTTTAGAAAATAAAACTTAAAATGAAAAATTCTTGTCTAATTGGTGATATCCTAACAAAAGTCTATTTTTAACTGGTTCTTATGGTTCAAACTGGTTCTGAACCAGAAACGAACCAAGAGAACCGGTTCTGTTGGTTCTGTTCTGGTTCTGGTTCTGGTTCTGAGAAAATGGGTCCCGAACCAAACCAAACTGAACTTCGGCATCCCTAGCAGAAGTCATGAAGCTCTGTGAAAAGGCCAAAAAAAATTGTGCCAGGTATAGAGGTGAGAGGTTATACCTATAATTGCCTCGTCAATGGCACAAGTACAGAACCCATGAAGATCTTATTAGCTATCGTTGATGTTCAGACAGAGTAACGCTGTCGTCCAGTTAGTCAGGGGGTCACGGATGTCACCATGTGTGACACTTTTCGTCCTGCATAAATCTATTAATGCATAACCCAATAGCTGGTCCCGAGGCTATGCAGTATGAGAGCTTCAACTGTAGGTCGTTGAGCAAACAGTGCCGGTATCTCGGACATGCTGAAAAGGGCTGGCACAAAGACGGAACTAATAGAGATGGATCAGGAAAGATTGGTCAATACAAGGGGGCACCGGGAATCAAACCCGGAACGGGGGGGGGGGGGTGGGCTGCCGGAGGCTTAGAAAAAAAATATTTTTGGGGGTCAAACTTTGAAAACTTGCATATAAGTACTTGCCCACGGTGTAGCACACAGTAATACAGTCCCTGGACAGATTTATGGATTAGTTGTTCCTCATTTAGGTCAGCTGGGCCAATTTTTTTGACTACTGATGGTCCAGTGAAAGGCAAGTTAAGACTTCAAAATAACTTAGACCATGTACTGCTCACATATTTACTGCTTACTACATCCTCAAAGATGGTTATTTCTAGTTATCCAAAGTGTTGCGGCTTGGGCGGCTCAAGTTCTAGGTCAGAAGGGAGCGGAGCCTGAAAATGTGGGAAAAACATACCACATTTGGATGAAAACATACCTGATATGGGTTGGGGAGGGGGGAGGGGGGGTTGGTGAGGCCTTGGAGAAAAAAATCTACCCCGTGTAGTTTTTCGAATCTTGGTGCCCCCTTGGGTCGATATGATGAACATCTGACTTACAAGAAGATAACACCTCCGCAAGAGAAATACGCAGCTGTCGAGTTCGGCGTGTGTATGAAAGTAGTCCCAAGAATGATTGCCTGGAATACAAAGGTCCTGTGTACAACGTCAGTTCCTGAAAGTTATTCCATGGGAAAGATATTGCTGACACACTGACATTGTGGATAAAGCTTGAGTAGTATAATTTCCTTGAATAATCTGTATCCTCAGTCCTGCGAAGCATCACGATTCGTACTTGCATCGGAATCGAAATCGTATATGGACTCTATAAAACCAATCAAATAATGCGACAACATTTGGATTGATTTACAAACCGTGCGACGGGTATGACGGGCGTGCTCTGCCTTCACACTCTCCTTGTAAGCAACCTTCGAAGGAACGATTATAACAAAACCTTACCACACATTTAAAGGGAAAAACACCAATGACTCGGACAAGACTTGGATGTACAGATGGAACAATACGCCCTCAAATATAAATTAGGTCGTAATAGTACAGTATGTGGCTAAATGAGAATTTCCCTAATTTGTGCCCCACCTTGCAGCCTCTACGATTCCATAACTGCATATGATGCCTTTCATTTAGAACCTCATGCGCCCAACTGTGAAGAGATGTTTGGGAAAATATTAGCATCGTATACTAATAATATTGTCAAACAGGTACTAGTAGTAGTAAAGAATAGGCCTACCTGAAAGATCAAGGACAATTACACGACCATCCGCTGAGCCTAAAGCAATACAAGTTCCACTTATCGCCAGAGAACTGCGATTCGGTGGTCTGTACGAGACCGGAATCCAACAAAGGCGTTGCTTCGGATGCATCGACCAAACCCACCCATCACTGATAAAGGTCCGAATATTTGACATACTTTGCCCACGGAGAGAAGTAGGCGAGAGAACAAGAGGATAAATGCAGTTATTGTAAATCTCAACAGTGTTTCCAGTCACTGCATCCCGCAGTCGAAGAGTGGTGTCGTAGTATGCAAACACGATTCGTGTGCCATCAAGTGAGAATGCAACAGCCGCAACATCGGCAGAATGACCCTTGAGCGTGTTGAGATGGGCGCCGCTTGCTGTATCCCACAGTCGAAGAGTCTTGTCATTGGATCCAGACATAATTCGTGTACCGTCATGTGAGAATCTGACAGACCGAACTACGCCAGAATGGCCCTTGAGCGTGTTGAGATGGGCCCCACTCACTGCATCCCACAGTCGAAGAGTCTCGTCATCGGATCCAGACACGATTCGTGTGCCATCAGGTGAGAATGCAACAGACAGGACTTTTCCGGAATGGCCCTTGAGCGTGTTGAGATGGGCGCCGCTCACTGCATCCCACAGTCGAAGAGTCTCGTCATCGGATCCAGACACGATTCGTGTGCCATCAGGTGAGAATGCAACAGACAGGACTTTGCCAGAATGGCCATTGAGCGTATCGATATGGGCGCCACTCACTGCATTCCACAGTCGAAGAATCTTGTCCTTGTCACGGGAGGCCTCGGACACGATTCGTGTGCCATCAGGTGAGAATGCGAGAAACTGAACTGGGTGAGAATGGCCCTTGAGCGTGTTGAGATGGGCACCGCTCACTGCATCCCACAGTCGAACAGTCCCGTCTATGGATCCAGACACGATTCGTGTGCCGTCAGGTGAGAATGCAACAGACAGAACAGAGGCAGAATGACCCTTGAGCGTGTTGAGATGGGCGCCGCTCACATCCCACAATCGAAGAGTCTCGTCGAAGGATGCAGACACGATTCGTGTGCCATCGGGTGAGAACGCAACAGCGAAAACCCCGTCAGAATGGCCATTGAGCTTGTTGAGATGGGCACTACTTCCTGCATCCCATAGTCGAAGAGTCTTGTCATCGGATCCAGACACGATTTGTGTGCCATCGGGTGAGAATGCAACGGACAGAACTTTAAGAAAATGGCCCTCGAGCGTATTGAGATGGGCGCCGGTCACTGCATCCGACAGTTGAAGATTGTCGGAATTAGACACAATTCGTGTGCCATCAGCCGAGAATGCGACAGACCTAACTGGGCCAGAATGACCCTTGAGCGTGTTGAGATGGGCGCCGCTAACTGCATCCCACAGTCGAAGAGTCTCGTCATTGGATCCAGACGCGATTCGTGTGCCATCAGGTGAGAATGCAACAGACAGAACTTTCTTAGAATGGCCCTTGAGGGTGTTGAGAAGGGCGCCGCTCACTGCATCCCTCAGTCGAACAGTCTTGTCGGCGGATCCAGACACGATTCGTGTGCCATCAGGTGAGAATGCAACAGAATGACCCTTGAACGTGCTGAGATGGCCACCGCTCACTGCATCCCACAGTCGAAGAGTCTTGTCGGCGGATCCAGACACGATTCGTGTGCCATCAGGTGAAAATGCGACAGACCGAACTACGCCAGAATGGCCCGTGAGCGTGTTGAGATGGGCCCCACTCACTGCATCCCACAGTCGAAGAGTCTTGTCGAAGGATCCAGACACGATTCGTGTGCCATCAGGTGAGAATGCAACAGACAGGACTTTGCCAGAATGGCCCTCAAGCGTGTTGATATGGGCGCCGCTCACTGCATCCCACAGTCGAAGAGTCTCGTCATCGGATCCAGACACGATTCGTGTGCCATCAAGTGAGAATGCGACAGAAAGAACTGAGCCGGAATGGCCATTGAGCGTATCGAGATGGGCGCCACTCACTGCATCCCACAGTCGAAGAGTCTTGTCAGCGGATCCAGACATGATTCGTGTGCCATCAGGTGAGAATGCAACAGATGAAACTGAGCTGGAATGCCCATCCATAGTCCGAACACAAGGGCTCCAAGTCTCGTCTATACAATTATTTGTCCTGCTTAATGGTAAACTTTTGTGCTCGTACTGGGTCCAGAGAGTTGTCTGCCTTGGGGTAAAATGTAATGCCGAGTGATACACTTGGAGACAAGAAATATCCAGGA
This sequence comes from Phlegmacium glaucopus, assembly GCA_015039465.1. NCBI lineage: Eukaryota > Fungi > Basidiomycota > Agaricomycetes > Agaricales > Cortinariaceae > Phlegmacium > Phlegmacium glaucopus. The sequence continues at coordinate 271,242 of MU130013.1, read as the reverse complement.
TCGAGAAAAATTCACGAGTAAACCGCTCGCAATCATGCAGTAAATCAACAACATTGCGTAAGTCAACGAGGTCCTTTTTCTGTGACATATTAAATAAGCTAAGTCTTAGACGCATGCGAAAACACAAAGCACATACCAACAGAAATTCCTTTGCAGCATGTAAACCGACCAAAGTATTTCGAAGCTCCCCTAACAGGCTACAAGCTTCAATCCAGTAAAGAAGATACTTATTGCAAAACTCCTTCAGGAGGGAGACCAGAGTATCCGAGACCAGGGCACGGGTAAGGTGGAACATCCAATGACGGCATGCATACTGAATATGAGGCAAAATATTGTCCGCAATACGTGAATGTAAACCATCGACTTCACTATTTAGTATACATGGATTGTTGATTCCACATATATCTTGTTTGAGTGACTGCATAGCTTCGAGACACCGAATTGCAAGTAATGTATGCTGTTTCTCGCTGTCCACTCTAAAGTTCGCATCATGGCACCGATTGGAATCTGTTATGAAATCGACGAATGATGGATGGTGTAGCCGAATCAATTGGGTGTCGCGGTCTGGTAAAATAAGAATGGAATGAAGATGTACCAGAGTTTGTCGGATGGTTGAGGGAGTCAAACCGAGCAGGTTCTCCAGATAAACCGGGGAAAGCGGCTCTTGTAGGGAAACGATGGTGCCGAGAATCATTTTCAGTCGACCTGATAGTAGAACTGAAATATCTGGGAATACGTGCATAAGGACTTGAGTGTACAATTTATCAAGATGATGATAGGGGGATGATTGTGCATTGGCATTCAATTCTTTCGCGCTGAGGAGACGTGTGAGTTGACCTTGTGGATCAGAATCATTTCGTTCTTCGATAAACTTGATCGAGGTCGCTGCAAAAATAAAGAGGCCAAAGGATAGAGTCGCCAGTGCCTCGACATCCTCCTCCGACGGCCATGAACTATCGAGGCCATAACGCTCCCTGATATCTTGGAGAGCTGACAAGAGATAGCGTTTGATGTCTTGTCGCACAACGCTTAGCTCCAGTTTGTGCAAGACTAGACATTGTGACGCTGCGTTGAGATGACCCGACTTATGGGCAAAGACAGAGGTGATGGACTGTTCCGGTCGACTAGTTACCAAAATCCTCAGCGGTGAGAGTTCGGAAACATAACGAGAGAGTGAGGATAGGATGATGGATGTGGTGCCCATGTCCTTGCATTCGTCGAGAGCATCTATCACAATGAGACATAAACGGAACGAGTCACGAGTACATCGAAGAGGTTTTATGATAAGTTCTTCTAGTTGATAAGGGACGCTCGCAGAGGCTAGGTGAGGGTTCGACTGAAGAACCTCCGCTAGCTGGACCCCAAAGGACGGAAATGTTTGCCCGAGATGATGGGCAATGGATGCAAAGATCAGGTTCGGATTACTTCTGTCTGCAAAGTCGCGAGAGCAGAAGAAGCTTGTAACAGGGATTCCACGCCTTTTGCATTCATCGGCGAAAGTATATGAAAGCGTAGTCTTCCCCGTTCCAGCCGAACCATTTATCCAAAATATGGGGGTATTGGGAACGTTGCTATCGCTGGCATCTTCAACACCTATCCACGAACGGAGTTGACCTAGCACATCTACTCTCGTTCCATCAAAACATCGTGTTATTTTCTGCGCATCGAGGGATTCAAATGAGGCGGAAAAAACCATAGGTGGGCGACCGTCTTGGACGTATCAGGTGAGGGCTGCACATGTAAGGAGGAGGTTAACGAATAGTTACCTTTCACGTCTAATTTTGCCATCATTCCCTAGCCAAAATCTAAGATAGCACCAGGATACTTCATTTCGAAGGAACATACCTGAAGTCCGTCGTTCAAGGTTTCCTGTACATTGTCGAGTTTTCCTTCAAGCGTGGTAGTGGCATCTGTCAGCTGCTGGAAATCAATTCGTTTCAGACTGAATTGTTGTTAGATGAACAGAAAGATAAGCTAACATCTAGCGAGAACTCCACCGCAAGCATTGTTTCTATCTGGTTTCAAGCTACATTAGTCAGGATAAGACCGATAAGGATGTGTGCCCACCTTGAAGTTTTCGATAGACGATGAAATTGCCTGGACATGACAAGCTATAGACGCTGCATCGTTGACGTAGTTAAAGGTTCGTCCCACCATCCCACGGGAAGCAAGCTTCTTCACGTCAGCTGCAATTGCAATCCATTTACTGAAAGTCATTAATCAGGGCAGTGAATTTGAGCCAGTCATGGAAAAGCCTGCCTTGATAGATGATCTATTCGATCCTGCATCGATTTGGAGGGTGTTCCTGCGTTCTTCTTCGATTTCTCGAGGACGTCTGTAAGCTCACTAATCCGAACTGCAAGTTGCTCTAGATCGTCCACATTTTGAGATATTTTCTATTTATTCGTTAATAGGCGCAATCATAAGGCAATTTATAACTGTACCCTGATTACATTGATAACAAAAAGGAGGCCCTCTACGCCGACCTTCAATCCGGGAACCGCAACGACACCTGCTGGCCCTTTGAAAAGATTGAGAATTAATTGCAGGCCATCAACCGCGGTGCTGCTTGCACGAGCCAGCCGGTTTGTAGTTTCGGCGGGTGGAAAAAACTTGGATTTTACTTTGGCTTTGAAGGATTGGACTTTCGAATTCGACATAGTGAAGGAAGAAGCGAAAGGGTTATTGTGGGATCTGTCCTGAAAAAGACCTTGCTTGCGGTGATATTTTCGTAATGAATCTACCCTTACTAAGGCATTTGGGCACTCTTCAATACCCTGGAAAATCCAGAAAAGGAAGAACATTATTTCGAACCAATGAATCCATTGGCACGAGCCGATTACGCTTGTTCCAAGTCGCCCGCCAGTGAATCCCAGTGAATTGAATTTCTAACTCTAAACTATTGACACTGGCAGGTAGGGTCCTGTGCCGAAGTGCCGCATGGATACCGTCCTAATCTGGTACTAGACCTGTCACTCCTTTGGCCCTGACAAATCTGAATCAGCATTCATAAAACGTCACCAGGGTCGTTAAGATTTCTAACCGTACCATACACTTCGTAAAGGTTCTTACCTTTGCGTGTGCATCTTGAGCTTGAGTACAAAGGCCCTCGCAGTATGTATCGATGCATTTGTGCATGTGATGTTCGTTGTTGCGATGCAAAACGAGTTTGGCATGTTCTCTTTGTCAAATTGAAGTTCATGTCACAACGCTCACCGCTCTACAGCAGAATGTTGTAGGGCTTATAGATAGATGTGGCATCGAACTTGAAGGTGGACCGGATATCCATGTGGATATCATGGTGTGGGAATGAAGAAGAACAGAGTCAGTTGGTCTGGGATAAAACTATTGAGAAACCCCCTTTCTCCAAGAAAGGGTAGATGAAAGTTTATGCTTATTGCGAAACCCGGTTTCTGGGAGAAACCCTTCCGGCCGAAACTCGGCAACCCGGTGTGAATGTGCCTAAATTGGGTCCGTGTGACAAGGTGAATCACGGATTTCCTTGAAGTTGTTGAGAACAAGGAGCTCTCACGCTGCTCGGAGCTTCCTCCTTGTTCGAGTTTTCAGCAACCACGATAACAGGATGGCACTACATTTCCTGGTAAGTAGAACAACATCTATCCACTCTGATCCAAGGGGGCACCAGGAATCAAACCCGGAACCCGGGGTTGGGGGGGGGGGGGGGGGGGGGGGGGGGGGGGGGGGGGGGGGGTGGGCTGCCGGAGGCTTAGAAAAAAAATATTTTTGGGGGTCAAACTTTGAAAACTTGCATATAAGTACTTGCCCACGGTGTAGCACACAGTAATACAGTCCCTGGACAGATTTATGGATTAGTTGTTCCTCATTTAGGTCAGCTGGGCCAATTTTTTGACTACTGATGGTCCAGTGAAAGGCAAGTTAAGACTTCAAAATAACTTAGACCATGTACTGCTCACATATTTACTGCTTACTACATCCTCAAAGATGGTTATTTCCTGAGCTTTACACTCCCCCACATCTTCCTCCAGGAATCTGCCCAGACTGCCCAGAATCCAGGAATTCCTGGTAAATGAGAATATTCCTCATGGATTCCGGGTGGATTCCGGGTGGATTCCTGGGATTCCTATCTAATTCCTGCTGGATTCCTCATTAATTCCTGGTGGATTCCTGGTGTATTCCTGGAATTATTATTTCTACACCACTATTTCAATCAAATTTCCTTAGAGTTTTCTTGTAATATATTAATTTCTTTAATTTAATACTACCCCCTGGTAAGAGGGTATATCATCATTCATAATTAATTATACATTTTGTACTCTAAGAAACTACATATATATGTGACAATCAAACAAATTTGATTGTGGTCTATGTAATGCGCTAGGTTGTAGATTTCCTTTTTTAATTTTTTGTGCCACAGGTGGCCGCCTGGGCCACAACGCGCTTTGACTGAACGCTTTATCCATTGTCACATTTTAGTATATATAGTAGAGTCACTCAAGTCATCTTCTTCGTGTTCTCAACTTTTATCTCACAACATAGCGCATTATTGAGCTCTATATTCTTTCACCCCACCCTTTACCACTTTCCCTTGTTATTCTCTTCCTTTTTTCGTATTTACAGTCTCATATCTTATATCTTGCCTGTGCCAGCTTGAGCTCGGCCCCTTTTTCCCATCTCGGGATTCTGGGCCATGCTAGAGAGCTTTGGCGACCAATGAAATTATTCTTTGATCCCAAAATTCGCTGCGCGATTAGTAAACATAATTTTCTTCCGTTTTTCTTCTTTTTTCCACCAAGCTAAGACATAGATATATATATTTAAAAAATGGGCATAGTTTGACATAGATCATGGTTAAAAAGTAAAATATTTCCAAAAAACCCTCCCACTAGGGGAGGGTAGCGGACATTTGATAAAAAATTAACAAAAAAACCCCCCCTGGAGGGGGGGTAGCCATCTTCATCATCGTTCAGCGTCATCATTGTTGTTGTTGTTGTCATTGTTGTCATTGTTGTTGTTGTTGTTGTTCGGTGTCTGTTGAAATAAAACAAACCCCCCCAGACGTGGGGGGGTAACCATCGTCATTCGAACTGTAACTAAGAAAAACAATAATTTGTCACTTTTTATACAATAATTAATGTACATATATTAAAAGTTATATATAGAACGTTATTTTTTTTTGGTTTAGTTTCCTTTTTAATTTACTTTATTTTGTTCAGTTACTGAATCGACTAAAGTGGTCTAAGGTAGTCTTAAGGTGGTCCTTAGGTGGTCCTTAAGTGGTCCTTAATGGTCCTTATGATCCTTATGGTCCTTATGGTCCTTAGGTGGTCCTTAATTGTTCCTTAGGTGGTCCTTAGATGATCCTTAGGTGGTCCTTAATTGATCCTTAGGGTCCTTAAGGACCTAAGGACCTCCTAAGGAGGTCCTAAGGAGGTCCTAAGGCCCGTCAGGCCCGCCTAAGGACCTCCTTCTGCACCCCCTCACATTTCAAGTCTTAGGTGGACCTTGGGACCCTTAAGGTCCCTTCTTGAGTTGAGAATGAAAATTTATAATAAGTTTTAATTTTCTTAGTATATATTCAGTTATCATTAAATTTATATGTATTCAATTGACATTAAGTATATACACACCACCGTTACGGAACGGTGGTAAGTTTAAAACTTAAAACAAGTCTGGCGTTCCACACTAGTGCACTGGAGTGCACTGTGTGTAAAGTCTTTAGTTGTTTGTCAATCATTATGTGACAGTAAAGTGTTGATAGTGTTGGCGGTGGTGGTGGGGTCTTGGTGTTTATGTACTGTTGTTGTTGTTTGTTGTTGTTGTTGTTGTTACCTACTACTGTTGTTACTACCTGTTGTTGTTGTTTCTACCTGTTGTTGTTGTTACCTACTGTCACTGCTGTCGATGGGGGGATTGGTCCCCCAAAAAACAAAAACAAAAACAAAAAATCAAATTAAAACTAAGTGATTACTGATGGTCGTCGCATACTGGTGCTGCTGGTGGGTAGGTGGTGGTAGGAGATGCTGTGTGGTGGCAGTGGTGCTGTGTGACGGTCGTGGAGTTGTGTCGGCCGTGGAACAGTGGGGGGGGGGGGAAGTGGCCCCCC
>MU130013.1:254461-265057 GCA_015039465.1 Phlegmacium glaucopus | reverse complement strand
ACTTTAGGGGTAAGGACCGAGAAGGATTAGGTCCTCCTAAGGACCACCTAAGGACCATGAGTTCCTTTAACTATGGTCCTTAGGGACTGTGCCTTAGGTGGACCTTAAGTGGGCCTTAGGACCCTTAAGGTCCCTACTTGAGTTGACAATGAAAATTTATAATAATTTTTAATTTTCTTAGTATATATTCAGTTATCATTAAATTTCCATGTATTCAATTGACATTAAGTATATATACACCACCGTTACGGAACGGCGGTAAACTTAAAACTTAAAACAAGTCCGGCGCTCCACCCTAGTGCACTGGCGTGCACTGTTATAAAAGGGTTTAGTTGTTTACAATCATTATGATTATTATGAAGCAGTAGAGTGTTGATGGTGGTGGTAGTGTTAGCGTTGGTGGTGGGGTCTTGATGTTGTTGCTGTTCCTTCTGTGCTGCTGTTGCTGCCTACTCCTGTTCCTACCTACCCCTGCTCCTGTCTACTCCTGCTGCTCCTGCTGTCTGTTGCTCCCGCTGCTGTTGCTGCTACTGTTGGCTACTGTTGCTGCTGCTGGTTGTTGCCGGTTGTTGCCATCGCTGCCACTGCTGCTGCCGATGGGGGGATTGGTCCCCCCAAAAAACATAAAATAAAATAAAATAAATAAAAATAAAGCTAAGTAATTGCTGATGACCGTCGCATGCTGCTGCTGCTGACTGGAGGGTAGGTGGTGGCAGAAGGTGGAGCTGTGTGGTGGTGGGGGAGTTGGGGGGAAGTGGCCCCCCAAAAAAATTTAAGAGTATGAAGCTTGGTGCTGTCGATGGGGGGGGCATGTTCCCCCCCAATAGAATAAAATTAAATAAAATCCTGCGATTGCCCTGTTGATGACGTTACTGGTGGTGGAGAGTGCTGGTGGTGGTGGTGGAGCGTGCTGGTGGTGGTGGAACGTGCTGGTGGTGGTGGTGGAACGTGCTGGTGGTGGTGGAACGTGATGCTGGTGGTGGTGGAACGTGCTGCTGGCGGTGGAAAGTGGTGCTGTTGGTGGTGGAGTGTGCTACTGGTGGTGGGGCGTGCTACTGGTGGTGGTGGAACGTGCTGATGGTGGTGGAACGTGCTGCTGCTGGTGGGGGGGAGTGACCCCCCCCAATAAAAATAAAAAATAAGAAATAAAATTAATGAGACTACTGTCCATACTGTTGCTCCTGGGTGTGGCTACTGTGTGGGTTTGCTGTTGTGCATACTTGCGACTGTGCATGGTTGCTGCTGTGTACGCGTGCTGCTGGGTATGTTTACTGCTGCTGCTGGGGGGGGAGTGCCCCCAAATAAAAATACATTATGTGATGGTGTCGGGAGTGTGCTACTGTTGCTGTTGGGGGAGTGGCCCCAAAGAAAAATAAAATTATATGATGTTAGTATTGGGGGAGTGGGGGAATTGGCTGGTAGAAAATTCCTCCTGGAATCCTGGTATTCCTACCAGGAATGGTAGGAATCCTCCTGGAATCCTCCTGGAATAGGTAGGATTCCTCCAGGATTCCTCCAGGAACACGTGGGGGAGTGTAAAGACCTCGGTGGATTCTGTGTTAGGGATTCCTATGAAATTCCGGGAATCCACCAGGAATCCTCCTGGAATCCTCCTGGAATAGGTAGGAATCCACCAGGAATCCTCCAGGAAGACGTGGGGGAGTGTAAAGACCTCGTTATTTCTAGTTATCCAAAGTGTTGCAGCTTGGGTGGCTCAAGTTCTAGGTCAGAAGGGAGCGGAGCCCAAAAATGTGGGAAAAACATACCACATTTGGATGAAAACATACCCGATATGGGTTGGGGAGGGGGGAGGGGTTGGCGAGGCCTTAGAGAAAAAAATCTACCCTGTGTAGTTTTTTGAATCTTGGTGCCCCCTTGCTCTGATCTACTAACACAATCAATATTCATATTCAGAATAGTACTTGTTTGGGACTGGTGGTGTGATTATGGCTACTGTTATGAGTCCATTATGTACGGTTGTAGTCCGAACAGCAGAGTGAGCTCATGGCTGGGATATGTCCATTATAGACTGGTGAGCTGATGACCTCCACCAAGGCAGTTGGATGGCCCACCAGCCAGGACCGGCTACCCTTTCTGAACCAAAAAATAATGTTGGAGCTGAATGGAGAAGCCGATTGGGACTGAGTAGGCATCCGACCAGAAGAATATCTGGGGTACCTGATCTGGACCAAATGGGTACCACCAGCCAGAAAATATTCTGAGGGATCAGGTCCGGACCAAATGTGTGGCCCGGTCCAGACAAAATGGGCAGAAATATATTGTTGGGTATTGGTGATGTACCTGCGGTGGGATCAGACCACAAGTAGTAACATAGTTCAGAGGGGTTAATGTAGTTTTTCCTCGATAGAATTTAAAGAGAATTTCGCGGTATTGAAACACGCAAGAAGAATAGGTCGCGAAGATAGCGAAGTTCGCGAACGAGAACGCAGTGCACAAAGTAGTTTAAAGAATGAGACTATTGACTTAGAACGTTGCTGCAAAGTTTATGGGATCAAAAGTCTAGCCGTCTCTTGTTTACTTTTCCTCCTACTTGCTACAGGTACTTAATACAAGAGCAACAAGCTAGCCAGGTGCGGATATGCAAAACAGTAATGTAAAAATTGAGCTAATGTGAAGTCACATGGGCCCAGTAGTTTGGTAACAAAGAAATAGGAGATAGAATAATAATAGAAGTGATGAGTAAGGAGGTCAGTTGAATGACCTCCTGTTTCGAAGGAGATGATAAAATAATAATATATATAGAAAGTTAAAAGAAAGTAAGTTGAAAACAGCACGGACCATGATCAAACCAGTGAAAGGGATGTGTATGCGAGCCGTGAAAGACCGCAAGATTAAAGAGAAGCTGTACAAAGGTGTGGTTGTGAAGGAAAGAAATGGCTAAGTCCAGTATTGATAGAGAGAGTTGAAGATATGTTGAAGTATGAAGTGCGAAGAGGAATGAGGGTGCGTTGGATAGTCACGAAGGTCATAGAAGTGATGTGCGAAGGTTATGCAAGGGTTATAGTATGTTGTGCGAGATGCAAAGGATGTGCGAGAATCGTGAATGAAGATGCGAACGAAACTGGTACCAGTGAGGTATCCGCAAATACTGCGAAGTTGTTAAAACGCAAAAATAACCAGTTTACAAACCTAGAGGTTATATGGATCCTATCATCGGCCCAGGATGGAATGGGTAGCCTGCCAGAAAATATTCTGGGGCTCGGGTCTGGACCAAATGGGTGGCCCGGTCCAGACAAAATGGGTAGCCATATATTGTTGGGTATCGGCCTGGGATGGAATGGGTGGCCAGCCAGAAAATAGTTTGGGGATGGGGTCAGAACCAATTCAAAATATTGTTGGCCTGCTGGGTAGTCAGCCCAAAAATATTGTGGACAATCGGGTCAGACCCGAGTTAAGAACCAAATCAGTCACCAGAAAATATTCTGGGCCTACTGGGCCCGAACATAATGGTTAGCTGGCAGTATAATATTGTGGGCAATCGGGTCAGAACCAAATTGAGAACTGAATTGGTAGCTAGAAAATATTCTGGGCCTACCAGGTCTGAACCAGTTCAAAATATTGTTGGCCTGCCGGGTAGTCAGCCCAAAAATATTGTGGACAATCGGGTCAGACCCAAGTTAAGAACCAAATCAGTCACCAGAAAATATTCTGGGCCTACTGGGTCGGAACATAATGGTTAGCTGGCAGTATAATATTGTGGGCAATCAGGTCAGAACCAAATTGAGAACTGAATTGGTAGCCAGAACATATTGTGAGTCTACCAGGTCAGAACCTAATGGTTAGCCAGATGGGAAATATTCTGGGCAATCGGGTCCGACCCGAAGTAAGTAATGTGGGCCTACCAGGTCAGAATTGAATCATGGGCCTATCTGGTCACAACCAAGCGGTTAGCCAGCTGGAACTGAAAATCAGGTCAGAACGTTAGCTAGGCAGAAACACTCCAGTCAGAATTGAATCTGTAGTCGGAAATATTCAAATATTGTCAGCCTGGGTCAGAACCAAGCCGGTAGCCAGCTGGAAAATGCTCCAGTCTGACGAGCTGACCAGAGGAACCATCAAGGTTCAATAACATAGATTGGGTGGCTGGCTAATTGGGAGGATTGGGCGAATGGACAATATTTTGCAGGTAAACATGTATTGCTGATCGGCATTTCTTTCACATGGCTGACTGGATGAACAGCCAAAGTTCTATAAAGGCCAAATCTATATGCGCAAAAACACCCTCAAAATCCACAAAACAGCTCCCTAGGACCCATCCACATACCCTCTTCTTCTCGGTCTCTGATCCACACATGTAAGGGTGTCTTCTGTTTACTAAAATCTACTTTCCAACCATGTTTTGTCAGGAGGCTTCAACACAAAATGAAAATTAGTGAAAAAAGAGTGTTTCAGAGGCCTCTCTCAAGTTCAACTAGCAAACTAAGTTGGCTTTCTTCATTTTTCATTCAAGATATTTTCCCTCTTTGTCTTGCATCTGCCAAAGTACATAAAATTCAAACTATCGATGCCTGGCATCTTGCCTGGGCCCAAAGGCCGGCAAAAAATGAAGATCTTCATGCTCACCATCATGTTCATTGTTGGTAAGTACATGGTTGGCGGGATTAGAATAAAGGTCAATATGACCCTCCTTAGGGTTCATAACATAGGTGAGAGCCTTAGTATATATCTCCTTTATCACCTACTCCAATGTGGAGGCGCCAAGTACACACCAGCCATCACATTGTAGTCGGATAGGTTACTGACTGGTGTAGTTTGAATTTTGTAAATTTAGATTGTATCAGAGTTCCTAACTGCAGGAATTTGAACAAGGTCACAGCCTGCATGTATGCTAAGGTTTTGGCCAAGTATCAGCCTGGTAGGGACTCTATTCACTGACTGATGCAAGATGCAAAGAATCTTGTACGCACAGGCCAGGTGGTATTGACCCTTAAATGGCAAGCCTTTATCCTAAGTTAGCCCATTCTGATGCGCCATCATAAATTGGGTTGGCGACAATACATAGATCAATAGCATTCTTAGTTTTATGGACCCTAAATGGCCAGCCCTTTAACACAAATTAGCCTATTTTGATGCACCATCATAAGTTGGCTTGGCCCGATTACATGTGTGCTGAAGAAGGTAAGTTGTTTAGGATATTAGGCCGATCGCAGAAACTGTTGGAAGTGTTTCAATGCATTTCTATCATTACTCTAGGACATCAGAGAAAGGTACCATATATATGCATGGATACCAGCCCTGCCTGTGGCCTAGGGATGGGCCCAGAGCTGGCAGCAGCATACACTGTCGGCATTTTGAGGGAATTCCTTGAATCCGTAGAGCACAGCACACTGTGTATTTCTCTATATGGTAGGTGGTATTTCCAGATTCAAGTGGTTCTGGGAGTCCGTACCATACAGCACACTGTGTCCGTTCTGGGAATTGTACCATATGACACACTGTAGTGTCCTTATGTGGATACTCAACAAGATATGGCTACCCATTTGGTCCAGACCCAATCCCAGACCCAATCCCCAGAATATTGTCTGGCTGGCTACCCATTCCATCCTGGGCCGATACACAACAATATATGGCTACCTATTTTGTCTGGACCACCCATTTGGTCCAGACCCGATCCCAGACCTAATCCCCTGAATATTTTATGACAGGCTCCCCATTCTGTCCTGGGCCGATACCCAAAAATATATTTCTACCCATTTTGGTCCAGACCCCATCCCCAGAATATTTTCTGGCAGGCCACCCATTCCATCCCAGGCCGATACCCAACAATATATGGCTACCCATTTTGTCTGGACCGGGCCACCCATTTGGTCCAGACCTGAGCCACCCATTCCATCCCAGGCCGATACCCAACAATATATGGCTACTCATTTGGTCCAGACCCCATCCCCAGAATATTTTCTGGTGTATTTTACAGTCCCCCACATTGTCCGGCTGGACTCCAGCGGAAGTCCGGTAAAAGTCCGGTCAGAGTCCGGTAAAAGTCCGGTGGATGTATGAAAATGACTGGACTGTAGAGTCCGCCGGACTTCCACCGGAATTTTATCGGATTTTGACTGGACTTAATGTAAATTTTAAGTAAGTTATATTGTTATTCCCTGATTATACTGATGTTATATGTACATCATCTATATTCAATTTATTTACTTTTTTTTATTTTCCAAGTCAATCCTTAGTAACTCACTGGGTATTTATAGCTCTTTTAACACATTGATTAAAATTAAAATTAACATTACAATGAATTAATTATCCCCCTTGTGAGGGGGATTTTACTAATACACTAAAATACCAAAGTATATATATATATTTACATCAGACAAATAAAATACAAGTGTGGGGGGGTGTCAAAACAGGTGGGTAGGTAAAGGGGTGGTAGGTGTGGAAACGGGCACTAAGTGTGGAAACGGGCGCAGAAGGGGTGGCCGGGTGGTCGAAACAGGTGGCAGGTGGTCAATACCGGTGGGTGGTGGTCCAAAAGGGGGCTGGGTGGTTGAAACTGGTTGAAACAGGTTGAAACAGGTGGGTGGGTGGTCGATACGGACAGCCAGGGGGCTAAAATGGGTGTGTGGGGGCGAAATGGGTGTGTGGGTGGGTGGTCAAAACGGATGACGACGAGGTGTCATCGTCGTCGTCGTCGTAGCCTGTTAAAACAAAGAAAAAACCCCCCAGTGAGGGGGGTTCGAGGTTGTAGCCTACAAAAATCAAACAAAAACCCCCCCAGCGAGGGGGGGTTGCCATCGTCGTTCATTCATTTGCCGTCGTTGTTTGTGCGTTGTTTGTGTGTCGTGGTTCATCAATATTCAAAATCTAATAAAAAAACCCCCCCTGGTGAGAGGGGAGGTGATGGTAGTACCTGATGGTAGTGATTAGTAAAGTTAAATTTAAAAAAATAAAACAAACTAAAAACCCCCCTCGTGAGGGGGGTAGCCGTCGTCATCGTCAGTTGTCGTCGTTGGTCATTTGTTGTTGTTGTTGTTGTTGTTGTTTGTGTTGTTGTTGTTGTTGTCTGTTGCCCTCTGTTGTTGTCCTCGTCTGTTGTGGTGGTGGTTACGGTTGTTGTGTGACGGAGGTGACGGAAGTGACAGTGTGAGATGTCAAGCTGCGAACCGCCAAACCGACAGTCCCAAAAAGGGGGGGCTGAGCATGTGACGAGCATAAAGTGAGCCAGCCGGGATGCCACCTGCTCTCCCTCGCTCTCTTTGCGGGCCCAACTCGGGGGTCCATCGACACCCTGCACCCTGCACCCTTCCCATCTGCCAAACTGCCTGCAGGACCCTGCAAGCAACCCACGAGCCAGCACCTACCTATACGAGCCACCCAGGACTCGGATCCAAACAATGCCAACCGCTGCTAGTATCAAATGCTGCCTTATCGGAAAGATGGGTGCTGGCACGCAATCTGTTCAGCATTCCCAGCCCCTCACATGCCCAGCCCCTTGCGGACTTCAACTAGACGAAAATCTGAATTGAACAAACTCACCCAGGCGGCGCCAGCCTCGATATTGCTTGGCTTCCTTCTTTAGTAGTGGAAGAGCTTGTGCCGATGCACAAGTAACATCCTGGTGAGCCCCGCTTGCCCTGATTGATTGGATCATGGATGACCTGAGGTAGGACACCACAGCCGAACAGCACAGGCATGGGTTGTTCAATGTTTGAACTCGGGGAGAGATAGACAAAGACTGAGAGGAAGGGGAAGGAACAAAGATGGTGGGTGGAAAATCGGTCTGTTTCTTATTTTATTTCGTTGATGAAGGCTCTTGCTTAATCTCCCTCAATTTATTGTTCTTTTTTGACAGGGAACAATTATCTCGTATTCGGGTGAGTTTTATGTCTACACACCACAGGTTGCGGTACAAACAAATTCATTATTAAATGAGCCAGGTAAGCACGTAACCCATCCGCGTGCAGATCTGGACTGAGGACGGTCCCATGCCTTTGGATACAGGGTATGCCATCAAACTGCGAAGCCAGAGCAAGGTTGCAAACTGACGGTCGCAAGGTGATTTCTTTCATGACCTGACCATTTTTTTGCTGATAATAAACAGTCTTTTCTGTGATAAGGGACGGTCCTCCTTCATCAGCAACAGTTGTCCAAGATCATCAACCGTTCTCGCAAACCAGCCCCCATCCCAGACCCTTACGTCTCATCTCATAAACGCATGTGGCACCTCGCCCTTTCCTTCTCATCCCACCCCCACCACCCCTCCTTCAATACTGGCGCTCCAAAGCTGCACTCACAGACTGTACCCATCCCATGCCCTTACGTCTCATCTCGTAAACATGTGTGGCAACTTGGCCTTTCTTTCTTGGCAATTCCACCACCACCACCACTACCTGTCCCTCCTTTGGTACTGGTGCCCCGAAGCGACTGCCCTGTGCCTCCCACTATGCTAGTTTACGGTGTGTAAATTGCATAGCACCATTTCTAGGTAAGTCTTACATATTCTTCGGGTATGTGCAAGGTAGCTGACAGGAACTTTTTAGCATAAAAGCTTCCCCGTCATCTCCAGCCACCGCTATCACCATGTCTTCCTCATCCCATAACCTCCAAGGCAAAGAGTTCTCTGGCCTCCTAGGTGTGCTCACAGCTGCTGAGGCAGCCAGAGATCATCCCGACGTGTTGGCTGATATAGAGGGAGAGCAAGAAACCATGCCAGCCCATGCCAAGGTGGACGACAATGGCAATGACAGCCTCAGTGATCAGGAACATGCCATTGGCCAGCTGCCTGCGCAGTGGAAGGAGACGATGGCCCAAGCAGCAAAGGGTGTGACGGACAACACTCATTGCGAGTATCTCCGGTATGTCATGTCCTTCATGGACTCTTGCATATTCATGGCTATAACCTTGGTTTCCAGTCTCTCGGAGGCCTGCGCCTCCTTTCTCATCGCCAAGAAGCTTATCACCAAGCAGGAACAGTTCCTTTCATGCATGCCACTGCCCTCTTCGGATGAAATGATGACTGCCTGGATTATGGACTCGTAAGTTCTTCTTTCTTGTACTCAAAGTTTAGCCTCATCCCTTTCACAGCTGTGACACGATCAGCCTCGATGGAAAACCACCCACCACCCCCCGCAGCTCCTACACCCATACTCAGAAAATGCGAGCGAGCATGACCCATGTATTCGGGTGTGTCCTTGGCATTGGATCCCAGCCATGGAAGCAAACGACCTCATCAGATGGTGAAGTGCATGTAGAAGGAAACCCATCAATATCCGAGAAGGTATCAACTTACATGGTTAGCCTCTGCCGTCGCAAGGTGAGTTATGATAATTTTATTTAGGAGGATCTTTTGCTTATATCCGTCATGACTCATGTCAGGTTCAAGCAGGCGAGACTACGACAAGTGCTCGTGCTGTAACTCCTGTAAGTGTTACTGGATGACCTTATTTACCTATGGTGCTAACATTGGTCAGGAAATCATGGAGGCGCTTTATGACTTCAACCACCAGCTTGCGAGGTGGGACATCAACAAAGGCATGACCTCGACACGTCAAGACAGACCTGATATTCACCAGTGGGGGGGTCCAATGCATCGACGAGCTGTCCAGGCCATTTACATGATCGCATTCCTATGTATGCTCCACATCGATGAAGTCTTGAAGATTCAAATGTATCACATCGAGTTCAAGCCTGGCGAAAAAATCATCCTTAGCCTTCCGTTTCGTAAGACTCATCAGTTTGGTGGTGAGCTGCCGGTCTCTCCCTCCTCCTTCTCTTATCTGCCACTGAAGCTCGTTGAAGACATCAAGCCTTTTGTTCTCCACATGCTTCTGGAGGAGGAGGCCTACCTCTGTCCCACGAGAAGCACTTCTGTTTCCTAACACTCTAACGCTTCGTCAAGGCTGTTCTCGATCGATTCGTCTTCGTCTTAGACGGCGGGTGTCGGTAGCGACTAAAACGACTCAGCCTATACCTGGAACTGAGACTGACTTCCATGAATCTTATGAACTAATGAAAGGAAAGGATATTTAAGATGTAGCATTATGATATTATAATTACATGAGCAGAAACCTCCATGTGTATTTACCCAGTTAGATGTTTCATTCCTTTATCTTGGTTCGATTATTTTGATGATGTAGATTCGACTACTACTACTTGATGGATACGCGTCCCCGTTCTGGACGGCGTTACTCCTGTCTCATGTGAGCCCCGAACAAGTCCCAAATTTTTTAACAGGGCTGAGAGGAGTCCGAGCAGTAAGGTTCTATAGTTTATGAAATGTTACCAGTTTGAACTTTTAAGGCACGAGGTGGGTGGGGTCAGTGTTTATGCAGCCTCGAAGGTAGCAGCCTAACTCCGTTTCATGACTGTGGGTGGTGCTGCCTTCCTTACCCACGGTATCCCTCTTCCCAGCTACGGTTACAGTTGGTCCAACAACGCCTTGTAAAGCTCGTTAACAAGTCTACAGACATCACCAACATTTGTTCGAGTCAATTTTAGAAATTTTTTTTAATTATACCCTCATTTGAATGGTAACCACATAACAACCGTTGTCCCGCCAGTGGTCGCCGGTAGGAGGCTTTCTGCATCGGTCTCCACTATGATCTCCGTCTCTAGGTCAGTCGCTCCCGTGTTTGT
>MU130013.1:226932-249191 GCA_015039465.1 Phlegmacium glaucopus | reverse complement strand
GATTGGGATATATCACGAAGTATCATGGTCCGTCTCGTTCCGATAAAGGCCTGTCTTCACTACACTGTGGTCGGTCACGATATTTAATTTCTTGGAAAAGATACCAAGATACTGCGACAGGTCGCGACAGGCCACGACCGTTCGACTGGGGGTCAAACGTCTACATCCCAAGTAAATCCCAGATACAATCCCAGATACAATCCTAAATCAAATCCTCCAATCCCTCCATAGTACTACATATTTAAACTACATATTTACCAAATATGAATTTAAAACATCTTTTCTTGGTCGTCATAAATAATTAGTTAGTATCGTTCTATATATTTAATATATAGTGTTCCTTAATCACCGATAATAACTAGTTAGTAAACTCCGTTAATGTTCCAAAAATAATTACCTATACTGTAATACCGGACTCGTGGATAGTACCTTCCAAATCCTTAGACTATTTGGTACATCTCTCTGTTCCGTTCTTCGTCTTGGGGTAGATACCGGACTCGTCCACGACCAAAGAACTTTCGGCGTCGGTTCGGTACTTTCTTCCGAAAGTACCGATTTCGGTGGTGCTTCTACTTATGTTTTATCCATGACACTGTACTTAGTTAGTTTTAGTTCTATTTAAGTACTACTATTTTCCTTTGTGTTCTTAACTCGTCGTCTACAAACTTCGGGGTGTTATTTTATCTGTTACTAACGTTTGTCCTATTACCAACGTCCTCACTTTCCCTGCAGTTGGTCCCAATCCCGATGTAGTCGTTTTGAGACTAAAACTCAGTATTGTACGGTATTGTTTACACGATTCGGGTATCGTAGGGTATCACAACCTCGTAACAGATCACTCATTACTATATAGGCTTAGTTTGCTACTATGGAGCACTACATAGGTTTGGCTCATTACTATATAGGCTTACCTTGTTATTCTCCAGAAACACCTGGCTTCTACTTAGTACCATAAAGCTCAGTATAGTCATATATAGACTATAGTATATAAACCCAATTTTTTTATATACTGTATCCCAATACTGATAGCTTTGCATAACAAAATAATTGTAAACATTATTGATTGTATTAAAGTACCAAGTTCCAAAGCTACATAAAACAAGTAACTAGACATTGCAATAAAGCAGGGTGTTAACTACTCAGAAGAAGGCTATCTTGACAGAACTTGCATCTAAACTTGTCAGTGGACTATACAGACAATAGGGATAAGAGAGAACATACTGACATCAATTATCAGTCAAGTTGTAACACGGGACATAATGAGCTACTGGGGCTTCATCTTGTTCCAGAAGTTGCCTAATAAAGTAAATAAGGGTCAATGAATTACATTAATAAGTTAAAGATGAAGAAATTTTCTTACATCCCCTTCCGTGCCCATTCGGCGCGATGAGCTTCATACCGTGCTCCATGATACTCATGGCCCTTCAGTGTATCAATCAGGTGGAGATGATGTTTCATTACCACTCTGTATGTGTCTCTGTCTAAGGTGATTGGTTTTCTATAACCGTAGTCAGCGTATTCTTCGAGGCAATTTTGAATCTATAAGATAATCATTAGTGGAGGTCATTTGATACAAGAAAGAGGTACTTATGCAAGTCATGACTAGGGAAATGGCGTAATCAGGGACAGTGTGTTCGAAGTCTTGGTGGTAGAGTGCTGCAAGATAATCCTTATTGGTATAGAAAAACTCATGAATCACAGCAGGTATTGCCGGATGTGCAATGTTTTTGCATTTGCCCTTCAAATGTAGCAAGAAATGTAAGAAAGAAATACTGAAACAAAAGAAAACACACATTTTCATCTTCTCCACCCTGAAGAAAGAGACCTTCCTTTAGCAATTTGTGAACCGCTTGTTGCACCAAGTCGTACTCCTCTTGTTGATTGCCTCCTTTGAATTTGGGTGGGCAAAGTAGATTTGCATATTTTGCTAACATGATGCACCAAATAACCTTTTTTAATTTCTGGCAAAAGGATGAATGCTCATTGAAAACCTAAGCAGGGAATTAGTAGATGTTGAATGATGGGAATGTAACATTCTACCAGAATGCTCATATCTCGATCCAGGGAATATTCTAAACAGATGATCAATAACTGATGGGTTAAAAAGACGTATGAAACAACCTGGCTCTATGTTAGGGGACACCCAATTTCAACCCAAACCTCAACTGCAGAATCATACATCCCACCTTTCCAACAACCTCCGACCTTCCGTCCAACTCCGCTTCCATCACTGGTCTACTCCGGAACTCCATAACTCCGATCTGACTCTGAGCCTCCGGTTCGCTCCATCTTTTATTTTTATTTTTCACATCACACCACTTCTTAATTAATTATTATCATATCATTCCTTTATTTATTTTATATCTCCGTTATGTCCATATGAGTACTTAAATACCCCACAGCCTAGCAGGGATCCCCATCATTTCCTCTTTGGATCCCCTGCTAGGTGAGTCACTTGTAGATATCCCTTTGAAATACTATTAACTTTGGATCCCCTGCTAGCTTGACTAAGTCAGCGTCGCAGTTGCCCTAACATCACCCAGTTGGTTCTCCAGCATTCTCTGTGTAGTAGATTGAGTAACTGGTTTGATTTTGGCAGTAAGGGTAGGAGTATTTACCATTTTCTGTGCCTTTGTCAGTTGTAAGCTCGTTGGTAGGAGCTATAAAGAAAACATGAAATCCAGAAGTAACTGAGGATGGCGAGACACATACCTTGTCTTTAACTAGTTGGAGCATCACGGGAATTACTGGTATGTGCTGCATTATTCATATTTCCACTGGAGTCTGGCAGGGGCACTAGCCTTGAATTTGGAGGCATTGGATGTGGAAGGCATACAACAGAACCACAGAATAGAAGTCGAGGTTAGTTGGCAGTATTGGGGTGAAAAGAGAGACAGCTCAAAAAAATTGAATTATTTGTTTGTGACAGGGCTTAGATTTGATGGCCCTGATTGTCCACCAGGGAAGAGTAAATAAAAAGAGTAAAATATAAATTGATAGGCACCAAAATACTTAGCATGGTGATGTATATACAACTCAATCAAGTAGCAAAGAGATGGCAGGAGAACCCGACACTGAGACAGTATGGGTTTCTAATAAACACAGGAGTTGTTAATAAGTTGCCATAGAGAATATTTGAAAACATACTATCATGTATTTTCACTACAGTGGCAGTGTGAGAGTCAATAAACTTGATGGTAAACCCTAGGTGTCTGATAGTATGTATGATTGAACACATATATTCCTCTGCTGACTTGAGCTGGGCCTCAGCAGATCAGACATCTTTCTGGGCCTTCTCTAATTGCAGAACAGTGAAATTTCTGTACATGTGGGACCACCGTTCATGCTCCATTGCTTCTGTGAGTAATCCTGAAGCTTCTTCAGGAGACTGAATAGCATCAAGAGATCCCTGGAGATTGATAAAAAATCAGTGATAGTTATAAATTTTTAGATAGTATTCTGACCCCTTGAACAATCTTCTTGTGCATCCCTTTTTATTCTGCAATTTTGAGGGAGGTCATAGCAATACTGTAGTCTAGAATGGTGAAATCAGAATGAATACCTGCAAGATCAATTAACTCACAGTACAGGTAGCAGCTTATGGTTGATGTAACAAGTCAAAAGGCAACACAACGTGTCCTTGTGAACCTAGTTGAATTGTCCCATGCTGCCTTCCTTAGGGAGTTATATCCCGTAATCAGTCCTGTCCAAGGAAGTTTAATGCAAAGCCTATTGAGGGCAAAAAATTGGGGGAAGATAGTGATTTTTTATACAATATTTTTTATACAAACACCTATAGAAGGTATCAGCAGGTAAGGACACTACAGTGTGTTGTATGGTACGATTGCCGGAACGGACACAGTGTGCTGTATGGTACAGATTCCCAGAACCCCCTTGAACCTGGGAATATCACCTACCATATAGAGAAATACAGTGTGCTGTGGTCTACAGATTCAAGGAATGCCTTTAAAATGCCGACAGTGTATGCTGCTGCCAGCTCCGGGCCCATCCCTAGGCCACAGACAGGGCTGGTATCCATACATATATATTGTACCTTTCTCTCTAATGTCGTAGAGTCATAATAGCAGCCATCAGTGAGCATAAGAGTTGATATCTGAGGTGGCTGGTGCCAGCATCAGTGCCGAGGACATGATGATCCGGTGTCCACCATCAGTGCCAGTATGTAGGTGCTGGTGTCAACTGTAAATGCCAGTGTGAACTACTAGTGCCAGTGTCCACTGTAAATCATGCCGGTGTGAACTATCCATGCTGGTGTCACTTTGAGTGCAGGTGTCAATTGTCAGTGCCGGTGTCCACTGCCAATGGACCCTGGCAACCGGCACTGGCAATATATAATTTTTAAAACAGCAGAAACAGTATATTTGGAATATAAAATGCAAATTTTAATTGTATTTGAGGGGGAAAGTTACACCAGCATGATGTAAATGAAGGCCGGACAATGTGCCAATGGTCAGGCTGGCCATTGGTTCGACCCTGGCAACTGGGACCGGCAATACATAATTTTTAAAATAGCAGAAACAGTATATTTGGAATATAGAATGCAATTTTTAATTGTATTTGAAGGGGAAAATTACACTGGCATGATGTAAATGAAGGCCAGACAATGTGCCGATGGTCAGGTTGGCCATTGGTTCAACCCCGGCAACCGGCACCGGCAATACATAAATTTTAAGACAGCAGAAAGAGCATATTTGGAATATAAAATGCAATTCTTAATTGTATTTGAAGCTGAAAATTACACCAGCATGATGCAAATGAAGGCTGGACAATGTGCCAATTGTGGGGCTGGCCATTTGTTCGACCCTGGCAACTGGCACCAGCAATACATATTTTTAAAACAGCAGAAACAGTATATTTAGAATATACAATGCAATTTTTAATTGCATTTGACACTGAAAATTACACTGGCATGATGTAAATGAAGGTCAGACAATGTGCCAATGGTCAGGCTGGCCAGTGGTTTGACCCCCCCAGCAACCAGCACTGGCAATACATAATTTTTCAAATACCAGAAATAGTATATTTGGGACATCAAATATGATTTTTAATTGTATTTGAAGAGAAAAATTATAGCAGCATCATGGGAGTGAGGGCCAGACAATGTGCCGATGGTGTGACTGGCCATTTATTCAACCCTGGCAGCTGGCACCAGTAATACATAATTTTCAAAAGATCAGACACAGTGTATGACAGAAATAAAGTGCATTTTGTAATCATTTTTGATAAGGAACATTGTATTTGAATAATGGAAATAAAATTTAGACAGGGTGCCAAGGGTTGGACCGGCCCCCACTAAATTGTTCAATCAGTCATCTTAATGTTTTTTACCATATACCTTATCTGAAAGGTGTTCTGTGTACTATGACATGCCGTGCACCTGTCTCATATGTACCAGATAGTGTATAGATGCCTTGGTGGAATAATAATGAGTAATTGGGTAGGTGTGTTTGAAAAGAGCCAAATATAACCCTTGTGTCATAGGCTTTCTAGGTAAAATGGTTCTAATTGCACAATAAGATCAGAGTACTAAGTGAGCATAGGCTTCAAAAAGAATTAATGAGGTTGATGGAGTATGTATCTCAGGAGGTGAAGAAAGGTAGTATAGGGAAGTACCTGTCAAGTAACTGAGTTTGGTCATAATTTAACGGTGTAGCCCTATATGTCATTTTATGACTTCAGAGTGGATATGTCATTCCACAGCAGCCCATGTCTTACTTTTATGACTCATACTCACCAAAATGTCCAATTAAAATAATTTTATCTCAGAAACCTATGACACAAGGGTTAGATTTGGCTCTTTTCAAACACACCTACCCAATTACTTATTATTATTCCACCAAGGCATCTATACACTATCTGTTACATATGAGACAGGTGCATGGCATGTCATAGTACACAGAACACCTTTCGGATAAGGTATATGGTAAAGAAACATTGAGATGACTGATTGAATAATTTAGTTGGAGCTGGTCCAACCCTCGGGGCTTGGCACCCTGTCTAAATTTTATTTCCATGATTCAAATGCAATGTTCCTTATCAAAAATGATTACAAAATGCACTTTATTTCCTTCATACACTGTGTCTGATCTTTTGAAAATTATGTATTACTGGTGCCAGCTGCCAGGGTTGAATAAATGGCCAGTCCCACCATCGGCACATTGTCTGGCCTTCACTTCTATGATGCCAGTGTAATTGTCCACTTCAAATACAATTAAAAAATGCATTTGATATCCCAAATATACTGTTTCTGGTATTTTAACAATTATGTATTGCCGGTGCCAGTTGCCAGGGTCAAACAAATGGCTGGCCCAATGATTGGAACATTGTCTGGCCTTTACATGATGCCAGTGTAATTTTCAGCTTCAAATACAATTAAAAATTGCATTTTATATTCCAAACATACTGTCTCTGCCATTTTAGAAATTATGTATTGCTGGTGCCAGTTGCCGGGGTCGAACCAATGGCTGGCCTGACCATTGGCACATTGTCCAGCCTTCATTTAAATCATTCTGGTGTAATTTTCAGCTTCAAATACAAGTAAAAATTGCATTGTATATTCTAAATATGCTGTTTCTGCTGTCTTAAAAATTATATACTGCCAGTGCCAGTTGCCGGGGTCAAACCACTGGCCGGCCTGACCATTGGCCTTTATTTACATGATGCCAGTGTATTTTTCCCCTTCAAATACAATTAAAAATTGCATTTTATCTCCTAAATATTCTGTTTCTGGTATTTTAAAAATGATGTATTGCTGATGCTGGTTGCCAGCCTCAAACCACTTGCCGGCCTCACCATTGGCACATTTTCTGGCCTTCATTTACATCATGCCAGTGTAATTTTCAGCCTCAAATACAATTAAAAATTGCATTTTATATCCCAAATATACTGTTTCTGGTATTTTACAAATGATGTATTGCTGGTGCCAGCTGCCGGGGTAGAACCAATGGCCAGCCTGACCATTGGCACATTGTCTGGCCTTCATTTACATTATGCCGGTGTGATTTTCCCCTTCAAATACAATTAAAAATTGCATTTTATCTTGCAAATATACTGTTTCTGCTGTCTTAAAATGTATATATTGCCAGTGCTGGTTACCGGGGCCGAACCACTGGCCGGCCTGACCATCAGCACATTGTCCGACCTTCATTTACATCATGCCAGTGTAATTTTCCCCTTCAAATACAATTAAAAATTACATTTCATATTCCAAATATACTGTTTCTGCTGTTTTAAAACTTATGTATTGCCAGTGCCAGTTGCCAGGGTCGAACCAATGGCCGGCCTCACCATTGGCACATTGTCCAGCCTTCATTTACATGATTTCGGTGTATTTTTCCCCTTCAAATACAGTTAGAAATTGCATTTTATATCCCAAATATACTGTTTCTGGTATTTTACAAATGATGTATTGCTGGTGCTGGTTGCCAGCCTCAAACCACCCGGTGGCCTCACCATCGGCACATTTTTTGGCCTTCATTTACATGATGCAGGTGTATTTTTCCCTTTCAAATACAATTTAAAATTGCATTTTATATTCCAAATATACTGTTTCTGCTGTTTTAAAAATTATGTATTGCTGGTGCCAGTTGCTGGGGTCGAACCAATGGCCGGCCTCACCATTGTCACATTGTCCGGCCTTCATTTATATGATGCCGGTGTATTTTCCCCCTTCAAATACAATTAAGAATTGCATTTTATATCCCAAATATACTGTGTCTGGTATTTTAAAAATGATGTATTGCTGGTGCTGGTTGCCGGCCTCAAACCACCCACCAGCCTCACCATTGGCACATTGTCCAGCCTTCATTTACATGATGCAGGTGTCTTTTCCCCTTTCAAATACAATTACAAATTGCACTATATTCCAAACATACTGTTTCTGCTATTTTAAAAATTATGTATTGCCGGTGCCGGTTGCCAGGGTCCATTGCCAATGGACACCAGCATTGGCAGTGGACACCAGCATTGGCAGTGGACACCAGCACTGATAATTGACACTGGCATGGATAGTTCACACCAGCATGATTTACAGTGGACACCGGCACTAGTAGTTCACACCGGCATTTACAGTGGACACTGGCACTGGGAGTTCACACTGGCATTGACAGTAGACACTGGATGGTCATCTCCTCGGCACTGATGCTAGCACTGGCCACCTCATATATCAACACTCTTACCCTTATGCTCACTGATAGCTGCTATCATGACTCTAGGACATCAGAGAAATATATATGCATGGATACCAGCCCTGCCTGTGGCCCAGGGATGGGCCCGGAGCCGGCAGCAGCATACACTGTCAGCATTCTAAAGGCATTCCTTGAATCCATAGACCACGGCACACTGTGTATTTCTCTATATGGTAGGTGATATTCCCGGATTCAAGGGGTTCTGGGAATCCGTACCATATGGCACACTGTGTCTGTTCTGGGAATCGTACCATATGACACACTGTAGTGTCCTTATGTGGTATCAGTATGGTTCAACCACCAAGGACAACTCTTAAAAGTGCTTACCGCTCATAGTAATGCCAGGCATGACTGAATAGTCAACAGCCTTCAATCACCAGAAGAGCCTGTTTATTGATATGCAACAACGCAAGGTGGACATCACTTGAACCTTGCAATCTATTCTTCCATTTGTGAGCTGGTAAGGGCCCTTGCCTTAGACCGCTGGCATTATTGGATCCCACTCCCGTATGGCAACTGTGCCTTACAGAGAATTCTCTCTCTTCTACCTCTGTCCATCTGCCTGCATTCCTGCCAGAATTCTCGAACTTGATGATTGAGGGATACCAAGACAATGAAGCATGTTGACCTGGGATATCTTCAAAATAAAGAATGTTAGAAAAATTAACCAGCAATTTGTAATAAAATACATACTTGTTGAAGTGTTATACATCCCACTGAGAAGCCCCAATTCAGTATCCGTAAGCTTATCATCAATGAACTCTTCCCCAGTTTCTGGCAATTTAACCACAAGCATTTCCTTGGGTTCCGTTGACTATCCAGAAGGGCCAGAGATTACAGATGAAAGGGATATGGCATTTATTCCCAAATGCCATGGATAATACCCTCTCAACACAGCTGCATGACCGCATGGTTGCTTGAAAATAACATGACATTGCTGTTGAAATGCTTCATAGTCTCGCAAAGTGAATTCATAGTTGGCAGGGCAGAAGGGTATGACGAGGGGGGGTGCCTAGAGATGGGAGACCAACCCAAGGTTGTTGACAGTTGAAGTGTGTGAAATTGGATACCATTCTGCAGTAAATAGTATGCCAGATCAGATTCATTGAGGTGTGAGTCCAATCGACACACTAGGAGTGCATGTGCGGCCATCTTAACTGTTAATTTCCATGTCACGGTGCTATGGTCTTTGAAATCAAACATAAAAAGACCTTGATCAACACAGTGTAGAGCCTTCAGATGGGTGGAAAAAAATATTGATTGATGGTTTTCCCTGCTAAGATCCCATTCATCTGCAGAGATAGACCCTCTAGTGTGTAGACGATGAACAAAGGTGGCAGCAGCAGAGATTTGAGCGGTTTCATATGCTGGAATGTATATCTCGCCAGCCAATCCCAAGGAATTGCATGAACCTTAGTCTATCCTTTTCCGTCTTGAGAACAGGATCGTGAAATGTTGGGGCAGGGATGGCAGGCATGTATCCAAAGTGCATGAAAAGGATATGATGGACTTCCACAATGAAGTTATCTGGAGAACTTGGATTGGGAGCTTCCACAGACTGCAGATTCCAGCTGTCATTGATCTCAACATCCAGTGAAGGTACCCTAGCAGGCCTACCACCTGAGGACTGCAACAAATTTTGCAATGAGGGTCATGATTGCGCAAAGACATTACTCTGAGTTGGCCCTTGCTCAGACCGTTGTTGTACCTGGTGGAGCAACCACAACCACCAACCACAATTCAGCTGGGGCCAATGTTTTGTTAAATACAACCTACCAGTGTTACCAAGAACAAACATACAAGTCATTTGTCCCACCTTCCAACTTGGTCTGTATCCTCAATTAATGGTCCTGCAACACCTAAAAGTCAAGACGGCTTCAGTATCAGTCCTCCCCCTTTCTCCAATGCTCCTGAATGTCAGAGCAGCTCACTTCACTATTGGTGACCTTGGAAACAAGACTGAATAATGCTGAGAGAAATTGCAGATTGAATTAGAAGAAAATGAAGTCAGACAGCAGGTGCCCAAGCCTGGCTTGAAGAGCCCAAAGATGACAATAAGGGTATGTTTTCCATATTTTGACCATTCACCACAATGCTAAATAAATATTTGAGCCAGCTTTAACAATACTGGAGGGCCCCCACCCCTAGAATGTGTTGAAATGGATTTTAATAAAGAAAACAAAAATGAAAGAATGCCAGTGCCACCGCACAAGAAACATCAAATCTCAACTATTCCAAATTCTGAGAACCTGATCTCTTCTACTGTGAAAAGCCACAACAGTCTGCCAATCAAAACAAGATCAAAACCAGTGTCATCAACCTCGAGGGTGAATCCAAGGTTGCTCTCACTTTTGGCCAAATAAATGACTCAGAACCTCCTGGTGCTCACGCCTGTGTCGCCCTAGTACCGGTGTTTGACCATTGCCAACTTGAAGTATAGAGCATTACTTAGCAAACTTTATGTCTTGATTTTTTCTTGATATCTTGATATCTTGATTCATTGTTGATTTGTTCTTGAAAACACAGGTTTTACTTGAAATTTCCATCTCCAACTTGAATTCTACTTTTTGTACTTAAATTTTTTTCTATAAGTAAATTACTCAAAAATAAGTAGCTCAAGAAAGATTCAAGCCTTGAAAGGGGTAAAAGTAACTGTCAAGTGAAAATGTGTTTTGCTGATGAAGAAGATAACACCTCCATCAGCAAACTCCGATTTTTGCCATAGTGAGTTATAGCAAAATATAGTAAAGTATAGCAAAAATCAGGGTTTGCTGATGTCCACGAGAGAAATATGCAGTTGTTGAGTCCAGCATTTGTATGAAAGTAGTCCCAAGAATAATTGCCTGGAATACAAAGGTCCTGGGTACAATGTCATGTTGAGAATGGGGCCGCCATGACCCAAATAGGAAAAGGCCACCATGAACAAAGTGGAGTGGGCGACGTGCCACAGAGCGGCTGCAGCCATTGTGGCATCCTCATATAAATACTTTACATCTACATAGACATGCCTCAGTCGATTATATCCGTGACTGAGGTATGATATTTCTCTATTCTTGATTCATCTCATTTCACTTATATTTTGTACCTAGTGTCACTATATCTAGGTACAGTGTTTTAATACATAGTCGATTATATCCGTGACTGAGTGTCACTATATCTAGATCTAGGGTATAAGATTTTAACATGTCAGTTACCAAAAGTTATTCCATGAAGAAGATATTGACATTGTGGATAAAGCTTGAGTAGTAAAATTTCCTTGAATAATCTGTATCCTGCGAAGCATCGCGATTCGTACTTGCATCGGAATCGAAACTTGAATTGTATATGGACTCTATAAAACCAATTAAATAACGCAACAACATTTGGATTGACTTACGAACCGTGCGACGAGTATGACGGGCGTGCTCTGCCTTCGCGCTCTCCTTGTAAGCAACCTTCGAAGGAACGATTATAACAAAACCTTACCCACACATTAAAAGGGAAAATCACCAATGACTCGGGCAAGACTTGGATGTACAGATGGAACAATACGCCCTCAAATATAAATTAGGTCGTAATAGTACAGTATGTGGCTAAATGAGAATTTCCCTAATTTGTGCCCCACCTTGCAGCCTCTGCGATTCCATAACTGCATTTGATGCCTTTCATTTAGAACCTCATGCGCCCAACTGTGAAGAGATGCTTGGGAAAATATTAGCATCGTATACTAATAATATTGTCAAACAGGTACTAGTAGTAGTAAAGAATAGGCCTACCTGAAAGATCAAGGACAATTACACGACCATCCGCTGAGCCTAAAGCAATACAAGTTCCACTTATCGCCAGACAACTGTTATCCAGTGGTCTGTATGAGGCCGGAATCCAACAAAGGCGTTGCTTCGGATGCATCGACCAAACCCACCCATCACTGATAAAGGTCCGAATATTTGACATACTTTTCCCACGGAGAGGAGTAGGCGAGTGAACAAGAGGATAAATGGAGTTATTGTAAATCTCAACGCTGTTTCCAGTGACTGCATCCCACAGTTGAAGAGTGGTGTCGTAGTATTCACACACGATTCGTGTGCCATCAAGTGAGAATGCAACAGACACAACATCGTCAGAATGACCCTTGAGTGTGTTGAGATGGGCGCCGCTCGCTGCATCCCACAGTCGAAGAGTCTTGTCGTAGGATCCAGACACAATTCGTGTACCATCATGTGAGAATGCGACAGACCAAACTACGCCAGAATGACCCTTGAGCGTGTTGAGATGGGCCCCACTCACTGCATCCCACAGTCGAAGAGTCTCATCATCGGATCCAGACACAATTCGTGTGCCATCAGGCGAGAATGCAACAGACAGGACATTGCCAGAATGGCCCTTGAGCGTGTCGAGATGGGCGCCGCTCACTGCATCCCACAGTTGAAGAGTCTTGTCGATGGATCCAGACACGATTCGTGTGCCATCAGGTGAGAATGCGACAGAAAGAACTGAGCCGGAATGGCCATTGAGCGTATCGAGATGGGCACCACTCACTGCATCCCACAGTCGAAGAATCTTGTCGTTGTCGTTGTCACGGTGGGCATCAGATACGATTCGTGTGCCATCAGGTGAGAATGCGACATACAGAACTGGGTCAGAATGGCCTTTGAGCGTGTTGAGATTGGCACCGCTCACTGCATCCCACAGTCGAAGAGTCTTGTCGTAGGATCCAGACACGATTCGTGTGCCGTCAGGTGAGAATGCAACAGACAGAACAGGGGCAGAATGACCCTTGAGCGTGTTGAGATGGGCGCCGCTCACATCCCACAGTCGAAGAGTCTCGTCGAAGGATCCAGACACGATTCGTGTGCCATCGGGTGAGAATGCAACAGAGTAAACGCTGTCAGAATGGCCCTTGAGCTTGTTGAGATGGGCACTGCTTCCTGCATCCCATAGTCGAAGAGTCTTGTCATCGGATCCAGACACAATTTGTGTGCCATCAAGTGAGAATGCGACAGAAAGAACTGAGCCGGAATGGCCATTGAGCGTATTGAGATGGGCGCCGGTCACTGCATCCGACAGTTGAAGATTGTCGGAATTAGACACAATTCGTGTGCCATCAGCTGAGAATGCGATAGACCTAACTGGGCCAGAATGACCCTTGAGCGTGTTGAGATGGGCGCCGCTAACTGCATCCCACAGTCGAAGAGTCTCGTCATTGGATCCAGACGCGATTCGTGTGCCATCAGGTGAGAATGCAACAGACAGAACTTTCTTAGAATGGCCCTTGAGGGTGTTGAGAAGGGCGCCGCTCACTGCATCCCTCAGTCGAACAGTCTTGTCGGCGGATCCAGACACGATTCGTGTGCCATCAGGTGAGAATGCAACAGAATGACCCTTGAACGTGCTGAGATGGCCACCGCTCACTGCATCCCACAGTCGAAGAGTCTTGTCGGCGGATCCAGACACGATTCGTGTGCCATCAGGTGAAAATGCGACAGACCGAACTACGCCAGAATGGCCCGTGAGCGTGTTGAGATGGGCCCCACTCACTGCATCCCACAGTCGAAGAGTCTTGTCGAAGGATCCAGACACGATTCGTGTGCCATCAGGTGAGAATGCAACAGACAGGACTTTGCCAGAATGGCCCTCAAGCGTGTTGATATGGGCGCCGCTCACTGCATCCCACAGTCGAAGAGTCTCGTCATCGGATCCAGACACGATTCGTGTGCCATCAAGTGAGAATGCGACAGAAAGAACTGAGCCGGAATGGCCATTGAGCGTATCGAGATGGGCGCCACTCACTGCATCCCACAGTCGAAGAGTCTTGTCAGCGGATCCAGACATGATTCGTGTGCCATCAGGTGAGAATGCAACAGATGAAACTGAGCTGGAATGCCCATCCATAGTCCGAACACAAGGGCTCCAAGTCTCGTCTATACAATTATTTGTCCTGCTTAATGGTAAACTTTTGTGCTCGTACTGGGTCCAGAGAGTTGTCTGCCTTGGGGTAAAATGTAATGCCGAGTGATACACTTGGAGACAAGAAATATCCAGGATCGAGAAAAATTCACGAGTAAACCGCTCGCAATCATGCAGTAAATCAACAACATTGCGTAAGTCAACGAGGTCCTTTTTCTGTGACATATTAAATAAGCTAAGTCTTAGACGCATGCGAAAACACAAAGCACATACCAACAGAAATTCCTTTGCAGCATGTAAACCGACCAAAGTATTTCGAAGCTCCCCTAACAGGCTACAAGCTTCAATCCAGTAAAGAAGATACTTATTGCAAAACTCCTTCAGGAGGGAGACCAGAGTATCCGAGACCAGGGCACGGGTAAGGTGGAACATCCAATGACGGCATGCATACTGAATATGAGGCAAAATATTGTCCGCAATACGTGAATGTAAACCATCGACTTCACTATTTAGTATACATGGATTGTTGATTCCACATATATCTTGTTTGAGTGACTGCATAGCTTCGAGACACCGAATTGCAAGTAATGTATGCTGTTTCTCGCTGTCCACTCTAAAGTTCGCATCATGGCACCGATTGGAATCTGTTATGAAATCGACGAATGATGGATGGTGTAGCCGAATCAATTGGGTGTCGCGGTCTGGTAAAATAAGAATGGAATGAAGATGTACCAGAGTTTGTCGGATGGTTGAGGGAGTCAAACCGAGCAGGTTCTCCAGATAAACCGGGGAAAGCGGCTCTTGTAGGGAAACGATGGTGCCGAGAATCATTTTCAGTCGACCTGATAGTAGAACTGAAATATCTGGGAATACGTGCATAAGGACTTGAGTGTACAATTTATCAAGATGATGATAGGGGGATGATTGTGCATTGGCATTCAATTCTTTCGCGCTGAGGAGACGTGTGAGTTGACCTTGTGGATCAGAATCATTTCGTTCTTCGATAAACTTGATCGAGGTCGCTGCAAAAATAAAGAGGCCAAAGGATAGAGTCGCCAGTGCCTCGACATCCTCCTCCGACGGCCATGAACTATCGAGGCCATAACGCTCCCTGATATCTTGGAGAGCTGACAAGAGATAGCGTTTGATGTCTTGTCGCACAACGCTTAGCTCCAGTTTGTGCAAGACTAGACATTGTGACGCTGCGTTGAGATGACCCGACTTATGGGCAAAGACAGAGGTGATGGACTGTTCCGGTCGACTAGTTACCAAAATCCTCAGCGGTGAGAGTTCGGAAACATAACGAGAGAGTGAGGATAGGATGATGGATGTGGTGCCCATGTCCTTGCATTCGTCGAGAGCATCTATCACAATGAGACATAAACGGAACGAGTCACGAGTACATCGAAGAGGTTTTATGATAAGTTCTTCTAGTTGATAAGGGACGCTCGCAGAGGCTAGGTGAGGGTTCGACTGAAGAACCTCCGCTAGCTGGACCCCAAAGGACGGAAATGTTTGCCCGAGATGATGGGCAATGGATGCAAAGATCAGGTTCGGATTACTTCTGTCTGCAAAGTCGCGAGAGCAGAAGAAGCTTGTAACAGGGATTCCACGCCTTTTGCATTCATCGGCGAAAGTATATGAAAGCGTAGTCTTCCCCGTTCCAGCCGAACCATTTATCCAAAATATGGGGGTATTGGGAACGTTGCTATCGCTGGCATCTTCAACACCTATCCACGAACGGAGTTGACCTAGCACATCTACTCTCGTTCCATCAAAACATCGTGTTATTTTCTGCGCATCGAGGGATTCAAATGAGGCGGAAAAAACCATAGGTGGGCGACCGTCTTGGACGT
Organism: Phlegmacium glaucopus; assembly: GCA_015039465.1. Classification (NCBI taxonomy): domain Eukaryota; kingdom Fungi; phylum Basidiomycota; class Agaricomycetes; order Agaricales; family Cortinariaceae; genus Phlegmacium; species Phlegmacium glaucopus. The sequence continues at coordinate 233,242 of MU130013.1, read as the reverse complement.
ATCAGGTGAGGGCTGCACATGTAAGGAGGAGGTTAACGAATAGTTACCTTTCACGTCTAATTTTGCCATCATTCCCTAGCCAAAATCTAAGATAGCACCAGGATACTTCATTTCGAAGGAACATACCTGAAGTCCGTCGTTCAAGGTTTCCTGTACATTGTCGCGTTTTCCTTCAAGCGTGGTGGTGGCATCTGTCAGCTGCTGTAAATCAATTCGTTTCAGACTGAATGGTTGTTAGATGAACAGAAAGATAAGCTAACATCTAGCGAGAACTCCACCGCAAGCATTGTTTCTATCTGGTTTCAAGCTATATTAGTCAGGATAAGACCGATAAGGATGTGTGCCCACCTTGAAGTTTTCGATAGACGATGAAATTGCCTGGACATGACAAGCTATAGACGCTGCATCGTTGGCGTAGTTAAAAGTTCGTCCCACCATCCCACGGGAAGCAAGCTTCTTCACGTCGGCTGCAATCGCAATCCATTTACTGAAAGTCATTAATCAGGGCAGTGAATTTGAGCCAGTCATGGAAAAGCCTGCCTTGATAGATGATCTATTCGATCCTGCATCGATTTGGAGGGTGTTCCTGCGTTCTTCTTCGATTTCTCGAGGACGTCTGTAAGCTCACTAATCCGAACTGCAAGTTGCTCTAGATCGTCCACATTTTGAGATATTTTCTATTTATTCGTTAATAGGCGCAATCATAAGGCAATTTATAACTGTACCCTGATTACATTGATAACAAAAAGGAGGCCCTCTACGCCGACCTTCAATCCGGGAACCGCAACGACACCTGCTGGCCCTTTGAAAAGATTGAGAATTAATTGCAGGCCATCAACCGCGGTGCTGCTTGCACGAGCCAGCCGGTTTGTAGTTTCGGCGGGTGGAAAAAACTTGGATTTTACTTTGGCTTTGAAGGATTGGACTTTCGAATTCGACATAGTGAAGGAAGAAGCGAAAGGGTTATTGTGGGATCTGTCCTGAAAAAGACCTTGCTTGCGGTGATATTTTCGTAATGAATCTACCCTTACTAAGGCATTTGGGCACTCTTCAATACCCTGGAAAATCCAGAAAAGGAAGAACATTATTTCGAACCAATGAATCCATTGGCACGAGCCGATTACGCTTGTTCCAAGTCGCCCGCCAGTGAATCCCAGTGAATTGAATTTCTAACTCTAAACTATTGACACTGGCAGGTAGGGTCCTGTGCCGAAGTGCCGCATGGATACCGTCCTAATCTGGTACTAGACCTGTCACTCCTTTGGCCCTGACAAATCTGAATCAGCATTCATAAAACGTCACCAGGGTCGTTAAGATTTCTAACCGTACCATACACTTCGTAAAGGTTCTTACCTTTGCGTGTGCATCTTGAGCTTGAGTACAAAGGCCCTCGCAGTATGTATCGATGCATTTGTGCATGTGATGTTCGTTGTTGCGATGCAAAACGAGTTTGGCATGTTCTCTTTGTCAAATTGAAGTTCATGTCACAACGCTCACCGCTCTACAGCAGAGTGTTGTAAGGCTTGTAGATAGATGTGGCATCGAACTTGAAGGTGGACCGGATATCCATGTGGATATCATGGTGTGGGAATGAAGAAGAACGGTATGGAAAGTGGGACTGATCTGCTCAAAGTTTGCACATGCCGGCCGAATGCCGATGGCTGCTACCTTAGTTTAAATTTTATATTCAATATTCAATATATGATATCAGATATCTTCCATTGCTATTGTCGTTTTCACTCTGCAAAAGTAACGCACCTTGGCCCAAAAGAGCTTCGATCAAGTACGTGAATGGCGAAAGGCGATACATCCATCGCCACCAACCCAATAGCCTGAAAGGTTGCAAGACGCCATTGCTGAAAATACATTTGGTCAGCTTACCAGTAATGATGCGCTACCCTAAGGACAAACGAAAAAAGTAAAGAAAACATAAGGCTAGCGATTTCGGCAGTGGGACTCATCGAAGCAACAGCCAATGCGATTGTCGTGTAATAAATCGGGAAACAGACGCCATACATGAGATATGTGAATCCTGCGCGAGAGTCTTCAAAGCCAACGGTCCAGTACCAGCACAAGAAGAAGAGCGTTGACCCTAAGATGTTCCATGGGAGTTCCATAACGACCTGAGCCGTGGTCAGAGCTGACCAGTGGTACATGCGACTTGAACGTTCTCGGATTTCATAAATGTCGCGCATCTAGGCAATCCTTGTCAACCGTATTATCAAGGTAAAGTAGGCCAATGTAAACTGTACGTTGATATAAGGCACATGCAGTTGACCACCTAACGGAGCACTCTGCGATTCAGAGCATAAGCCATTCATCAGGTACCCGAATAAAAAAAAGGACAAACCAGGATAGTACCCATGAAGATGGCCTATTAAGGTCGAATAAGAAGATAGCCAATAACGTTATCGTAAGAATACATACAAAAAGTTTATTTTGTGTTCCTTGAATCGTGTTCTTAGACTTGAAGAAAGTGAAACCGATGAAAAGGCCTCCGATAATGTTCAAAGTAAGTTTCGACATGAGGTACGTGGGGTCACGCCAATAAGCCAAGTTTTGTCGTCGCAGAAGAACACGAGTTTGATATGTCCATGGAGTTGCGAACTGGGTCGTCACAGCTGCTGCAACTGGAGGATGTGATCGTCCTTCCACATGAAGTTCATCGATTTTGTCTTCCGAGGTTTGATGTTCCTTAGAATTGAGCCATACGTCATGCCAATCTCTATCCGTGACAGCAGTGGCTCCTGCGCCGATAACATCAAGCATATATTCCGCTCTACGCCAACAATTAGAGGAGGGATTCAGTGGATGATAAGACGCGAAAAACGTACGGGTTCTCTCCGGGCCTGCACTTCCGTGCCCCTGCAGTCTCGAAGTAGGAGATGATCGACTGGGCTCCTTTTCCAACATCGCCGAAATAAACGGTTTGTCCTCCTTTTCGCAGCAGTAATAATCGATCAAACACCTGCAGATACAAAGTTCAGCACACTCTAAAACGTAAAAGCCCCTTAGTGACTCACCTGGAAAAGTTCTGCGGAAGGCTAGAATCGAAAAGTTAACAACTAGTTGACTATGCACAAGGTTCCAGATTGATTAATTACCTGATGAATGCTGTATAAAAAAAAGATATATGAGAAGAATACTCGTCGTTAGGACAGTTGAACGCTCACGTGCACAACACAGATTGCCCGTTATCTGCAAGGCTGCGTAGAAATTTCATGATTACCCAAGCACTTTGTGAATCAAGACCTGACGTTGGCTCATCCAAAAAGAGCAGCAATGATGGCTATATAAATTTTATTTAACAGCAGTATCTCAATCTGAAAATTGATACTTGCCTTGGCAGCAAGTTCAACCCCAATGGTGGTTCTTTTCCTCTGTTCAATACCGAGTGACCCAACCATGGCGTCGGCGAATGGTTCAAGCCCGCACATAACTAAACATTTTTCGGGGCTAGAGACATATGAGTTTATATATACTGATGACGTTTCTTGATACTTACTAGGCGATCTTTTCCGACGTAGGTACTGATGCTGGTTGACGAAGTTGGGCAGAGAGTACTAAAGCCTCGCGTACAGTAGTGAGAGGCACGTGAGTATCCATCTGCTGGCAGTAACCTGTTTGAGCCTGAAAATTGATAGGCAAAGCTTGACCATTAAAGAACCGATCTCCCGTAACGACGCCAGTTCCAATACGTTCAGCAAGAACATTCAAGAGAGTGGTCTTGAGACAAAAGAAAAGACAACATTAAAAATCAGGACGCGCACGGATTTTGAAATGATTTACCTTGCCAGCACCCGATTCTCCCATCAAAGCGGTCAACTTTCCCGGAGCGACGAACCTCGAAACGTCGTCTAGCAATAAACGATGATCTCCAGAAACAGAAACAGTATAGTTGAGGTGTCTCCACGAAAATGTATTCATCATTTTAGGCTGCTCGTGCATTGCTTGATTCTTCTCATTTGACTCTTCAGATCCTGCGGACGACGATGGACCGGTAGCAACCTGAACCTTCTCTTCATCGTCGATAACAGCAGCATTAACCTGCTTAAGAACATGTGCCTTTGAACCCCGTTTGAACAATATGGTTGAGCCCTGCCCAGTCCCACTGGTATTGAATTCAGTGAAGATCAGAAGGCACAGAACGAAGAATATAGCAAAAGAAAGGAGGATTCCAAAGTTCTAGAACGTTGATCAGATTACGAACAGAAAAAAAGGGGTATTAAGCACGTACTCTCCACAGATTTGAGTAATGATAATCGAAGGACAGGGCCAGATAAGAATTTCCACTAACTGTCGCCTGACCAGGCTGTGACCCAACGACAGTACAAACTTGGTTGGCCAAAGAGATGTCTTCATAGCCTGGACCTGATGGTACGAGAGTCGAGCAAACTCCATTCAAGGTATGGAATTCGTTGGTCATGAGACCTTCGAAAGCATATCGGATGGGCTGTACAAATATTCATGAGATTCCAAGAATGATTGTAGAATATTAGAACATACATTGATGTATGAGATCCAACGAAGGGAACCAATCATGGAAGGTTTAGGAATCTGATAACCCGTGTAGAAAGACAACGCAAGAAGCAGAACCCCACCTATGGCCTGAGCAGGTGCCGCTTTCTTGAAAGCCGCAGCCAAGCCACGAAAGAAGGCTTTCATGGCTAAAGCCACCACGAAGATGAATACAAAATAGGTACTGTGTCACGGATCGATCAAAATCAAGATAAATCCACGATAAAAGGAAACGCACAAGAATTGAGCAGCAGATGTTTGAAGCCCCACGATAGAATATACAATGATCGCAAACAGGATAATGGTTGCAAGAGTAAAAGGGACGTCAACCAGGGTTAGGGCTATGGCCTCTACCATTGGGTGATACATAGCTGCCTTCTGGTGTCGAAGAATGATAGGTCGTTGAGCAAACAGTGCCGGTATCTCGGACATGCTGAAAAGAGCTGGTACGAAGACGGAACTAATAGAGATGGATCAGGAAAGATTGGTTGATATGATCAACGTCTGACTTACAAGAAGATAACACCTCCGCGAGAGAAATACGCAGCTGTCGAGTCCGGCGTGTGTATGAAAGTAGTCCCAAGAATGATTGCTTGGAATACAAAGGTCCTGTGTACAAGGTCAGTTCCTGAAAGTTATTCCATGGGAAAGATATCGCTGACATTGTGGATAAAGCTTGAGTAGTATAATTGCCTTGAATAATCTGTATCCTGCGAAGCATCACGATTCGTACTGCATCGGAATCGAAATCGTATATGGACTCTATAAAATCAATCAAATAACGCAACAACATTTGGATTGATTTACGAACCGTGCGACGGGTATGACGGGCGTGCTCCGCCTTCGCGCTCTCCTTGTAAGCAACCTTCCTATCATGCTTGTCCACGTTCGCCGCCTTGTATAGCCCTATATCTTCAAGGTTCATCTTCCTGATCTCCGAGTTTTTAAAATACTCTTCGAATTCAACGGCTGTCTGAGGGATGGGGTGATTCTTCAATTCTGGGCTTTTTCTATCATCGTCCTTCAAGACCATCCTTCTCCCAAGTGGGTCTGTGACAGAGACTAGGAAGTCTGGCGTAGTCTGGCGATTGGCAGGAACGTAACCCATGTCGATGAAATATTGCCGAGCAAGGCCGATAGGACCAAAATAAACCATCCTTCCTTCGTAGATGAGGCAAACTTTATCGAAAACATCCCAAAGAGACTCTCCAGCCTGGTATATAGACACGATGGTGGTATTACGAACGAGATCTGTGGCAATTCGCAAGGCACGGACAAATTCAAGAGCCGTGCTGGAGTCAAGACCGCGAGTGGAGCTGCGATATCAACTCGGTTGTTAAATCGACGCCCAAACCGAATATCGAAAATGCTTGACTGATCAAACTTCTGGTAGCCAGAGTCTCACTGATTCTGTAGAAGACGGGTCAAAAAATGCAAAATGCATGAAGAAAGGAAAGTATGCATACGAAACACGCTTTTTTTCACCCCCACTTACTCCTCGTATAGCAGCATCTCCAACTGGCGTATTTTTGACGTGGTTGAGACCAAATATAGTGGAATATATATCGGTGACCCTGCGAGTATATTGACTCCTAGAAACGTCTGTGATACGTGAATGGGGTGCTCGGGTTTTCGCAGCAAAGTGGAGAGTTTGATCAACGGTTAGGGTTGGAAAGTGTAGTTTCTCTTCTCAAGGTGCGACAAGTTCCGCTGCAGATAATGCTAAGAGAATGCGGTATGGGTCAGAGAGCCGTCATAGCGCCACTGCAAGTCATAACGGGACTTCTGCTAC
>MU130013.1:205506-223529 GCA_015039465.1 Phlegmacium glaucopus | reverse complement strand
TATGGGAAAAACCTTCCTCCCCCCCCATCCAGTTTTACGGAATTTAAAAAAATGGCTGGGGCAACAGCGCGTGGTTATGACTAACCATCGCACTCTTCTTTCGAATTTTCAGCGGTAGTACTTTTATTCGCCTGAAACTTAAACTAATGGATAAAACCTTCGCCGGGACTTAGCGCAAGGACCAGTTGTTTTGGTAAGCAAGTTGCTATTGTAGGAGTAACGAGTAGTATGAGAGTTACAGAAGGTGATACGAGAGGTAGTAAATGTGATAACTGTACGAGGAATTGTAGATGGTAGGTAAACAAGGAACCGATCACTATGTCGTTTCGCTAGTTAGATGATAAGCGTAGCCAGTAGCCGAGCGCAAACTAGCATAGATACCGGGTAGTAAAGTTCTTGCCGGGCAAATACCTACGTAGTCGATGTAGAGGGTAATACATTTTCCGAAACAGTAACAACAACACCGATACCTGGGTGTTCAAAAAGGGAGTCGATAGATAGAACGGTATGGAGCGAGGACCTAGAGTGAATCAGGGGATAGGAGTGAATAGATGGAGAATAGAATAGTAAGTGACGGTTTCGGTAGGAAGTGCACCATGGACTTCGGAAGGGTGGGAGAAATACTGTTAAATCCTTCAGGTCCTCCTAGTGCTGATTCGTCCTTAACGTCTACTTAGTCGTCGTCTCCTAATAAGAGCGTCACACAGTTCACAATAGTTCCGACGCGCTGTACCCTAGTACCCGTTCATCACAAAAGAGCCCTTGTGCCGACGCGGAAAGTTCACAACTGAGTCCTGGAAAGTGTAAAAACTGTACTGGTGTGCGGATACCTCAACCATATAAAAACGATAACCTGATACATGTGACGGAAGAAAAGAAAAGAGAGCGTGAAACTGTGAAATGTCTAAAAAAACCAACAAGGAAGAAGAAAAGGTAACAAGAAAAGAAGAGCGTCGACAGGAGAGAAGTAGAAAGAAGGAAACTGTCACGCATGAAAGAAAGAAAAGATAACAAGATGTATCGGAGTAGAAATCCCATATTCATGACGAGAAAACATGGTCCTATCCATCAAGATAAAGTTAAGTAAGAATGAGGGGTTGAAAGTAGTAGAGTCACCTTAAGGTCACTTAAGGAGGGAGTTCAAGCGAAAAAGACGGGAAATTGACAGTTAGATAGGGGTGACAGTTAATGATATCAGAACGACTTCTGAGGGAGAATAAGAAGGAGTAGGAGAAGGAATTGGGGAGACTCAAGCGAAAAAGTCAGGAAATGACAGTTGGGTGACAGTTGACGATATCAGAATGACTTCTGAGAAGTGGGAGAGATAAGTAGGAGTAGGAACAGGAGTGGAGATGAGAACGAGGGATAGAGACACACAATGTTCAGTTCCAATGTGGAAAGGATTTACTTGTTGTCCCTCCGAAAACTGAATTTCTGACCAGGTAACGAGAGACCAACCACAAATATATTGTTGTGTTTGTTACTAAATATCACTTAAGTGTCACGAAGAAATCTTCGTGAAGCACTACTGGTTTAGCTAGTTCTAGAAAAGCATGAACCTACGTGCGATGTAACCTAGTCAACTTTCGACGATAGTATAGAAACTTAAACAGTACGTACGACTTTTTGGGTGACAAATGGCTGAAGGGCAAGTAAACCTTCTAGTCGTTAACCACATGAAACCAGGTCTACTGTTACGACTACTCCAACACCTCTCCCCACTTTGGTCCGTTTTCGTCCAAATTAGGTATGTTTTGATGGGATGTGGTTGGATCATCCAGTTATAGGTGGTCTCCATATGTTTTCTGACTCTCCATATGCTTTTTAACAATCTTTTATCACTTAAAAACATAAATAACCATGCCCAGAAGGCAAATATGAACTGTATTTAGCTATGTTATGATGATACAGGGGCAGAAATACTGTCTAGTAGCAGGAAATGTGTGTTTAAAGTGATAATAGAAAAAAATTTTAAGCCCTCAGCAGGTACCCCCCCCCCCCTCCTCGGGTCACGGACTAAAATCCTGGGACCCCCTTGAACAGTAAGTAATAATAACTACAACTTAGCTCAATGGCAAGGTCGTGCCAATGCTGACTAAACTGGTTTTAATTTGAGACCAGAATCTGACCATCTTGAGACCCAAAATTCCAATTAGAGCCATGTTAAAAACATATGACTAGTCGACCTTGTGTTCATCAATTTCATAGTCATGTGGTAGTCAAAAATTTTGCAATTTAGTCTAGTCACTGCTGGCACGGGAGTATTGACAGCTAATGAAAATGTTTGGGAAATTTTTTGATCATTGTTTAAATTTTGCAATCATTTACCTTGGGTAATAAATAATTTAAAAATGAATCATTTCCCTGATGGGAAATTTATTGGAGTATGCAACATACAAGGTTAATTTTGTCAATTGTAAAATTAATTGTTTTGGTCAAATTTGTGGGACTTGAAGATAAATGAAGAAGGAAAAAAATGTCCAAAATTTGCCAAAATGGGATATAAAACAATTGCGGGAAGTAAAAAATCCAAACAAAATGATACGTATGTCCAAAAAAGTTACAACCCGAGAATGAAAGATTCATCAACACATTTTGGTAATCATGAAATATTTTTGTAAATGAAGTATTCAACAAATATCTAAATTAATTGCCCCCTGAAGTCATCGCCACCAGAAACAATCAGCAACTCACCAAGATCTTTGAAGAAAAAAAAAGAAAAAAATTGTGGTGCCTTTCGAAATGTTCAGCCTTTGAAAAAGTGGATCCATGTGAGAAAAAAATGTACATTATACCATATGCATTGAAGATGAAGGTGAAGATGAAGGACATTCAGTCAAAGCAAGATTTTGACTCGTCTCGAATACGCTGTGTGACTTGTTTCCAGACCTTGGATCCTTTCAATTTGGACCGCCAGGTACGTTGTGTAATTGGAACACCAGTCTTTTGGCCTGTCAGTATATCCTTCACTCGTTGTTGGTACCAAACTTCATCCCACTCAGTCCAGTGTCCCCAATTAAGCGCATTGGCATTGGGATTATCCCAATGGACAGGAGTTGGCCACCAAGAAACATCCGCCATCTGAGAGCCATTACCTGTAACAACACCAGTAAAAACAGTAAGAACATAGATAGAAAAATAATGAAGGTGACATACCGGTGTAGCAGTGGTACAAACTGCATATTGTAATGATCTTGTCGTCCGTGAGCTTATCATCCCAATATATGATACCTGCTTTATCCGTGAAAGAAAACCCTTGGCGATGTATGGTCACCGCAGATGATGGTCCAAGTGCCGTGGAATCATGGCTAAGGTGTTCTTTCGCGATCCGACCTACAACTCCACCTTCCAGCAGCGCAGCACGTCCTCGAGGAGATGAGAGAAGCCTTGCCCGTTCTTGAACATACGAGTGGTAATCGGACACATTGAAGGTGTAATCCTGGACACGGATGGGGATCACAGTGTGAACAGTTTTGATGCTCGATGGGACGGAAGCGGATGACAAAGGCTGCAGCATACAGAAGCGGATGCCTTCATCGATAAGAACATATCCCAGCGATATGGCAGAAAAGTCCTTTTCAATCAAGAGGCGGTAAACAAAGAGGGTGTCAGCAGCAGTGGTCAGGGCAATAGTCCAGGGACAGTGGGGTTCATCGGTAAGACTGGGAGGACACAAGAAGAAAAGATCGTCATTTTGTTTTGAGATAATTTGGCTTGAATAACGTGAATCCACACACCTACGATTACCAGGATGAAGATCCCATAGTTCCAAGCTTGGACCAGCTGCCGATCGAAGCCCCTGGAGGAACGTCAAGATAGGCGTGGCCAGATCTGCTGATGGAGGGTTTTTGCTAATATTGAGGCCAACATTCTTGATGTTTTCTTCCCATTCTTTGGGGTCCACTGGGGGACCTGGTTGCAAGGGCAGGGGAGGGACGAAACCATAATGGAAAGCCAAGTAACCTAATAGTCTTCAATTGAGATTATCATTTATTTTTAAAAAAAAAGAAACAAACCTAGTATGTCGGAGCTATCTTGGGTAAGATCGAGCTTAGAAAGAGTATCCAAAGAATATGAAATAAACAGTTTCTTGAACCGTTCAGAAGGTTGCATTGCATAGAGTTGACGAACTCGGTCTCGGCAGAACGCTTCATGCGCTGCTTGTTCCGAAGTGCCTTGATCATCGGCAATAGCAGGAGGCATCGGAGAGGCAAACACAGACCCATCATTGTTGTTGTTGTCGTCTGGCAGGCTGAAGTAATTGCAAGCATCCCATACATTACTGTACAAGTTGTAGACCAGTTGCGAACTTGAGTAAGAAGAAAGGATATCTTCACCCTCTCGTCTGGTGACTCTAGTGCAGACAAGTTGGTGAGGGTCTTCATCGCTCCAATCCCAGAGAAAGACGTCAACTTTTCTGATGGGTGGCTTTCTCTTGCGATTGAGACAAGTCTGACGTTGCTCTGTCGATTCATTTGCAAATATTTTCTTGTTAAGCGCTGATATGATTTAAATCTGCATAAGCATGGTTTTTGCAATTTTTATCTATTATTTCAGCATAAATATTAATTATTGCACCAATAACTGGTTAATACAACTGATAATAGACAAGGGAATCAGAGTTGTTTACCCTACAACTGCTGATTAGACCTATTACTGTGTGACTTAAATGCATATAGTTAATAAGTGTGGTCAATAGACTATCATTTGTTACACTACAAATTGCATGGTCTGGATTAAAACCAATAAATCCATGAATATCCTTATAGACTTGGCACAGGAAAAGTTAAATAAACAATATTGGGTTAGCAATGTCATGGGGTGTGATTTTGGAGCAACAGAATATTATTAATAAATATTCAGGGGAAGTTGGTGCCCTAGCAACAGTGGAAGCAGAATAACCAAGATAGTGGAACCATGTGATTGTGTGGGAATCATGATGATTAAGGATAGGGGGAGTGCTGAACAATCATAAAGATTGTTTCCAGGCACAATAGGCACAGTTACCATCAAGAGGGGTGGAAACTACCTAAAATTAGGAACATGGGGCTAAAAATAGAACAACCCCTATGTTTCCAGGAACAATGAGTGCACATGGTGCCAGAACCAAAGTAAGGGTACCAGGAACCAGTATATCTATTTTTGGACATTATCTATTTTTAAATATCTCAAATGTATAAAATACCTCCCAGGGTTTGTAAATAGTCAGAAAATTGGATTCTTTCTTTCCCCCCCTCATTTGCAACCTAGTACAGCTCACTGTCTTAGACATTGAGCAAGAACACTTGTCTTTGAGTAGTGGACTTGAAAATAAATCAGTTTCTCAGAGTTGTTTGACTTGTTGCAATAATTGTTGAATTGTTGTAAAAGTTGTTGTTGTGTTAAAGTCATAGCAGAAGCAAGAGGGCTTCTTGTGTATGCAATTGTGTTAAAGTCATAGCAGAAGTTTGAGTCTTCTTGTGTATGCAATTGTGTTGAAGTTGTAACAAAGTCTTGGGCTTTTGTGTACACAAATTGTAAATCAATCAGAGAAGTCTTGGTAATTCTTCTACTGATTGTTGGTGCAAGCCATAAATTGCAAAACCACTTTACAAGTTTTGATCATCCTTTAATTGATCCAAATTATTATTATCGTTGTGTGTGTTTAGTTGAAGTGAATTCAAAATATTGGAAAGGTTATACTTTCTAGAAAACCCAACTTGCATTATTAAGATTGTATAAAGTATTGATTGAGTGATTGTTTTGAGTAGAGATTTATAATCTTGAAAATACACCTTTTCTCAACAACCTCTGTGCAGTTACATCAGCGCATCACAAGTGTCAAAGAATTTGAGCCATGGTTTCGTCGCAATGTAAGCGTTTCGAATTGCCTGAAAGGTGGCTCTGGATACATCAGACGCCGCTAAGCCTTCATGGGTCCCATGTGACTGCTGTTCATCATCACAAATTTGGGATGGTGGGTGTTCCCACAATTGCGGATAGGCCACAGCAGATGTAGAAGTCGAAGGCAGAAGGGCAGAAGGCAGAATGGCGGTTGGTGCTCGGATTATGATCGTAGCAGCAGCTTGTAAGAGTTCTGGGGGGGGCTGAAGATATGCAAGCTGAGGTCTCTCCCTGACTGCCTTTTGATGCCTGTCTGTCCATGGGTACCAGACGGGAACATTCAAGGAAGTGTACCACATCACTTGGGGTTGACCGTCCTTTTGATTCTCAAGGAAGTCAACAAATATGCCAACACGAGGTGGCAATACCTCAAAAAATCGCATACAGTGGATGCTTGCAAGCTAGAGAGTCAGGACTGCGAAATTCCCTTAGATTCGAGATAGGTGAACCATTTGGGAATCTTGATGTTCACATTGTCATGTTCAAAGTACGCAAGGAGAAATGATAGCTGGGCCATCCACACAACAAACCAGTCTTGTGCTGTTGTAACTCGAAGACAAGCAGCACGGGGATTGTTGAAAGGGAGGCGGTAGCTGAGGTGTGAAGGGGTGATTGGAGTTAAGGAGGGACCGAGGAGGAAGTTTTTGTTACTTTTCAAAAGAGAGTTGACAAGGATTAGTAAATCCTCTAGATCCATCCATTGTGCAACCTTTTCAGACCTGAGGACAAACTTTCCAGTGTGTTCCGAAGAAGGACAAATATACGCTGATATATCGCGAAGAGAGCCGAATGCAGCTCCATCGAAACGTGGTATTAAGGGAACAAAAGCCAAAAAACCATATGGCATTGTCCACCACTGAGGGTGTTGAAATTGGTCGAGTTGAGCATTTTGTTGCGTGAATTGATATCGGCCAGGATCAGTTCGAGCAGGAACAAGATGTGACAGCTGCAGTTGGGGGAGTAGTAGATAGTGCTGTCGTGTAAAAAAGCAAGGCCATTGGAATTATTCATTGAATGATTAGAAGAGTTGGAATGTCAGAGGTTCGAAGTTGAATGTTTAGGAGTTCACTAAACGGTGTTCTATAGGGCAACCGCAGAACGTCGTTTGAAATCGGACAATTGTACTGGGGCAACCAGCACAATCGGGAGTGGGAGTGGGAGTGGGAGTGGGAGTTGAGAAGGAACGGTGATTGTGTGACTAAACAGTGTTCTATAGGGCAACCACAGAACATCGCTTTGAGATCGGACAATTGTACTGGGGCAACCAGCACAATTGGGAGTAGGAGTGGGAGTTGAGAAGGAACGGTGATTGTGTGATGTTAGTAAAAAAAAAAAGATGTGACTAAGCAAGATGTCACGTACTAACTCACTCATCGTCTCAACTCACTCATCAACTTTCATCATCGCTGTGAGCTGGTTGCCCCAGTTTACATCAATGACTGCCTCGAACGTCAACTATAATATGGTTGCCCCATATTATAGTAGTGTCTTATTCAAAATACTCGGAACAATCGACCAACCATCTGATAATTCTAAAGGAAATCCAAGCTTTTTTTGCCACACAAACCCATCCTTGTCCTTCGTCTCTCTCTCATCTTCCAACTCCTCCTCATCCATAAATGAGTTCCATGGTGTGTACACCAACTTAATTTCAGGCTGCGGCAACCTGTTTTCGAGAGCGCTGATGTACCTGCAGTGGGGACAGACCGCAAGTAGTACGTAGTTCGTGGGGTTGATGTAGTTCTCTTCAGTAGGTGATAGTGAGGTTTTATGAGGTGCGAAGGTTTGCTTTAAAGTGCGAGATAATGCGCAGAAAAAGCGAAGCCTGCAGGATGATTTTGAAGGAGTGCAAGAGTAGCTTAGCACGACGTTCCAAAGGTGGGATCAAAAGTGTGGTAATTTGTCCATTCTCCTCTCCTCCTTTACCCTACTTGCTACTGCTAATAATATAGTAACTAGCAATAGCTAAGTGCGGAAAGGTGAAACAGGAATGTAAAATGTGGGTTAAAGCGGAGTCACATGGGTCTGGTATTTTGGGAATGAAACATAGGAGATAAGAGCCAAATAAAGGAGACAAGATAAAAATAAAGGTGATGAGTAATACAGTCACCTGAGTGACCTTTGTTGGAGTCGTGTTTAAAGATTGCAAGAACAGCTGGCAACTGCGAATGATAATGCGAATGTTGGTGATGACTGCAAGTATCTGCGATGATCTGCAAGTATTCTGCGATGATCTGCGAGTATGTGCAATGATCTGCGATGACCTGCAATGATCTGCAATGATCTGCAATGACCTGCAATGACCTGCAATGATCTGCAAGTATCCGCAACGATATGTGAGCATCCGCGAGTATACTGCAAAGGTTGTGAAACCGCAAAAATGGTGTGTTTACATCCCTAGACGTCTCCTGGGTCCTATCAGCGCAACTCATCATCTTCAAGTTTTTGCTAGCCGTCTGTTTTCAAATGTTATCTGATATTCCAAGCTACACGGAGAACTTTACACATACCTGGAAGAGGAATGGCGTCTAAAAATTCCAGGTCGACATCATCAAGACGAGCAGGATAAGAATGTTTACTGACACTCCAATTCTGTTCAATGTCTGGCCTTCTTCTGCAGAAACGTTAGCCCTCTTAACCTGTACTCAGTTAGTCATTATCTCCAGTTTACGACGTCTCCTCACCTTTTTTTCCCAAATAATGATTTCCGATGATACAGCTGAACTTCCACTTGCAATGAAGTGGGTGTCTGTAGTAGTCACGGTCTATGGCCTTGGTAAGGTTCCCTGAATGACTATTAATTGTGAATCTTACATTGAGTGCCTGTATAGCAGTCAGAACGACCCGCTTGTCTTATAATCTGCAAAGGGATAGGCGAATGCTGTTGAAAAAATGTATATTTTTCCATGATCACTTCCGCACGCAACAATGGAAGAATCTTCAGCAAAGACCCCAACTTTGATGCATCTTTTCTTTGTCGGGATCGCAAATGTATAAGATGGTGATGATCGTGGTAAGTCATAGAGATCAAATCCTTTTGAAAGATTATCAACTAATAACAGTTTCTCCCGGGAGCAGATGCTCGCATGACCACTAGAGTATGGTTATTCATATGACTGGAGTCTAGTTTCTGAACTGAATGACTCACATGCCAGACTTCAGTAACTTCTGCCAGTCTTCTTTCCCAGATTCAACATCACGACATATCCTAAGTTATATCAATTAGGTGTCAATCTGTAGTGTAAGTACAACTCACATCTCTCCCACTTCTAACACAAAAATTAATATTTTTTCATAGTCCTCGTAGAATTTGATAGCATGCGCGATAGAAACCTTCTTATCGGCATTGACGGTGTTCCTCCATAACATTATCATTGTTCCTGGTTACCCAAGTAACGTAATCTCATGTTGTTAATAAGATACAAGTTACTTACCATGTTTTCCCAACTCGTAGAGTGTGATATGGCCGTGGTGACTAGAAACCGCCAGACGTGATTGGGTTGAATCAAAGGCTATAGCTTCGACAGGGTCACTTGGTTCAAATGCTCGGGTGCTGGCTAATTCGAGCATTGGGGTCTAGAAGAGTCAGGTCAATCCTTGGTTTCTTTGTATAACGAGTGCACTCACATCTATTCTAGAGCGTCGGTATATGACAACTAGGCCACGACCAGTGCCAAAAGCAATTGGCTGCAGGTCCTCATTGCTTTGTCCTCCAAGCCACACAAGACAGGTTATCTGGCCCCATCTTTTCCCGTGATCTTCGATAATCTGGCGACATTTTCTTGTTGGTATATCCCAAATTCGGATGGTCTCATTGTCGCCACCACTCGCCAGGAGCTCCCCATTATGATTGAATGACAGACAGTTTATTGGACCTTTTGTCCCATTGAACTTGGTATACCGTATATATTTCTAGTCCCAAGTTTGAACCCATGATCATTGCACCAGAAATATAACAACATACCTCTCCTCCAGAGCCGAAGGTGCCAGTAAGAAGCTTAAAGGCCTCGATTAGCAAGTTGGTGAACATGTTTATGCAGTTGACAGTTGTTGAGGTGTTTCGTAGATATAGGTAACAACTAGATTTCATGCTCCAACATTATTTATCTTTTGGTATCTAATTGTGTTAGCTCGTATTGTAGCTCATATTGTAGCTCATATTGTAGCTCGTATTGTCAAATCTAATTGTATTTGTGTACAAAAATTGACAACTCTGATAGCGATCTGAGTGTCCAACGCCCGCTGGGGGCATTTCCATTATTGGCACCAAGCGTGCATGACTAACAAAGCCTTGGCAACAAGAATACAATGTGGCTGGTACTTTGTCGCACTATATAGATTCAAATATGATTTATTTCATGTGTGTACAGTACAAGGACATGAATACAAGGCAGCAGAGGTCTTTACACTCCCCCACAAGATCTGATCAGAACTGATCAGAACTGGTCAGATTCTGATCAGATTCTGACCAATCACCTTGCCAGCCAAATTGGCAGGTAATAGGACAAATTTTTCTGATCAGAATCTGATCAGATTCATCAATTCTGATCAGATGCTCAGAATCTGACCACTCAATTTTCCGAGTGAAATCCGATAAGTTCTGACCAGAATTGAAATTCTTAGAAAATAAATCATTAAATATATGAGTAGTTGATGGCAATGCCTTGCTGCCATCAAAATTCTGTATTTTGTTCAGTGCGAGGGGTGTGATCACATGACGTGATCACATGTGATGTGCGCATCAATGTGTTGATTTCATTCTCTGTTTCTCACACCGTCACACGGCCAGTAACGACGACCACAGACGATGCTGGGCATCGTCTGTGGTCATAATAAGGTAAGTCGATTATTATATCGACCTTTATTATATGCTAATGCCCACTAAAACACAACAGTATTGAATAACAATGAATAACAACAGATGACGATGGCAGCACAACAACAACAACAACTGCCACGTAACAATGGTAACCCCCCCTCAGGGGGTTTTTTTATTTATTTCATTCTTAATTCATTACTAATGCCTTATTATAGTCCAGGTACGACATACGACAACGATTACGAACACCGAACAACCCATACGATGAACAATGGGTACAACACGTACAACACGTACAACAACAACCTACGACACCTGCAACGATGGCGTACGATGCCTACAACGAAATGACGACAACTACAATGACAGTGGTGGTGGTGACAGCCACGTAACAACGGTAAACCCCCCTCACCAGAGGGGGGTATTTTTTTTTATCTATTTTAATCCGCTATTAATGTTATATTAGGTCATTTACAATGTACAACAACAATAACAAATGACAAACGACACGTAACACAACACCCAGACGCCTACAGACGCATACAACAACACCCACCCACATATGACGACCCCCACACGCGTCCAGTGACGACCAGACATGTCCAGCTATGCCCACATGTGTACGAAGACCCCCGGACACATACGGACACATACAATGATACCCACACACGTACAACAACCCCCGGACATGTCCAGCTACATCCACACGTATACGAAGACACGCGTACGTGTACGACGACACCTACATACACGTACGACACCCACACACATACAATGACACCCACACACATCCAGTGGCACCCACACACCCAAACGACGACCACCCATGACACCCACCCCCCCCCACCTCATTTTTTGCTATGACGACAACAGCCCCTTATGGGGTTTCCCTTTATTTTAATATGGCAATGACAACAACCCCACTGGGTTTTTTTTTTTACTTTTTACTTTTTACATTTTATAGGCTACGAAAATGACTCCAGCAGCCCCCCTCTCACTGGGGTATTTATCTTGATATTTTACTAGGCTATTAGTATTATTAATAATGAAAAAATAATATTGAATTTTTTGAATCCAAGAAGTTTGAGAAAATAGAATTTCTACTTAGAATCTTCTTAAAAATTATTGTCCAAGTAAGATTGTGGTCAGATTCTGATCAGATTCTGATCAGATCTTGTGGGGGACAGTAAAGTACTGGGTTCAGAAGGCAGCCACCTCTTCCCAAGTGGCATTCTTGCATGCCTTATAGCAAGCTTTCTGTGTTTAAACATAAGAAAATGGCTTTGGTCAGATAAAATGAGGATGTACAAAGTCAGCTTTGTGCATTTCCATGATGCTGTGAATCGTGCCAGCTCTCAATCCTTTGTGGACCAGGGCATCCAGTTGGATCAGGGCATGAACAATTTGACTTGGGGTGCTGAAAGGCATTGGATCGGGTTATTGTTGTTGTAAGGCTCAAGTTACTGGTGGAGTTTTACAGGGTGGCCGGTGTCAAAGGGTAAAAAGATGTGGTCACCTTTTATGGGCTTGAACCACAGTCACGTGATGTAACAATCTTGATTCAACAAAGATGCATACACAGTCATGTGACTGGCATCCAAATCCAGATATCAACAATTGCACATGACTACTGTGAAGGAATGTGAGCATCAACATCTCAATCTCATTCAACCAACACCTCAGCATAAGATTTAACACTCCACAGGCTTAACCACATGAAACACTCTATGAGGTCCATTGCCAGTCCATTGCCTGACCCTGCGTCAGCTCCCCCTAGCACACCGGCTGGCACCATTCCAATACCTGAAGGTTTTTCCCTCATTGATGGCCCCTGCAATGGAAAATATCTGGTACCATCCTACCCAACACAACATGCAACTAATTATATGCACCTGCATGAGAGGTCTTTACACTAAGCCACTAATTCCGATCAGACTCAAATTTGGCTGGAGCACCAGCCATTTTCAAGTTTTGAGTCCAAGCCCAGTCTGAGTTCAGTCCGAGTAAATTGCTCGGACTTACTCGGAATCTGATCGGACTGTGTTTCATTGGATTCTGATCGGACTTACTCAGACTCAGTCCAAGTAAATTGCTTAGACTACTTGTTTGTACCCATGTTTGTCCTCTTCCCACACAGACTATTGGTCACATGATCACAGATAAGCATGATTTCAAGCATATGGGTCAGAGTAGATTACATAAGATTCCAAAAAAGGAAATTGTTTTAGGACCCTGAATATGTTTAAATTCTATTAATAGCAGCTCTCCTTATTGAGAAAATTGCAAAATACTTTCCTGGACGCAGCGGTTAAACATTCTATATGAAAATTCAAGGTCTTTGCTGTGATCCAACAGATCTGATCAGATCTGAGCAGATTTGGCAGGCATTCTGAGCAGATCTGAGCAGAATGGAAATGATATACCTCCCTAACCTTAATAAAACCCTAACCAAACCCTAACTCAAACCTTAACCAAACCTTAACCAAACCTTAACCAAACCTTAACTCAAACCTTAACTCAAACCTTAACCAAACCTTAACAAACCTTAACCAAACCTTAACAGAAGTAGCTAGTAGGTCTCTATTTTCTCAGATCCACTTAGATCCACTCAGAATCTGAGCAGATCTGAGCAGATCTGGTTGGATATAACAATTCTGATCAGATCTGGTGGGGGACAGAAAAGTACTGGAAATTTCATAAATTCTACATAAATTCTAAGGGACTCCCAGGGCCTCCTGATGTGATTTAATCCAGATGGTCAATGCACCAGGATGCACTAAAGGTGTCAAGATCATTTTTCTTGATGCAGTCCGAGTTCAGTCCGAGCTGAGTCCGAGCTGAGTCCGAGTCCAAGTAAAAAAATTACTTGGACTCGGACTCAGCTCGGACTCAGCTCGGACTGAACTCGGACTGACTCGGACTGAACTCGGACTTTTGATGTTTTTACTCGGACTACTCGGATTCCAATCAGATTCCGATCGGATTACTCGGATTCCGATCGGACTGGTGGGTGAGTGTGAAGTCTTGCTGCATGATGACACTGATGATAATCAATCCAGCCACATAATATCCCCTGGTATAAATCATTGTTTGTGTTGTTATATAATACCAACCAGAGAGCAGTGGACTAGTCTTTAAGTCACAAGCCTCCCTGTTGTTTGTTTGTGGAAGGTATAACCTTGACTTGTAACACACTTGAAAGGGGACTGAGGTGAGGATAGAGGATGAGGATGAGGATAAATAAGAGAGAGTCTTTGGTGAGACTATAGTGGATGACAGTAGGAGACAGTGACAGTAAAAGGTTGAAAAAGTGAACGTAAGGGAGGAATTCACTGGAATCCCACTGAGATGATGATGGTTAAGAACTAAGAACTAAATTGGGGGAAAACTAGGAGGAACTACCTATCCTGGTACAAAAGAGCAGTATTTATACCCTAAGGTAGAACAATAAAAAGAAAGAAGTATGTGCTGTCGAAGGAAGAAAGATCAAGAGATGACAGCTGCAAGAAGAAAAGAACATGGAAAAGAAGAAAGAACAATAAAAAAATCTGTAAAATGTCAAAGTGTGAGAGAAAAGAAGAAAGGCAGTGTGTATACTCCAATAGCAAAAATATATCACTCCATAGCCATGTGGTCATGTCAAAAATGTGAAAGGTCCTGAGTCAACACTTGAAAGGCACAGCCTTGTTCCCAAGAAAATACCACCTGCCCATGATCCCATGTCGTGCAGCCTTGATAACACTTGACATACTGCAAGAATAATCCTCTGCTGATTCATCTGCAACTCCTGCTTAGTCATGATCCTTCTGGACTTCCTAAAGTGCCATAAAGATGATGGAGAGGATCCAGGTACTGCATGAATGTTGCTTTTGGCAGTGAGTGCTGAACTTTACACTCCCCCATGTCTTCCTCCAGGAATCTGCCTGGACTGCCTGGAATCCTCCAGGAATCCAGGAATTCCTGATAAATGAGGATATTCCTCATGGATTCCAGGTGGATTCCAGGTGGATTCCTGGGATTTGTCAGGGGATAACCCTGAGGTACATACCATATTCACTGTTCATATTTTATTCTGATTTTGACTTGCTTACATACTTGTTTGCTATTGTTTGGCTACCACCTTATTTCAAGTAGTAGTCAATAATTACTGTCCTTATCTCATTATTAACTGGAACCCCCTACTTTACTAGCTTGTTGCTATTGTCACCTAGTCTTTATAGACTCCCCACTCTCCCTAGAGTCCTTTCTCCTCTTATATGTAGGTTGCCCTAACAGGATTCCTAGTTAATTCCTGGCAGATTCCTGGTAATTCCTGGTATTCCTGGTGGAATTCTGGTGGATTCTGGTGAAATCAGCTAAGTCATTGACTTGTTTTATTTCATTTTAATTTTTCCTTTATTTTAATTTTTTATTGCAAGATATATTATATACAAGTAATTAATAACATATTATTCACTTATTAATAACCTATTAAATAAACTAAAAATGTCCATGGTTATGATTGTAGTATATTAAAATTAAAATAAGCCCTGGTGAGGGGGTTGTCATTGTGTTACATTCTGTCATACGTTACTCCGGTCCAGCTCTGTCGGAGCTGTCTCCAGTAGTCCGTACTCTGTACAGTGCTTTCCCTCACATCCTGAACTACTCTTCCTACGTTCAACTCCAAGACCTTTCTGTGTCATTCCAGCTCCTCTGTCTATACTCCAAACCCATTACCACTTCTTTGTCACTACCACTATTCTTTGTCATTGTCTTTCCCACCATCAGTCAGCATACCCATCATGGATTATTCACCCAAGAATGCAGGACCTTCCGGGAGCAGAACACAGCACTTATATTTATATTCTATATTTCGGTTGCTATTCCTTTCATTATTTAAGTACTCGAAACTTGTATGTTTTCCTTAGTTCAAATATCAACTTAGTTTCCTCCTCTTGTTTGTCCTCTAAGTCACTGAGGTCTTCCGTCTTATTCCTTTCTCTTCCAGTTCCGAAATCAGGACACTATAGGAGCTGGGCAGCACAGCACATACGCTGAGGCCAAAGTCCTTTCTGTTATTTGTTCCGGTTCCGTTCTGTCTGTTCTGGAGTAACTCTGACGTGACTCCCTTGTTTTAAACTTAACACATTGTCATTGTCTGAGGGCTGTGGTAGCATATTAAATAAAAATAAACCCCCCATGAGGGGGGGTCATTGTCATCGTTCGCATAGGTCATCACTTGCGTGTGTTGTCGACTGTCTGTGTCATTGTTCATACATGTCATTGTTTGGGTGTGTTGTTTGGGTGTTGCCAACATGGGTCCTTGTTGTCATACCTGTTGTCATAGTAATTAAAATACAGAATAAAATATAAAATATAAAAATAACCCCCCAGTGAGGAGGGTGGTGGTGGTCATGCATGGTGGTGGTCGTCCTGGTGGCCGTCCTGGTAGCATACTAAAATAAATAAAATAAAAATAACCCCCCCTTGTACAGGGGTAGCTGTCATTGTCCATTGTCATCTGTTGGAGTAAAATGAACCCCCCATATGGGGGGAGTAGCTGTCATCATTTGAAGCATAAAGATTAAAAACAAAACCCCCCTGGTGAAGGGGGGGTGAGGGTGGTGGTGGATGGGAGGGAGGTTGTTGTTGTTGTTGTTGTATGCTGCTGGTAGTTGTTAATGAATCAAAATAAATAATAATAAAATTTTTAAAAAACTGAAAACCCCCCCAGTTAGAGGGTAGCCATTGTTGTCACCATCACTGTTGTTGGCCATTGTTGGCCATTGTTGGCCGTTGTTGGCCGTTGTTGTCCTTGGTTGTCCTTGGTTGTCATCATTGTCCTTGTCCTCAGTTGTCCTCCTCCTTGTCCTTGTTATTTTTGTAGTTCTAGGGTGGTTGTGATGGTGATGGTGGTGGTTGTGAGATGATGGAGTATTACTAACATTTGTTGATCTGGGAAATATTGTCACATGCAGTCAGGTGACCACACCTCATGGCCTGAACAAAATTCAAAATTTAAATAGCAGCAAGGCATTGCCACCTTTAATATATGAATTATAATTCACTTATATGTAGTATGAATTACATGTTTTAGTGTTTTACTTTTAAATATTAATAATATGTAATATGTAATGGTAGTACCAGGAATTCCAAGGATTCCAGGTGGATTCCAGGTGGATTCTGTGCTAGGAATTCCTGGTATAAATTTCCTTGAGTACCGGGAATCCACCTGGAATCCACCTGGATTAGGAAGAGCAAGGAATGTCAATTTCAGAGGAAATTGGCTGATAGGAAATTCCTCCCAGAATGCTCCAGGAATGCTCCAGGAATAGGTAGGAATCCACCAGAAATCCTCCAGGAAGATGTGGGGGAGTGTAAAGACCTCCATGAAGATCATGTGTTGTGCTTGCTTAAACACTCTGTCAAGCCTTCTTTTGTCAGAAGGCAATGAAATTGTTGGGCTCAAAATTTAAAAAATGCTTATTCCCATTGCTGATGATGGTTACATATTCAGCAACCATCTCTAGACTTGCTTTGTCCTATGTTGATGCAATCTATATTGGAAAACCAAATACAACATTTGAGATACATCTTCATTAGACAGACCTATGGCATCCTCTCTGGCATCAAAATTCCCTGTTCCAGTCCAATTTTCCTGCCCAAAAATGAATACAAATTGCATTTAATATCTATCATACACTGTTTCTTGTATTTTAAGAAATATGTACTGCTGGGGCCAGGTATTGACTGCAGTTCTGGAACTTGCAAGACCTCTGGCAACCCTCTCTGACATCAGCCCATCAGGAAAAATGATTTTGGCCTTAGGTAGCCTTGGGTAATTTGTTAGTGTCACATCACTACCCAGGACATCCCAGGACATCCCAGGACACCCTAGGACACCCCAGGACAACCTAAGACAGCATAGATAAAATTTTAGAGTGTCACACACATGCTCAGGACACCTTTAGTGCATCCTGTGCATTGACCATCTGGATTAAATCATATCAGGAGGTCCTGGGAGTCCCTTAGAATTTATGAATTTTGCTAGACAATGTTTAACCACTGCGTCCAGGAATGTATTTTGCAATTTTCTCAATAAGGAGAGCTGCTATTAATATAATTTCAACATATTCAGGGTCCTAAAACAATTCTCTACCATCTTTAAAAAATTTCTTTTTTGGGAATTTATGTAATCTACCCTGACCCAGTACCATATGCTTGAAATCATGCTTATCTGTGATCATGTGACCAATGGTCTGTGTGCCATCCAAAAGATATATAAACCACCCACAATTTTGTTTTCTTATTTCCTACTTCCCCAGTATTATACTAGTAT
>MU130013.1:179865-205406 GCA_015039465.1 Phlegmacium glaucopus | reverse complement strand
TTGTTTTAGGACCCTGAATATGTTTAAATTCTATTAATAGCAGCTCTCCTTATTGAGAAAATTGCAAAATACTTTCCTGGACGCAGCGGTTAAACATTCTATATGAAAATTCAAGGTCTTTGCTGTGATCCAACAGATCTGATCAGATCTGAGCAGATTTGGCAGGCATTCTGAGCAGATCTGAGCAGAATGGAAATGATATACCTCCCTAACCTTAATAAAACCCTAACCAAACCCTAACTCAAACCTTAACCAAACCTTAACCAAACCTTAACCAAACCTTAACTCAAACCTTAACTCAAACCTTAACCAAACCTTAACAAACCTTAACCAAACCTTAACAGAAGTAGCTAGTAGGTCTCTATTTTCTCAGATCCACTTAGATCCACTCAGAATCTGAGCAGATCTGAGCAGATCTGGTTGGATATAACAATTCTGATCAGATCTGGTGGGGGACAGAAAAGTACTGGAAATTTCATAAATTCTACATAAATTCTAAGGGACTCCCAGGGCCTCCTGATGTGATTTAATCCAGATGGTCAATGCACCAGGATGCACTAAAGGTGTCAAGATCATTTTTCTTGATGCAGTCCGAGTTCAGTCCGAGCTGAGTCCGAGCTGAGTCCGAGTCCAAGTAAAAAAATTACTTGGACTCGGACTCAGCTCGGACTCAGCTCGGACTGAACTCGGACTGACTCGGACTGAACTCGGACTTTTGATGTTTTTACTCGGACTACTCGGATTCCAATCAGATTCCGATCGGATTACTCGGATTCCGATCGGACTGGTGGGTGAGTGTGAAGTCTTGCTGCATGATGACACTGATGATAATCAATCCAGCCACATAATATCCCCTGGTATAAATCATTGTTTGTGTTGTTATATAATACCAACCAGAGAGCAGTGGACTAGTCTTTAAGTCACAAGCCTCCCTGTTGTTTGTTTGTGGAAGGTATAACCTTGACTTGTAACACACTTGAAAGGGGACTGAGGTGAGGATAGAGGATGAGGATGAGGATAAATAAGAGAGAGTCTTTGGTGAGACTATAGTGGATGACAGTAGGAGACAGTGACAGTAAAAGGTTGAAAAAGTGAACGTAAGGGAGGAATTCACTGGAATCCCACTGAGATGATGATGGTTAAGAACTAAGAACTAAATTGGGGGAAAACTAGGAGGAACTACCTATCCTGGTACAAAAGAGCAGTATTTATACCCTAAGGTAGAACAATAAAAAGAAAGAAGTATGTGCTGTCGAAGGAAGAAAGATCAAGAGATGACAGCTGCAAGAAGAAAAGAACATGGAAAAGAAGAAAGAACAATAAAAAAATCTGTAAAATGTCAAAGTGTGAGAGAAAAGAAGAAAGGCAGTGTGTATACTCCAATAGCAAAAATATATCACTCCATAGCCATGTGGTCATGTCAAAAATGTGAAAGGTCCTGAGTCAACACTTGAAAGGCACAGCCTTGTTCCCAAGAAAATACCACCTGCCCATGATCCCATGTCGTGCAGCCTTGATAACACTTGACATACTGCAAGAATAATCCTCTGCTGATTCATCTGCAACTCCTGCTTAGTCATGATCCTTCTGGACTTCCTAAAGTGCCATAAAGATGATGGAGAGGATCCAGGTACTGCATGAATGTTGCTTTTGGCAGTGAGTGCTGAACTTTACACTCCCCCATGTCTTCCTCCAGGAATCTGCCTGGACTGCCTGGAATCCTCCAGGAATCCAGGAATTCCTGATAAATGAGGATATTCCTCATGGATTCCAGGTGGATTCCAGGTGGATTCCTGGGATTTGTCAGGGGATAACCCTGAGGTACATACCATATTCACTGTTCATATTTTATTCTGATTTTGACTTGCTTACATACTTGTTTGCTATTGTTTGGCTACCACCTTATTTCAAGTAGTAGTCAATAATTACTGTCCTTATCTCATTATTAACTGGAACCCCCTACTTTACTAGCTTGTTGCTATTGTCACCTAGTCTTTATAGACTCCCCACTCTCCCTAGAGTCCTTTCTCCTCTTATATGTAGGTTGCCCTAACAGGATTCCTAGTTAATTCCTGGCAGATTCCTGGTAATTCCTGGTATTCCTGGTGGAATTCTGGTGGATTCTGGTGAAATCAGCTAAGTCATTGACTTGTTTTATTTCATTTTAATTTTTCCTTTATTTTAATTTTTTATTGCAAGATATATTATATACAAGTAATTAATAACATATTATTCACTTATTAATAACCTATTAAATAAACTAAAAATGTCCATGGTTATGATTGTAGTATATTAAAATTAAAATAAGCCCTGGTGAGGGGGTTGTCATTGTGTTACATTCTGTCATACGTTACTCCGGTCCAGCTCTGTCGGAGCTGTCTCCAGTAGTCCGTACTCTGTACAGTGCTTTCCCTCACATCCTGAACTACTCTTCCTACGTTCAACTCCAAGACCTTTCTGTGTCATTCCAGCTCCTCTGTCTATACTCCAAACCCATTACCACTTCTTTGTCACTACCACTATTCTTTGTCATTGTCTTTCCCACCATCAGTCAGCATACCCATCATGGATTATTCACCCAAGAATGCAGGACCTTCCGGGAGCAGAACACAGCACTTATATTTATATTCTATATTTCGGTTGCTATTCCTTTCATTATTTAAGTACTCGAAACTTGTATGTTTTCCTTAGTTCAAATATCAACTTAGTTTCCTCCTCTTGTTTGTCCTCTAAGTCACTGAGGTCTTCCGTCTTATTCCTTTCTCTTCCAGTTCCGAAATCAGGACACTATAGGAGCTGGGCAGCACAGCACATACGCTGAGGCCAAAGTCCTTTCTGTTATTTGTTCCGGTTCCGTTCTGTCTGTTCTGGAGTAACTCTGACGTGACTCCCTTGTTTTAAACTTAACACATTGTCATTGTCTGAGGGCTGTGGTAGCATATTAAATAAAAATAAACCCCCCATGAGGGGGGGTCATTGTCATCGTTCGCATAGGTCATCACTTGCGTGTGTTGTCGACTGTCTGTGTCATTGTTCATACATGTCATTGTTTGGGTGTGTTGTTTGGGTGTTGCCAACATGGGTCCTTGTTGTCATACCTGTTGTCATAGTAATTAAAATACAGAATAAAATATAAAATATAAAAATAACCCCCCAGTGAGGAGGGTGGTGGTGGTCATGCATGGTGGTGGTCGTCCTGGTGGCCGTCCTGGTAGCATACTAAAATAAATAAAATAAAAATAACCCCCCCTTGTACAGGGGTAGCTGTCATTGTCCATTGTCATCTGTTGGAGTAAAATGAACCCCCCATATGGGGGGAGTAGCTGTCATCATTTGAAGCATAAAGATTAAAAACAAAACCCCCCTGGTGAAGGGGGGGTGAGGGTGGTGGTGGATGGGAGGGAGGTTGTTGTTGTTGTTGTTGTATGCTGCTGGTAGTTGTTAATGAATCAAAATAAATAATAATAAAATTTTTAAAAAACTGAAAACCCCCCCAGTTAGAGGGTAGCCATTGTTGTCACCATCACTGTTGTTGGCCATTGTTGGCCATTGTTGGCCGTTGTTGGCCGTTGTTGTCCTTGGTTGTCCTTGGTTGTCATCATTGTCCTTGTCCTCAGTTGTCCTCCTCCTTGTCCTTGTTATTTTTGTAGTTCTAGGGTGGTTGTGATGGTGATGGTGGTGGTTGTGAGATGATGGAGTATTACTAACATTTGTTGATCTGGGAAATATTGTCACATGCAGTCAGGTGACCACACCTCATGGCCTGAACAAAATTCAAAATTTAAATAGCAGCAAGGCATTGCCACCTTTAATATATGAATTATAATTCACTTATATGTAGTATGAATTACATGTTTTAGTGTTTTACTTTTAAATATTAATAATATGTAATATGTAATGGTAGTACCAGGAATTCCAAGGATTCCAGGTGGATTCCAGGTGGATTCTGTGCTAGGAATTCCTGGTATAAATTTCCTTGAGTACCGGGAATCCACCTGGAATCCACCTGGATTAGGAAGAGCAAGGAATGTCAATTTCAGAGGAAATTGGCTGATAGGAAATTCCTCCCAGAATGCTCCAGGAATGCTCCAGGAATAGGTAGGAATCCACCAGAAATCCTCCAGGAAGATGTGGGGGAGTGTAAAGACCTCCATGAAGATCATGTGTTGTGCTTGCTTAAACACTCTGTCAAGCCTTCTTTTGTCAGAAGGCAATGAAATTGTTGGGCTCAAAATTTAAAAAATGCTTATTCCCATTGCTGATGATGGTTACATATTCAGCAACCATCTCTAGACTTGCTTTGTCCTATGTTGATGCAATCTATATTGGAAAACCAAATACAACATTTGAGATACATCTTCATTAGACAGACCTATGGCATCCTCTCTGGCATCAAAATTCCCTGTTCCAGTCCAATTTTCCTGCCCAAAAATGAATACAAATTGCATTTAATATCTATCATACACTGTTTCTTGTATTTTAAGAAATATGTACTGCTGGGGCCAGGTATTGACTGCAGTTCTGGAACTTGCAAGACCTCTGGCAACCCTCTCTGACATCAGCCCATCAGGAAAAATGATTTTGGCCTTAGGTAGCCTTGGGTAATTTGTTAGTGTCACATCACTACCCAGGACATCCCAGGACATCCCAGGACACCCTAGGACACCCCAGGACAACCTAAGACAGCATAGATAAAATTTTAGAGTGTCACACACATGCTCAGGACACCTTTAGTGCATCCTGTGCATTGACCATCTGGATTAAATCATATCAGGAGGTCCTGGGAGTCCCTTAGAATTTATGAATTTTGCTAGACAATGTTTAACCACTGCGTCCAGGAATGTATTTTGCAATTTTCTCAATAAGGAGAGCTGCCATTAATATAATTTAAACATATTCAGGGTCCTAAAACAATTCTCTACCATCTTTAAAAAATTTCCTTTTTTGGAATTTATGTAATCTACCCTGACCCAGTACCATATGCTTGAAATCATGCTTATCTGTGATCATGTGACCAATGGTCTGTGTGCCATCCAAAAGATATATAAACCACCCACAATTTTGTTTTCTTATTTCCTACTTCCCCAGTATTATATATGTACTAGTATATTTATGTATCACTGTTTTATTATTATTTTATTACTAGTATATATGATGTTTAGAATAAGTGAATATAATTTTATTATTATTATTATTATTCTGTTGTGTGAGACTATTCAAATATCTGGTTTATATATGTTTTCTAGCATCAGATCCAAAGGGACTAAGGTTGCCTCAGGATGCTCTCAGGTTGCCACAGGATGGCCTGAGACTTTTATACATAGGTAACTTGCACCTGGGGGTGACCTCTTGACCTGAGCGCCCTGAGCTGCCTGGGGCACCCCAGGACAGCCTAGGGCAGAAGTCATTTTTCCTGATGCCTTCTCTATCAAAGTCCAATTTTCATGCTCAAAAATGAATACAAAGTGCATTTCATATCCATAATACACTATTTGTGGTGTTTAAAAAATATGTACTGCTGGTGCCAGGTATTGGGCCTGGTCCCAGAACCAGCATGACCTCTGGCACCCTCTCTGGGATCAGCCTCCTATATTACAGTCCAATTTTCCTGCTCAAAAATGAGTACAAAGTACATTTAATATCCATAATACACTGTGTCTCATATTTTAAAAAATATGTACTGCTGCTGCTGGGTATTGAGTCTGGTCCCAGAACTGGCATGACCTCTGGCACCCTCTCTGGCATCAGTGTTCTCTATCACAGTCCAATTTTCCTGCTCAAAAATGAATACAAATTTCATTGAATATCTATAATACACTGTTTCTCATATTTTAAAAATATGTACTGCCAGTGCTGGGTATTGAGTCCAGTCCCAGACCTGGAATGACCTCCAGCACCCTCTCTGGCATCAGCCTTCTCTATCACAGTCCAATTTTCCTGCTCAAAAATGAGTACAAATTGCATTTAATATCCATAATACACTGTTTCTCATATTTTTAAAATATTTACTGCCAGTGATACAGTATAAATGTGTATATGCACAGATATACTTATTTTTCCAGAAATATCCCTAATTTAATTATTAAAACTAAACTATGGGTGCAAACTGATACAGTAAAGGATCAATGGTATTGACTATACCAGTTGATCAAAACAGGCATTGCAATGAATAATTTATAACATAAGGCTGGAGATATTTATGGTATGAACTCACCTAATTATCATACTGTCTAATTATTCAGAATTTCCTGGCTAAAACCATGAATAACCATGACAGCCAACAAGGAATATATTGCAATATTATGTAATTACTAAGTCTACAATAAAGAAGGAAAGCTGTCCATGCATCAAAACCCTATGTATAAAGGCAGAAGATGAAGACTTGTACTTTAGCCAAAGTATAGTCACAAAAGTTACAAAAGTCACAAGAGTCACAAGAAGATCACACAATTAAACAAAAGAGAACTGGACAACCAGGTATAAACCCAAAGTGGATACATGCAGAATGGTTACAAATAAACACTTTACTCTCCCCCACACATTCCAAGTGGATCCAAGTGGATCTGAGCACTTTTTGAGTGTATTCCGAGCAGAATTTGCTTGGACTGCTAGGTATGGAACCTATATACCTCCCTAACCTTAACAAAACCTTAACAAAACCTTAACAAACTATATACCTCCCTAACCTTAACAGTATACCTCCCTAACCTTAACAGTATACCTCCCTAACCTTAACAGTATACCTCCCTAACCTTAACAGAACCTTAACAAAAACCTCAACAAAACTTTAACAAAAACCTTAAAAAAACCTTAACAAAACCTTAACAGAAGTATTTTCCCAATAAATTTGTGTCTTATTTGCTTGGATCCACTTGGAATCTGCTTGGAATCTGCTTGGAATCTGCTTGGAATGTGCTTGGAATGTGCTTGGACTCTGCTTGGACTCTGCTTGGATCTGCTTGGATCTGAGCGGAATGTGTGGGGGAGGGTAAAGTACTGAATAAATAACTGAATAACAATAAAGACAATAATGGGTTGTGGAGGGACTAATAACAGGTCACAGCAATCCTGCGCAACAATTACAAAAATAGTTTATTGTTTTATCTTGTATAAGTAGGATAGAAAAGTTTGTAAATAAATCATCAGATTGTAGCTTTCTTACCACCCACAAATATCAGTTAGTGTTAAAGAAATAAAGTAACAAACCTTTCAAATCAGTGAAGAAAGAATAGTATTTTATATAGTGTATTGGTTACACTATCAAATTTGCATTGGTTGCAGAAATTGTGAAGCATTTTATTAAGTGTATTGGTTACACTATTGGTTTATTGAAGTTAGTCTTTGGAAGTTGGATAAATATACATAGTTTTCACAACTTTAAAGTGAAATCATTCCTGTGTGAACTTATCAATAAATTGGAATGGTGTGTGGGATAGCCAGGAAAGTGGACTGAGAATGGCCAAAGCATGGTGAAAACATGATAGACCAATGGGAAACAACCTAAAACAACTGCTTGATGAAGAAAAACTGCAAATATTTGAGAGAGATATGTCCTGATGATGCTGAGAGACCAATGGTAATCAAAATGATGATGCCGAGCAGGAAGATGACAACGCGGACAAAAACAAATGGTACAACCTGAAAGAGCTCAAAAAGTAGTTGCGAAACAAGTGTTAAACAATGCAAAACAATGCAAAACTGGCTGAGATATGGTGTTGCTTTTCTGGTGGAGAGTAGGATGGGGAGGGGTACTTTGGTGAAGCTGGTTCTTGATGACAAACAGGCCAATTTGGATGATCATAGACGCATTGGAAAGGTATGATCGAGTGGATATCAGCATCAAAAATTGGAAAGACTGTGTGGAATGGATCTTGGGATATCGCTCTGAAACAAAAGGGGTGTCTCCAACACTAAAATTCCATATCTTCGGAACTAGTGTTTAAAAGTCTGGTCCGGTCTGGTTTTTTGACCCTCAAGGCCTTTAACCAAGACCGGACTGGACCGCTTCAGACCAGTTTACATCGGTTTTTTTCAGTCCTAGGACTGGTCCTGGTCCCAACTGGTCTTAATCAGTCTGTAACCGGTCTTCTGCTGACAAATATATATTTTTGTATCAAAAACGGTTGTTCAGTTTAATAATAGCTTCCGAACAAGCCCAAGAACGTTAAATTCCGTTAGGAGTTGGATTTTCTACAGTAATATTAGTAAAATGCCTTATTTTAGCAAATATTTTAGACTATTTTACACATCTATTTATTTCTCAGCCAGTTTTTATCGGAGTTTTATGATATTGGGCTCGTTGGAAAGGGGCAAATTAGGGCTACCCCTTTGCCAGTTCAGACCGGTCTGAACCTCAAAAGACCGGTGATTTGAGACCGGTCTTTTTCCAGTCTTTGCTTCTCAAAAATCAAAAGACCGGACCACTGGTCCGGTCTTTTTCCAGTCCAGTCCGGTCTGGAATTGTCTCCATATCCACTACTCCATATCTCCGGAACCGCTGCACGAAAGTAGGTGCATAAGGGCTCTAAATAAAGCTATTGACGAGGTGAATGTAGCGCAGGAAATAGTGTGGCGAATGGTGCGAGAATGACGAAGATCAAACAATAACATCTAGTAGGGCCTAGATATGACATGTGAATTTTGAAGGAAATGGGCCGAAATTGCAGGAAAAGGGTGATGTTATCCAGGAAAGGATGCTGGAATGGTTGGAGAGGTTTAGAATAGTGTTGAAAAGAGTGTGTGATGCACTAAAAATCATGCAGTTGGCTGAAAACTGAGAAAAAGATGATAAAAGACCAGACAACCCAACCAACAACACAGCCCCTTGCGGTGGGCTCCAGAATAATGCACTTGTGATGCTTTTATACATTGCAGTGGTGCAGTGCGAGGTCGTGGGCTGGTGTGGTTGAAGCAGTCTAGAGTAAAGGTCTGTTGTTATTACATGTCACAGTCACAGTAACTATCCACTTCAATTCCAAGTACAGAACATTGTCCAAGCTCATCAACGATACCGTCAACCAAGGGTGGTAATTCTTTGTGGGCTGTGCTGGGTGTGGTGAAGAATGCTCTGTGAGTGATGGAGATGGCAGGTGTGGGATATCTGGGTTTGAAACATTGAGTGCATCAGGAAAGATACTTTGGCTCTAAGAGTCTCTCAGAGCAACCTCAAAATTTTTAAGTGTATAAAATCATTAAAAAATGCATTTGAAACATTTTTTTTTTGAGTTTGGTCTGAGAGACTCCCAGAGTAGCTAGAGTGTCTTAGAGCTAAAGTGCTTTTCCTGATGTGGGGGTGGCAATAATGGCATGGGGATTCAGAACTATTTGGAGAGCCTGTTAGTAGTGTTTGGAAGTCCAGTTGCAGGACTGGAAAAAGACTGGAAAAGACCAGACCAGACTGCAAAAGACCGGACCAGCAGTCCGGTTTTTTTTGTTTTTGAGAAGCAAAGACTGGAAAGAGACCAGTCTTCCATCCTAGGACTGGTCTGAACCAGTAGTTTTGTAGCCCTTATTTTTCCCTTTCAAACGACATAAAGACCGTATTCATTGGTCAAATATTCACTGAGAAAAAAATAAAACAGTAAAAATGTACACAAAATAGTAGGAAACAAATAATATCATCATACAATTGTCAATTCCCAACAGAATTTAACGTTCTTGTGCTTATTCTACAGGTATAGATCACATCTACATATTTGTTTGATGTTATATATGAAAATATGTCCAGTATTTGTCAAAAGTCCGGTCCTGGACAGTCTTAGACGAGGACTGGTCCAGGACTGCAAAAAACCGATGTGGACCGGTCCCAATCAGTCCAGTCCGGTCTTTTGACCTTCTAGAAGCTTAGTGGACCGGTTGCAGTCCCAGTCCTGTCCAAAAATACCAAAAAAACAGACTGGACCGGACTTCCAAACACTACCTGTTAGAGGACACCCAATTTCAAACCCAACTCCCGACTCCCAATTGGGCTCAAACCCAATCTCACACCCAAACCCAATCATCCCAAACCCAAACCCACTCCCAACTCAACTCCCAAATATCTATATTCCACCTCATCAACAAACCTGATTCCTCACCCAAACCTGATCAGCCCCAACTCTACCAACTCCCGATTGGGCCTGACCCAAACCAAACTTACAACCTTACACTGTTATTCCATTATTTTATTATTTTTCATGACACCACTTTTATTATTTTATTCTCATATCATTTATTTATTTATTTTCATTTATCCATTTTGTCCATATCTGTACTTAAATACCTCCTCACCTTAGCAGGGATCCCTATCTTTTCCTTTTAGTATCCCCTGCTAGGTGAGTTAGTCATATAGTCATGCTTATAATATATTAATTTAGGATCCTCTGCTAGCTTGACTAAGTTGGCATCACAGCTGCCCTAACATCAGGAAAAGATCTCCCATAGGACCAATCCTGATTGGGACTTTACACCATAGCCCAATTCTCAGCCCCTGATTTGGGCCAAGCTGACTCAGTGCACTCCCCAATCAAGACTCCATCCTCACCTCCACAGCATGCATCGCCCAGCCATGCATCGCCTAGCAACTCCTTCTTCTCAATCACGGATGACAACCAAATTGTCCATGTGGCAATAGTAGCTACCATACAATATCATATTTCTAGGGAAATTGCCACAGACCTGTTGTGTTATTTGCCCAGGATTTAAGAAAGGCCAATCTTTCATTATTTCATTCCTTTCATTACTTTCATAACCCCCTTCTCTTTCATTTCTTTCCTTTCATTACTTTGATAACCCTCTGCTCTTTTATTACTTTCATAACCTCCTCTATTTCATTTCTTTCATAATCCTCTCCTTTCCATTTCTCTCATAACCCTCCACTCTCATTATTTCATAACATCCCATATATCAATGATATAAGTTAGGAACAAATAAAGGTACACATCCATTAAATGGCTCTATATTGAGTAATACCTTACATAAACTTCAAATTATGGCCTCTCACAGAAGTTCAGTTAGGGTTCAGGTTAGGGTCTGGTTAGAGTTAGGGAATATCAGTTATTTCAAGGAAGGTTATGAGTTAAGGTTAGGTTATGAAATAAATGAAAGCAGAGAGTTATGAAAGAAATGAAAGAACTAGATAGGTTATGAAAGATATGAAATAGGCAGGGTTATTAAAGTAATGAGAGGAATGAAATAATGAAAGATTGGCCTTTCTTAAATCCTGGGCAAATAACACAACAGGTCCATGGCAATTGCCCTGGAAATATGATAATGATGGTAGCTACCACTCCATGTGGAACAAGTGGTCGCCTCGTTGCAGGCTCAGGGCATTGAAACCCAAAACAAGTTTGAACAAATTATGGCAATGTTAAGCCAAATGAAGCCAACTCCTGTAAAATCACCTGTACCACAAAAATCTGACAACCTTCATAATACTTGTTGGGCCTGACCTGGACTGCCAGCCGAGTCTGATGGGGAATGCTCCAAAGGAATGGCATTCCTTCATTCATGCCAAACATACATTTGGCTCTGCCCTCATGAGTTTTCGGATGAACAAACCAAAATCATCTGGGCTATGTCCTATATGAAGTCTGGACAAGCATCAAAATGGACAGCTAGAGTATTCCGATAGGAAACTGACAACCCAGAGTCAAACTGATTCTTTGATTGGAGTGACTTTCAGGACGATTTAAAAAAAGAATTCTGCCAAGCAAACACAGACTTGGTTGCTATCAACCGACTAGAGTCTACTGGATATTTCCAGAAAAACTGGTCCTTGGAAGACTATGTAGATGAATTCCAGGACCTCATTGCAGACTCTGGGTACACTAACCCAAAGACCATTGTGGTGAAATTCTGGAGGGGCCTTAATGCCCAAATACAAAACTTGATTGCTACTATGGCTTTGGGAAGGCTGTCTGACACAGATCCAGCAGAATGGTATCAAATGGCCCAAACAGTAGATGGGAACAGGGCAACTAATGAGGCCTTTCAGTTGGCTTACAGAAGCTCAGCCCTGACTGTTTCTTGGCTGGTCAGCACCACTATACTCTGAATGAATGTGTCAGCCCCACCACCAAAGAATGCACATCTTGTCCCCACCCCTGGGAACAAGGTCTTTACATTAATCCACTAATTCCGATCAGACTCAAATTTGGCTGGAGCACCAGCCATTTTCAAGTTTTGAGTCTGAGTTCAGTCCAAGTGTTACAACTTCGAACAGTTCAGAAGGTTCTGACCGTAGACAGTCATATAAGAGATTGTTCGTTCATTCAATGAGCTCAAAAGACAATACTTTACAGTCCCCCACCCTTTCCAATTGGAATTCCAAATAATTCCAATTGTTTCCAGGATGTTTCCAAGGAATTCCAAATGTTTCCAAGTAAATCCAATTGTTTCCAAGATTATTTCCAATTTCATTCCAACTGTGTCCAAGGAATTCCAAATGTTTCCAAGGAATTCCAAATGTTTCCAAGAAATTCCAAATGTTTCCAAGGAATATCATCCAAATCCTCATCTTCCATCTCCTCTTGCATCTCCATTTCCACGCCCTTCTCCACTTTCGTCACCTCCTTCCGTTTCTTCTCCTCTTCTCTCCTTGCTTCATCCCATTTCTCCTTTTCTACCTCTCACCTAATTCACACCTCCATCCCCAACCTCATCTGCTCCTGCGTCTCCACCAGCTTCTGCAACAACCCACTAGTGATGCCAAAGTTCGGTTCAGTTCGGTTCTTCAACCATTTTTGAAGAACCGAGAACCGAACTGAAGGCTCTCTTGCTGAACTGAACCGGAACCAGAACCAGAACCAATAGAACCGGTTCTGTCGGTTCAGTCCGGTTCTAGTACCGGTTCGAACTGTTGAACTGAGAAAAAAAATCTCATAACTTATATTGTTTCAATGCGATGGGTGCTGGGGTACATTATTTTACTTTAATAAATTATTACTGCTAATTTCCGGGATGGCATTGTTGTTCATTCATTTGTTCATTGTTCATTGATTTGTTTGTCATCATTTATTTGTTTGTCGTTGTTTGTTCATTTGCTTGTTGTGTCTTAGTCTTGGACAGCAGTTGCAAGTAAACAATGGCGACTAAGAGCAGTAATGCGAAATGCACAATGTACAACTGCAGAAACCAAGATTTGTTATTGTTGGAATAAGTTCCTTAGCTGGCTTTCAATGTCTTCCACAGTTCATTTAATATCTATTAAAATGTCAATTCAGCTTGACCGTCATGCATATTCAGTGGATTTGACTCACATTTCTGAGGATCTAAAGGCACATAAAAGATTAAATAAATTTTAAAATGCAAGGAGAGGTATGACAAAGCAACATACTCTTGCTAAATTCCTTATCTCTTTGTTTCTGTGTAAACTTCTAGAACAAAGGTATGACAACCATGACAACTTTGTCTCTGATTGCATCTCTTCCATCAACATCATCTTCTAACACTAGTAGTGTTAGAAGACGACGTTGATATGATTTAAATCTGCATAAGCATGGTTTTTGCAATTTTTATCTATTATTTCAGCATAAATATTAATTAATGCACCAATAACTGGTTAATACAACTGATAATAAACAAGGGAATCAGAGTTGTCTACCCTACAACTGCTGATTAGACCTATTACTGTGTGACTTAAATGCATATAGTTAATAAGTGTGGTCAATAGACTATCATTTGTTACACTACAAATTGCATGTCTGGATTAAAACCAATAAATCCATGAATATCCTTATAGACTTGGCACAGGAAAAGTTAAATAAACAATATTGGGTTAGCAAATGTCATGGGGTGTGATTTTGGAGCAACAGAATATTATTAATAAATATTCAGGGGAAGGTTGGTGCCCTAGCAACAGTGGAAGCAGAATAACCAAGATAGTGGAACCATGTGATTGTGTGGGAATCATGATGATTAAGGATAGGGGGAGTGCTGAACAATCATAAAGATTGTTTCCAGGCACAATAGGCACAGTTCCCACCAAGAGGGGTGGAAACTACCTAAAATTAGGAACATGGGGCTAAAAATAGAACAACCCCTATGTTTCCAGGAACAATGAGTGCACATGGTGCCAGAACCAAAGTAAGGGTACCAGGAACCAGTATATCTATTTTTGGACATTATCTATTTTTAAGTATCTCAAATGTATAAAATACCTCCCAGGGTTTGTAAATAGTCAGAAAATTGGATTCTTTCTTTCCCCCCCTCATTTGCAACCTAGTACAGCTCACTGTCTTAGACATTGAGCAAGAACACTTGTCTTTGAGTAGTGGACTTGAAAATAAATCAGTTTCTCAGAGTTGTTTGACTTGTTGCAATAATTGTTGAATTGTTGTAAAAGTTGTTGTTGTGTTAAAGTCATAGCAGAAGCAAGAGGGCTTCTTGTGTATGCAATTGTGTTAAAGTCATAGCAGAAGTTTGAGTCTTCTTGTGTATGCAATTGTGTTGAAGTTGTAACAAAGTCTTGGACTTTTGTGTACACAAATTGTAAATCAATCAGAAAAGTCTTAGGAATTCTTTGACTGATTGTTGGTGCAAGCCATAAATTGCAAAACCACTTAAAAGTTTGATCATCCTTTAATTGATCCAAATTATTGTTGTTGTTGTGTGTGTTTAGTTGAAGTGAATTCAAAATCTTGGAAAGGTTATACTTTCTAGAAAACCCAACTTGCATTATTAAGATTGTATAAAGTATTGATTGAGTTATTGTTTTGAGTAGAGATTTATAATCTTGAAAATACACCTTTTCTCAACAACCTCTGTGCAGTTACATCAACGTCTACCAGCTTATGCCGTTCGACAACCTCATCTAATAGATCAAAGAATCATGTGAATTTCTCCTTTGCTGCTACCCAATTGGACTTGTCCCTACGATCTTCTGAAAGTGCCTGCATCAAAGGTGAGAAGTTGGAGTCGAAATACTCGGCTTTTGCGATGAGGAAATTGGAGTTAAGTGCTTCTTCAACGGGTTTTGGGATGAAGGTAGAGAGATTAGGGTCGCTGGACTCTAGTAGGTGTAGCCGCAAGTAAGATATGTTGTTATTAAGGAGAAAGATGGATCCAAAAGCAGGGCGTTGTGAGGTACGAGAAAGAGTTACCAGACTATTGATGGTAAGTATAATGTCATCTACAAACTCCTTTAGCTTGATAAGAGATGACAAAAATGCCAACTTACGGACAAAATGTTCAATAATATTTGAATGATCTGCTTCGTCCGTCTTGACACCCTTGCCCACCTGGATGCCCTCTCCCATCTTCCAATTTCCAGTTCATGTTTGTTCTTGTATCGTCATCATTTGTCTGTCCCAGATTACATTAGAATTTAATTTTAATATCGGAAAAAAACTTCCCGGTGATACACTGTCAGTACACTAGGTGCTGTACTAACTGAGGTGTGATGCGGCTCGGGGCTTCGGTGGCCTAAACACTGAGTCAAGTATATGCAGAAAGGTTCCAACTAAGGTAGGGCAACGAGATATGAGACGAGCGAAACGAGGAGCGATGTAATGACGAAAGGGCGACGAAGTAACGAAGTGG
The DNA here is from genome assembly GCA_015039465.1 of Phlegmacium glaucopus. Lineage (NCBI taxonomy): Eukaryota > Fungi > Basidiomycota > Agaricomycetes > Agaricales > Cortinariaceae > Phlegmacium > Phlegmacium glaucopus. The sequence continues at coordinate 189,887 of MU130013.1, read as the reverse complement.
CGACACAGTGACGAAGGGGAGACGCAGTGACGAAGGGGGGCGATGCAGTGACGAAGTATAGTCGCTGTATGGGCGACTCGCAGTAAAACACAATGAAACGAAGGCGAACGACGAGAGAGAGGCAATGACAAGACTTAATTCTATACTCTGGAGAGAGAGGCGAATACTTTCTTATTGTCCTTTGTAACTAAATTACAGGAGGTTTTTATAGTAGGTAGAGGAGATCACATGGCTAAGTTGCACATGGGTATCTATAAAACAAATCAAAATGATGCAACAGGAGCCCAAGAGGGACTAGGCAAAATGGGGAGACAAAACATCAAGGGTAGTGGATGATAAATGAAAGAGGACTGGTCGTCGCTCCGAGGACCAGCAGGAGACATGTGGTATAGAGAGGCGATCAAGGAGCGATGGTAGCTGCATCAAAAATAAAGGAAACAAAGTGTTTTGAGGTAACTGAAGAGAAATAAAAGAATATAAATGATCAGTGACCCAAAATACCCAATGGTGTTAAGGAACTTCTCGATCCGGTGATTGTCGCTGGATAGGGGCAACTGGTAGGGTAGCAACAGTGATTTGACACAGAACAATTCGGTGTAGCATAAGGGGACGTCGGTCTGGGCAGTGGACATGCCTACAACTCTTAGACGAGTGAGCATTACCAAATATGGAAAGAGCATGACTATACACGTGACCGCTGGTGAAAGGGAGCGAAAGGGAAGCAGAACACCTAATGTCATCCGGGTACTGCCGGAAAAGGGGGTGATCGTACGAGCGAAATATAGCCAAGGCATTTAGGAAGCTTCTGGGACAGTAGGGGCGACGACTGAATAGCCAGAGACTTATCTATGCAATAAACAGCAAATAGTCGGTGTAAGAGGCGACGTAGAGCGACGTCGCTGCCAAAAATGCAAAAAACGAAGGCAGGGAACCAGCATGTTCATCACCGGGGGGTGCTTAGTTACTTACCATCGTTGTACTACCCATCCAAGTCACTGTTGTGCTTGTTGCAAGTTGTTGCAAGTTGTCCCTGTCATTGTCACTGCTATGTATTGTCGTAGTATATTAAAATAAGAGACTTACCAAAGATAACTCCTGTGGTAAGGAGTTGTTGCCATTGTTTGTTGTAAGCATCGTTGGTGTTGTCAGTCGATAGCTAAGTGCTCGGGGAGTGTTGTTTGAAGCAATCAGAGTTTTCAAACTCCGACTCCCAAAACATCAGGTCTAGCGCCTAACAACGATATCTTATTTTATAGACTATAAATTCAATTCCAGCCACAGAAAATAGAGAAAAATATTGACAAAAAGTTCGGTTCGAACCCAGTTCTCAAAATCTCAGAAATGTAAGAACCGAGAACCGGACCGACAGCCCAAGATCTTTGGACCGAACTGAACTGAACCTGAACCGATGGTTCAGTTCTTTCGGTTCTTGGTTACCAAACTTTGGCATCACTACAACCCACCTATCATTTCCAACCCTTCCATTAACATCTCCATCCCTTCCGCCACTGGCACTACCTCCATTCCCTTTCCCTTGTCTGCCCTTCCACTTCATTCTTCCGTCTGTTCCTTTGTTTTCCGTTTTGCTGATGAACATGCTGGTTTCCTGCCTTCATTTTTCGCATTTTTGGCAGCGACATCACTCTATGTCACCTCTTACACCAACTATTTGCTGTTTTATTGCATAGATAAGTCTCTGGCTATTTGGTTGTTGCCCCTACTGTCCCAGAAGCTTCCTAAATGCCTTGGCTATATTTCGCTTGTATGATTGCCCCCTTTTCCGGCAGTACCCAGATGACATTAGGTGTTCTGCCTCCCTTTCGCTCCCTTTCACCATTGGTCACGTGTATAGTCATGCTTTTTCCATATTTGGTAATGCTCACTCGTCTAAGAGTCATAGGCATGTCCACTGCCCAGACCGACATCCCCTTACACTACACCAAATCATTCTGTGTCAAATCGTCGTCACTACCCTACCAGTTGCTCCTATCCAGCGACAATCACCGGATCAAGAAGTTCCTTAACACCATTGGGTATTTTGGGTCGCTGATCATTTATATTCTTTTATTTCTCTTTGGTTACCTCAAACACTTTGTTTCCTTTATTTTTGATACATTTACCATCGCTCCTTGATCGCCTCTCTATACCACATGTCTCCTGCCGGTCCTCGGAGCGACGACCGGTGATGTACCTGCGGTGGGGACAGACTGCAAGTAGTACGTAGTTTGTGGGGTTTATGTAGTTCTCTTTGGTAGGTGATGGTGAGATTTTATGAGGTGCGAAGGTTTGCTTTAAAGTGCAAGCTAAAGTGCAGAAAAAGTGAAGTATGCAGGATGATTTTAAAGGAGTGCAAGAGTAGCTTTGTTCCAAAGGTGGGATCAAAACTGTGGCAATTTTGTCTGTTCTCCTCTATGCTTTCCCTTACTTGCTACTGCTAATAATATAGTAACTAGCAAATAGCTAAGTGCGGAAAGGTGAAACAGAAATGTAAAATGTGGGTAAAAGCGGAGTCACATGGGTCCGGTATTTTGGTAATGAAACATATGAGATAAGAGCCAAATAAAGGAGACAAGATAAAAATAAAGGTGATGAGTAATACAGTCACCTGAGTGACCTTTGTTTGAGTCGTGTTTAATGATTGCAAGAACAGCTGGCAACTGCGAATGATAATGCGAATGTTGGTGATGACTGCAAGCATCTGCGATGATCTGTAAGTGTTCTGCGATGAGCTGCAAGTATGTGCAATGATCTGCAATGATGTGTGATGATGTGCAATGATCTGTGATGACCTGCGATGATCTACAAGTATCCGCAATGATATGTGAGCATCTGTGAGCATCTGCGACTATACTGTGAAGGTTGTGAAACTGCAAAAATGGTGCATTTACATCCCTGGACGTCTCCTGGGTCCTATCACCGGTCCTCTTTCATTTATCACCCACTATCCCTGATGTTTTGTCTCCCCATTTTGCCTAGTCCCTCTTGGACTCCTGTTTCATGATTTTGATTTGTTTTATAGATACCCATGTGCAACGTAGCCATGTGATCTCCTCTACCTACTATAAAAAACCTCCTGTAATTTAGTTACAAAGGACAATAAGAAAGTATTTGCCTCTCTCCCCAGAGTATAGAAGTAAGTCTTGTCATCGTCTCTCTCGTTGTTCGCCTTCGTTTCATTGTGTTTTACTGCGAGTCGCCCATACAGCAACTATACTTCGTCACTGCGTCGCCCCTTTGTCACTGCATCTCCCCTTTGTCACTGCATCGCCACTTCGTTACTTCGTCACCCTTTCGTCATTACATTGCTCCTCGTTTTGCTTGTCTCATATCTCATCACCCTACCTTAGTTGGAACCTTTCTGCATATACTTGACTCAGTGTTTAGGCCACCGAAGCCCTGAGCCGCATCACACCTCAGTTAGTACAGCACCTAGCGTACTGACAGTGTATCATCACTCCGACCAAGCTGCAGGCGATCTTCCGTTATAAATCGTTGTTAGTGATTATAGCCTAGACTGCTTGAGGAGCAATGAAGACTACAAAGACAACCAGAGAGCGTTGGACCAGTCTTTAGATCAAAGGACTCCCTGTTATTCGTTTAGGGAAGGCTAAGCCTGTGACTTGTAACACACAACAGAAGGGAGAGAGTAGAAGACAAGGAGGATGAGGATGAAGACAAATTTAGAGGTGACTGAGATAGAGGAGGAAGGATGAGGATGATCAAGAGAGAGTCTTCTGTAAGACTATAGCAGTTGACAGTGGGGATAGATTGACAGTTAAGGGCAGAAAAAAGCGAACTTGAGGGAGGAATTCACTGGAATTCCACTGAGATGATGAAAGTGGGGGGTAAGAATGAATTGAACTGAACTACCTATCCTGGTACAAAAGAGCAGTATTTATACCCTAAGGATGAGGCTATGTAAAACAATAAAAAGAAAAGAAGTACGCGCTGTCAAAGGAAGAAAGATAAAGAGGGGACAGCTGCGAGAAGAAAAGAACAATGGAAAAGATGAAGGAACAATAAAAAAATCTGTAAAGTGTCAAAGTGCGAGAGAAAAGAAAAGCAGGCAGTGTACATAGTCCAATAGCAAAAATATATCAACTCCATAGGCGTGTGGTCATGTCAAAAATGTGAAAGGTCCTGAGTCAACACTTGAAAGGCGCAGCCTTGTTCCCGAGAAAACACTACTTGCCCATGGTCCCATGTCGCGCAGCCTTGATAACACTTGACACACTGCGAGAATAATCCTCTGCTGCTGATTCATCTGCAATTCCTGCTTAGTCGTGATCCTCCTGGACTTCCTAAATTGTCATAAAGAGGGTGGGAAGGCTTCAGGTACCGCGTGAATGATGGTTTTGGCAGTGAATGATAAGATAAGAGGTAGATGAGTGAGGATAGGGGACTGAGCGAGATCCAGGAGCGAGGGATGGCAAGATAGATGGCTGAGGGGAAGACTTGTGGGTCCATAGCCACAACAACAATGACAAAGCCTTGTACATAATGGGAGATGTAGTTGATGCGTCCATAAAGGGGCCGTTCTTGAAATGATGGACCAAAGATACGATCAAACGCGAGCCGATGACCGATGCGAATAGTAGATTGATCGCTTTGCTGGATCACTAGCCAAGGAACGAATGGATGGTATATGCTTAGGAGCATGTCGATAGTGAAAACGATAGACAACATAGTGGAAGACATTGAGGATATGATGAGCGATGAGGATGTTATCGTTGAACGAATGATTTTGTTGACCAGGAACGCGATTCAGGGCCCCTTCCAAAATAGGTAAGCAAATTCAAAGTCCGCTTATTTTCATGATGGCGACTTTTAAGCTTTCTTCTCACGCTACCAATCAGTATTGGTGTGCGACACCGTTGGTAGCAGTGCCAGCACCCTGGCCCACTGCTCTTTTTGTAGCACACCTCGTGTGCTTCGATACACCGGCTGCACGCTGGGTTTTTCTTTGTTTTGGTCTGAAAGACCTCCTATGTTATTTCCGTTAGTCTTATTCCGTTTCTATTTTTTGAACTGCTTACTTTGTCATTTGTTTTTCTTTTCTTCAGGGCACTCAGCCCCGGCTCCATCCTGTTTCCTTCTTCTTCTTCTTCATCATTGTCATTGTCAACTGCGATGGCTTCCACTTTTCTCTTCCTCTGCTCCTCCTCCTGCTGCCTCCATTGCAACTCCTCTCTTCTCCTCCTTTCCGCCTCTACCCTCTGTTTCTCCACCTCTACCCTCTGTCTCTCTGCTTCCACCCTCCATCTCTCCTCCTCCTCCTCCTCTAGCCTCCGTGCTTCCTCAATCTCCGCTTCTTCCCACCTCTCCTCCTCCTCCCGCTCTTTCCGCCGACGCTCTCGTGCTTCCTTGAGCCTCGCTCGTTGCGAAGCAGGAGGGAGGGAGGGGCCAGTGTTGTTGTTGGTGCTCATTGTGTGTTATTCTGGAGGATGGGTTTTGTGGGAGTTAACCGAAGTGAAGAGTCACCACCAGTCTCTGATGGTCTTTATACCACGTCAACCTTGCACAGACCATCACGTGGCCTTGAGGGTCTCGGCCTTGACAGGGAGGTACTGTTACATTCTGTCATACATTACTCCGGTCCAGCTCCGTCGGAGCTGTCTCCGGTAGTTCATACTCCGTACAGTGCCTTCCCTTATATCCCGAACTACTCTTCCTATGTTCAACTCCGAGACTTTTCTGTGTCATTCTGGTTTCTCCGTCTATACTCCAAACCCATTACCACTTCTTCACCACTACCACTATTCTTTGTCATCATCCTTCCCACCATCAGTCAGCATACCTGCCATGGATTATTCACCCAAGAATGCAGGACCTTTCCAGGAGCAGAACGCAGCACTTATATTTATATTCTATATTTTGGTTGCTATTCCTTTATTTATTTAAGTACTCGAAACTTGTATGTTTTCCTCAGTTCAAATATCAACTTTGTTTCCTCCTCTTGTTCGTCCTCTAAGTCACTGAGGTCTTCTGTCTTGTTCCTTCTTCTTCCAGTTCCAAAATCAGGACACTATAGGAGCTGGGCAGCACAGCACACACGCTGAGGCCAACATCCTTTCCAATTACTTGTTCCGGTTCCGTTCTGGAGTAACTCCAACATGACTTCTTTGCTTTAAACTTAACATCTGCAACTAGTGTTGTTGAGGCTGGCTTGAGCAATTTTAGTATTTTTCAAATAACATGACACTATGTACCTTTGATTGCTTAGTGTTGGGAGATGACCCCCTGGATTATAGGGTCCTTTATGTGTGTAAATATCCATAGACTTTTACAGGATTTATTAGAATTTATATTACCATCAAGCCATTTGTCAAGTGGCTTGATGAAAATATCAATTCCAATAAATCCTATAAAATTCTATACATATTTACACATATAAAGGACCCTATAAGCCGGGGGGTCATCTCCCAACACTAAGCAATCAAAGTACATAGTGTCATGTTATTTGAAAAATACTAAAATTGCTCAAGCCAGCCTCAACAACACTATCTGCAACCTTTAACCTGTGCTTGAATCCTTGTTTGTTCTTAATTTTCTCACTTATACTACTTGAAAATCTACTTGATTTGATTTCTAGACTACAGTACATGTAAGGACAGGTTAAGTTGGATTCAAGTCACAAGTGAAAAAAGGATGACAAGTAGAAAACTGTAGAAATCAAGTTAGAAACTGGGCTTGAACAGGTGACTGTCAAGGAGGGTTCTCCAATCCTTGATTTGTTTTCTGAAATTGCATCAAGTGAGTCAAGAGGGTTACAAGGAGTGTTCAAGGGTTGACATGTTTTACTGATGCATCTGCCAAAAAAGAGCTGTCTGCATGAATGGCTTAGATTTTACTCAGACTCCACTTGGACTCTGCACAGATTAGATAGGGGAGAGTAACAAACTCTTTTAATCCAGTAAGTCTCTAGAAATATGGACTGCTTAGTTATCAGGGTAGAACTAGTTAGTAATATGATACCAATATGATACTATAGTGTACAGTGGGTAATGATGTGGGTAATCACTGATCAGCAAAAGGGTACCTCATGTCAGTCAATGGTATAACCACTGAGTAGGCAATTGCACGGGTAACCCTCGGGTATCCCAAGGCCTACCCGTACCCTTACCCACCAAAACCCATACCCGCAAACCCATGGGTTGGGCTGCCATGGGTATGTGAGGGTATGGGTATACTACGGGTATCAAACGGGTATTACATGTAAATAGTGAAATTGGTACTGGAAGAAAGCTAGATTATAAAAGAATACTATCCCAACCTTCTCCAAGCTCCTCCTCCTTGTCTCCTTGAACGTCTGGCATCCTCGCAACAACCTCAACATCGGAATCCTTGATGTATCCGAGTAGGCTCCAATTTCCAAGACACAGGAGGGCACGGGTGGATTGGGCAGAGAGACGGCTCCGAACATGAGACAAGACGAGTCGACCACGGCTAAATACACGCTCAACATCAACAGACGTGGCTTGAAACAAGTTCGTTAGATAATTTATAATGTAAGATTACTAATATATGAAATAAACATACCTGGGATGCTAAGGTAATCCAACGCCATTCGTGAAAGGGATGGATACATTGAACGACGTTCTGACCACCAAATGAGTGCATCGTCGACAGCTTCTGTGTCAGTGGCCAGGTAGCGATCGATTTCGCTGCGTAAGTCGCTTGAAGATGTTTTGTGCTTGAGGAGGGTATCAAACATATTCGGTTTCTTTGATGAAGTCTTGGAGGATGATGTCTGCTATCCAGTATTTGTCAGTATTGCATTTCTCATCCATTCCTGGCAGCAGATCAAAGGACGTACAGATGGTTCCATTTCCTTGTTTGTCTGGCCCATGGTAACACTGCCAAGCTGACGGTAGGACCGGTCAAACTGCATGCGCAACAGCCCTTCGGCATTGTCAATCCACTCCTCCTCCCATTTAGCGGTCCTAAAGTACTCAAGTTTATATTGAGGATGAAGGACTGGTTGAAAAATTAGCAATAAACATAAACTGTATAATAAAACATACTCATTGCAATGCGATATGCCTCTGAATCATCAGTCCTTGAATAATAACGGTTAAGGGTCTTTTTTGCAAGTCCAAGAGCTGATCGGAGAGCTGGGCAAATGGATGTATCATTTGCTCTGATGGTCAGACGGTCATTGATGATATCCATGGTAGGAATAACCTTGGCAAGGTTAGGTGTGGACCGAGAAAAAAACAAGGTTGCATCCTTCAGTACCTATGAACGCAATGCAAATGAGAATCTATTAGATAATCGTTCCACGGATTGATGGGCGCTTACTTCCAAGACGTCACACAGCTGTTTAATGACCTTCCACTCCTCCACTGTTAGCTCGAATTGCCGCAAATCATTCCGCCGGTCACCTGTGTAGTTGTCAATGGCCTTCCGGTGCTCCAATACGAAACTCAACATGTCATGAGTTGAGTTCCACCGTGTTGTAACGTCGCGAGGAATTAATTTAAATTCTAGATCCAGTTCTTTGAGACAGCGAGCCCATGCTGGAAGCAAAATCGTTGTCGAGTTGATGGTTTTGAATGCAAGTTTCCGGACCTAGTAGACAGGCTGGTAAGCGTCCTATGTTATTCCAAGTCTGGTCTGAGTCATATATTTACCTTCACTAACAGCACCTTCACAGGCCGAAGGCTTTCCTGAAAGACTTCGCGTTCAGCTTGGGACAGTGCTGCCATCTCGTCAACCCAGCCATCTATGTTGTCATCTATGCCAATTTCGCCGGTGACCGCATCGTCTAACAAAGCCTCGCGCGTCTGTTGATCCTCGAGGTTAATGTCTCCTGCTAGTTCATGGATTTTGTGGTCAGGATCATCGGCGATGTCTCCAGCTGTTATATTTGGTGCATTTGGTATGTCAAATTGACGCACGAGTGTTCTTGCAACGAGGTTATTGACGTGGAGAAAACAGCGAGTATGGTTCACTTTTGAAAATCCGGGGAGTAAGTCTTCCAGTTCATCAATCATTCTATCATTGTTTGAAGCATTATCACAGGTGATACTGAGTATCTGGGTATGCTGTCTGCGTTTTTTGAAATACTGTATCATAGATGAATACCCACCTTATCCGACAGACCGAATTCCTCCAAGACATTCGCAAATGCAATGGCAAGATTAACGCCACTGTGCGACTAGAGTTTGAGGTAAGTAATACAATTATACATACATTTAGCAGACCTCTGACCTTTGCTACCTCAACAACATCTAGAATTAAGCATACCGGTGCTCCCTTGTGTTCAAAGTGGACCGTTAATGCGACATAGGCTCGGTGATTGGGGGACGTCCAGGCGTCAGTCGCAAAGTGAAGCTTTCCATCATGTTTCTGTATGTCATTTAGCTTTTTTTTTGTTGTTCAGAACAATGAGTTACCTGTAACAAGGACGCAATACGTTGTCGTGAACGTGCAAAGACTAAACGAATGTCACGCGACACTGTAGTTGGTGATGGTAAGTAATACTCTGGTCGCCCTGTTTTCATTAAATTCTTGAAGCCACGGTCGTTAACAATACTAAAAGGTCGTGCATTCTCTGATACCCAACGAACGATTTCCGCCCTGTGAAAGCCTTAACTACAAATGTGAAAGTAGGGTAGATGAGTGTTAGGGGACACCCGACTTTAACCCAAACCTCAACTCTAGAATCATACACCCCACCTTTCCGACGACCTCCGACCTTCCGTCCAACTCCGCTTCCGTCACCGGTTGACTCCGGTCCTCCGATTCACTCCGTCTTTTATTTCTATTTTTCATATCGCACCACTTCTTATTTAATTAATTAATTATTATCGTATCATTCCTTTATTTATTTTATATCTCTGTTATGTCCATATTAGTACTTAAATACCCCCAGCCTAGCCGGGATCCCCATCCTTTCCTCTTTGGATCCCCTGCTAGGTAAGTCAGGGATCTCGTAGATATCTTTTCTGAAATATTATTAACTTTGGATCCCCTGCTAGCTTGACTAAGTCAGCATTGCAGTTGCCCTAACACTGTTA